>WBNH01011351.1:404343-456566 GCA_013401255.1 Urocolius indicus | reverse complement strand
AGGAGAGGAGAGGAGGGAACAAGACCTTTAAGTATGCCCCATAAGACATATTTTCTGGGATTTCCTTAGCGTTGTCTGTACACAAGCTACCAGGGGAAATTTCTCACAATGAACTTTGATGTATCAAAAGGAGAGAAAGAGACAAGAGGGAAAAAAAGAAAATCAAAGAAATAATCCTGTGATGTAATTCCCAAAGGAAGTCTGTGTCCAAGAGTGACATTATTGAGGCTAATCTTCACATGTGTCTCCTACAGCATGCATGACAAGAAATAATAGCAACCATTCCTGTTCAAGTCATATATGCTAGCAAAAATTATTTCACCAAAAGGACATTCTTTTATGCAAATGCCTGAGCGCCTGCGCGAGGCTGCAGAGCATGGCTCGATCTCCAACATTCCTGCTCTCCAGAGTGTGGCATTCAAGCACGGAGTGGGTTGCACTTTCTGGTATAACAAGTAAAGGTGACTCTCACTGTTACTGTAAATTAACCTGTCAACACTAGCCAAAGAGCTGCAGCCAATAAAAATAATGGGCTGGCTAGTGAAGAGCTGTTGACATAACATTTCAGAAAGACAAGTTCAGCACTTAGGGCTGCAAGGGCACAAAATGTTTTCAGTTTGTTTTTTTTCCAAGTTTGCTTGGAAAATGCAGAAAAGTGGGAAACGTTTCGCATCATTTCCAGCCTGCTGGTGTGTTGAGCAGAGCACAGACAGCCTGAGGATTTTTAGCCCCAGAGGCCACCTGAGATGGTGGATTTAGCTTGCATACCTATGTTGCACAAGAAAATCAGTAACCAGGAGATTGTATATGTTGCTACTTCATTTTCAGCCACGATGCTTCTTAAAGTGGTCCCTTAGAACTGGTGGTTGAAAATTGAGCAGCTAGTTTTCTCAGCTATTGCAAAATTATCACATAAATTCACGTTCTCTCCTTTGTTGCAGGAGATACTCATGTATCTCCATATGTAAAGCACTGAGATCTTCCCTTTGTCTTACAACTCCTCTTTGCTGTGGGATCAGAAACAGAGGTAGTTTCGAAATTAAAAGAGCATAAGCACTTCTTTATTCAGAGTGGGGTTTGAGTAACTATGAGTTTTCAAAGTTGTTTGTACTCCAGCAAGTTGCATTACAGCTACTATGAAGTGATTTTATAAGTATTGTTTCCAGTACTCAGGAACAATTCCTGCTGTGCTCCTCACCATCTTCAATTAAGCCAGTACATGCAGAGTTTGTCCCACCAGCTGGATCAGGCCAGTCTCTTAACCAAAGGGAGCAAGTACAAAGGACAAAGGGGCCTGTAAGCAAGCTGTGGTGGAGTGTGGGAGGGCAAGGAGTAATTCTCTTTGCCCTGGCAACTGGGACAGAAATTGCCTGTGGTGTAGCTGTGACTGAATTCATTCATTCATTCTCATTGTTCTGATGTTCTTCTGAGTCTTCCCGATATTTGGATGTCATGATGATGTTCAGGTGTTTCAAGCTCAGTACCTGTCTCCTGAAATACTAGATGAGCCAAGAAATCTTACATGAATGTGACAGCATCTGCCTTATCTGTGTGTCATAGCTGTGAGCCCCCAGGCCTCTCTCCTAATGCTTATGCAATGCCTGCCACAAGAACACCAATGTCACCAAAATCCTGTGTAGTAGACCAAAAAAAATAAGCAGAGAGATGGATGTCCACATACAGTCTACTTTTTTTAACACTAGCTGCTACTAAGCTTAGCTTTATCAGTCTGTCCTGCCATCCTCTCTGGATTAACTAACTGGTACTCTCTTGCCTCTTTTTGATGGCCTTCAGGATCCTCTGCCAAAATTTTGAGTTTTCCATTACAGACAGAAGTACTGACTGATCCATAGGCCAGATGCACCTTTCACAACTCATTAAAATTTTACAACTGCTTGACTGCAAAAAGAGTTGCCTAATACTCACACAGTGCTGTACATAAGTGAGGTGTCATCTGTCTCAGATGGCAACACAATAACATGATTCCCACCTCAAAGAACCTGCTATATAACTAGTTAGCTCTTCAAATAGTGCTATCCCTTGCCTTTGTTGATTTCCTGAAAAATTATTTTCCTGAAAAATTACTTTAGTATAAAGAAAACGAAATTAAAGGCTGGATTTGCCAAGAGACTTTAAAAACTTTGAGAACATGTTGTTCATTGAGACTACATCCTTAATCACAAAAGTTCATTTGTTTCAGTATTTACCAAGGAGACACAAATTCAACTCACCTCCTTATGTCTCTACTGCAGAGAACAACACACTAGCATCTGTGCCCTTTGCTTCTCAGGAGCTTGTCTCAGCTCTGAGAAAAGTTGATCTGGAGTGGAGTACTCCCAACATTCCTCACTGAAACTTTGGCCTAATTTATAGAATGTAATTAAAGTAAGTAATTACCCAGTCAAACAAGTGCTACAGACACCAAAATATAAGAACGAGTTGCAGAGGAGAGACACACAACAATCTCTTTCTTCTCTGCATTGTGAAAGCCATTAAGTTGCCTCATGAATCAAACTTTCCAAAATTCAACGTTTCCTTCTGAAAATGTTGAAATAAACCAGTTGGGCATGTCCAGAATTTTAGTTGTTTGTTAGTTTTTGCATAAGCCAAAATTAGTTGTCCTGCTTGACCTGATGTCACAAGCCTGAACTTTCTTGGGTAAATGCTTTGATTTATTGGGGAAAAGGGAATAATTGCAAAGTCTGGGCCTGTGCCACTTCCTCCTAAGCCAGGTCCAACAGCCGAGGAGTAGAGCCCATGGTCCATCCCGCCTGGGCATAATGGACAGCCTCTGACCAGCAGCAGGAGGTTTGCTACTTGTGTGGCAACATGTGGCATTTCTTCTTAATAAAAAAAAGAAATCACCAAAGCAAAAACAGATGATAGAGAGTAGCCGTTGCCGAGATACTACAAATAAGTAAACAATCCTTGGCCTTTGTGCTGTTGTTATTTTTCTTTAATGGAGATTGTGGGTGGGAGGCCCTGGCGCCTCTTCAGTGCACCCAGTCTAGAAAATGAGCCCTTTCCTACCCTGATCAGCTTGACAAAGCAACAGGAGTGGTACCTCCTGAGCAACCCAGCTTGCAGCTGGGGAGTAGTCGTCCACTTTGAAGGTTTCTGGTGCTGACATCGGAAGAAAATATGAAAACCCTGTCTATTCCCCTGGATCAAATCATGCCACGCAATTCTGCTCCCACAAGAAGAGGCTGCTGTTAGGGTTTTGGCAGGCTTCCCAAATCTCAGCGGTTTGGTGACAAGGAGTAGGGAAGGGCACTATACCGGGGCTAGTTGTGATTTTTTTAGCCTATTATTAGGTATTAAAAACTGCAGAGATGATGTCCTCACAGGCACAAATCATCTCTATTGTAAGCTGGTGGTAGAGTGCATAAAATCTCATTTTGAAGACAAGTCAAATTGTACCACATCAGTAACGGCTTTTTGGGCACACTTGCAAAATATTTTCCTGCACTCTTCAAACCTCATGTTTGTCCACTATGAGACATGTTCAACAAAACACAATGATACTAGTGGGAAGGAGGTACAGAGTTATCCCTGGAAACACCTTCAGGCTACAACTTCTATAACCAAGTATCCTCCTACTTCAAGAAGACTCATTCTAATTCTTTTCTGAACTGAAAAGACACTTACTCATAGGTTTAACTGATCTGCTGTCTCTGGACCTCCAAGTGTCCTTCTTTGCACAAAACTGTCCCTGTTACTGGAAAAGAAAAATGAGATGGTTATTTGAGATTCCAGCTGGACACCAAATGGATTGTTCTTCTCTGTGATACAAACCCAGCCTCATGGGAGCCTACAGAAGAGAGGGCAGCATTGCCTTTTCAACTCCTCCTGTACATTGGGGCATTACCATTTCTTGCACATCTTTCTGCATTTACAGACCTGATGCCTTATGATTTTTTCTTTTAATTATCAATAACGTTGTTTACATTGCTGTGGTGAGGGGATAGAGTATTTTTTGCATAGTTCAGGAGAGGAACTGCACTGGGTGAGGGCTGCTTTCCTTGCCAACCATCAATTTGAATGAGAAAGTCTGTAGTTGCTCCTTTGGGGTCCTGCGTTGCCTATGCAGATTGCTTCCTCTTTCTGATAGCTCAGAAAAGCCTGCTGCTATTGCTGCCACTTATTCTTTTCCTTGCCAACAAATGTACAAAAAGCACTCACTGAAAATATTAATGAATGCACCTTTCCGTTAGAGGGAAAAGCAAGAACAATGTGGGTTGACCAGACCAGCTGGCTGCTCACAGTCAGCGGCTGCCAAACAAGGTGCAAGGGGGAAAATGTGAAGTGCCCGCCAAATGCGTCACTCTGGGTGCCAGCTCAAAGGGCACGTGGTTTCCCACAGACTTGTATTTCAAAGCTGGTATCCAGAGAGAAGTAAAGTTTCTTCTTTGGAAAGGTCTGTCTCCAGTGGATTCTCAGGTGTCTACTAGAGTTGCACTCCCTCAACAGCGCTTCTCTCAGCTGGAGTGAGACGTTAGGCTTGTGTGATTTCATGAAGCTTGTGAGAATATCATTAACATCTTGGTGAACTCTACCAACTCAAGCTGGACAATTGCCAGACTGAAAGGTATTGAGAGATGTGAATATCAACAAACACATGCAAACCACATTGACTAATACATTGGGAGCCTTATTTCCTAGAAAACCCAGCCATTAATAAAACAAAGCCACAAGTAAAGTCATTGACAGTAGTATCAGTAGTCCCCTTACTTGTTGTGCTGCTGAGGGCACCTACAGGCCTTACTGTCCCCAACTACCCTCCCCTGGGGCTAACCTTACCCCATTTCAGCTCAACCTGATCTATTCTATTCCTGCCTCAGACGCACTGTAGCAATGCTGGTTTTCAGCCCTATCTCCTGGATAGTCTGGACGTACATCATAAATAGCCCATCTCCTGGATATACACTGCAACAAATCCCCAGTTCTATCTGTGTCCCCAGATGTACTTTGGACCCATGCTGCAGCCTTGACTGCTCTTGCTTCTGATGGTCGCACCTGCACAGTCACTGGCTCTGGTTTGTCACTTGCCATGTTGGGGTCTATTGATGGATGCTGTTACAGCCCACAGACCTGTACACCACGATCAGACCACATGGCACCAGCATCCATTGGTGAAGGTATGACCTGTGCTGGTGTCCCACTTGGCTCTTGGCCCATCCACATTGGGAAGCAGGCTCACTGCACCCTGATGTTATCTACCAAAAAACAAAGCACATGGTGGAGCATTAAAATAGGCATTATGAAACATGTCTAAGAGACATACTTCAAGAGACTGAGGTGTAGAGAAGTCTTTTTTTCAGGTCAAATAAACCATCAGGATCATAAAATTACTGTAAAGGCTTTTAATAGCAGATAAGGAAACCCAGTTATCTCTGGCCAGGAGACAGGGCTCCATTCATCCTGTCAAAGGAACCAGCTGGCACTCCAACATGTCTAAAATGGAGTATTTAGTCACTTAGGGATAGACCTGCACACTTCTTAAACCATAAAAAGCACATTTATACAACCTTCACAAGCTTTTGGGAGAGCAGGAAGAGGGCAGAAATGAGCAATGATATCTCTATCCAGGATTTACCACTTTATGTGTTCTCAAAGTACAAATACTTGAAGTGACCTTAGCCAACAAGCTGACATTCCTTGGAATATCTTCCCTGACAAGGAACTACTAAAACAAAAAATGATTTGTGTAGTGGGAGGAAGCCTATAACACTAGGAATTATCTCTTATGAAAAAAGATTGAATAGTTCACATGCAAAGTCACAGCTCTCCATTTATACAAGTCTTATCAAATTAATTCATGAACATTTTTTTTTTATTAAAAGTTTAAATAATAAGTACAGCATTGTGGTATGTGTTAGCAAGGAATATGTAATATTAAATAACTCCTACAAGGCTTAAGGTCATGCAATAATCTCTGGAGTTAAACAAGCTTCTCTGAAATGAAGGTATAAAAAATATGTTCCTCCTGCTGCAAACAATATCAGAAACACTGGAGTAGTCCCAAGAGTTTGTTTATGGTTAGCTGTCTGTATGATGCTTTAGCTGGACAATCTGGAGCTTTGGAGAAAAGGTAGAAGAGCTGAAGTCTACAACTCCTAGCAAAGAAAATGAGAGGTTAAAATCACAAAACCAGTCTCCAGGGAGTTGAGGGTGGAAGGTGAAAGGTGCTAAAGTTTGGCATAAGAAAGTGTCAAGTGTCAGTGAAAGAGAGATTGTTATCTTGGCCCACCTAAGGGAAAACATGCAGAGATGCAAGTTGGAGCTCCAGAAAGGGTGTGTCTGGAACTACAGTAGATATATAAGCTGAGACTGCTACCACCCCAAGAAACCAGCACAAAGGATATAAGGACATCATGAGGATAGTGTGGTACTCTTTGGTTGATCAAATGCGTTTGGATTCTGCAGTGCACTCATCATACTAAAAGCGATGAGCATAGCATTTCTTTTTGTTGAGATGAAATCAGTGAATTAGATTTTCTCAGTCGTTGTGCAGATATTAGGCTGAATGTCCTCTGTAGTGCTATTATCACATTTTACAATCTGTTATTTGATATTTTATAAGAACATCCTTCAACAGACCCTAGGTTTTGTCCTCTGTGCCAAAATCCTTTGTGAGACCTATCAAAGTTACCTGTGGGCCAAGCCTAGAGGATAACAGCTTCTCATGACACCTTCATTCCTGGGGAAAATGGAGCTGTCAAGACTCCGA
The DNA here is from genome assembly GCA_013401255.1 of Urocolius indicus. NCBI lineage: Eukaryota > Metazoa > Chordata > Aves > Coliiformes > Coliidae > Urocolius > Urocolius indicus. Next base: position 449,836 of record WBNH01011351.1, on the reverse strand, counting down.
GTCTTGTGCCTGGCTGCCAAGGGCTCCACAGCATTCAGCCTTCAGCTGCAGCACGTGCTCCTCAAAGTCAGCAGGAAGGCTCAGATATCAACATTCACAGCCTTTGAAAAGACAATGCAGAAACATAGCGTGCCATTAATTCTCCATCCACTTAGAATCCAGAATTAAAAACACATGAGAAAATTTCTGTCAAAAAAAAAAGAGGAGAAAGATGCAGAAATCTCCTTCTGTTCTTGGTTTGGTTTTTTTTCACAAGTTGATGAGCTATTCAAAAAAATGACATGATGAGCACAGTAAAAAGCCAGCAAATGACTGTCAGGTTATTTTCACAAAATCACAACCAAATTATGCCTTTCTTTTTGAAAAAGAATTGCTGCTGTCATTATCTATAGATGATGAAGTAAATTTGTTCATTTGTGGTTTTAACTGCAAACCTAGGAAGAAAGGTAAAAAAAGTGTCATGTTCCTTACTTGACATAATACAGAAAATAATAAAAGATAATTTTCATCATAAAAGCACATACCTTGCACTTACATTTCTATCTAATCAGCAGATATTTTCTAATATAAATCTTGATGGATCTAGACTGTTACTCAATTTTTCTTTCCGTCATCTCAAGATGTAAATATCTCATTTATGCAACAGGACTATAATGGAGTCTCCAGTGAACAGACAGATGAAACCAGTGCTTAATGTGTGCGTACATCACAGTGTTCCCTCCTAATGTAAACCTGAATCATTAGCTTAAAGCACCTGTGTTTTATGTTATGAAAACCATGATTACTATTGCTCAGCCCAAATTGGTGACTTTTTTTCCTCTTTGTCCAGACAGATGAAAACAGTGATTTCTTAAACCAAGTTTTCTGTCTTCGTCCAGATTAGGACTAGAGTGTGATGTGTCCTTTCAAACCAGCATTTTAGAAAGATTGAATTAATCTGTGAAAACTTCGATTTCAGTGATTCTTTAGTTATGTTTTTTTATGTGTGTGTTTGATAGTTTTCTGTGTAACTTCTAAGCACGACCCCTTCCAGTACTGCTTTAAGCAACCCATAGCCTTGAGGGAAGAACTTGGTAGATACATACAGCTGTAGTTCCCAGTTCAGGCCTGAGACCTAGCACTGAGGAAGAAAGAGGGTATGACTATTGCTTTCAAACATACATACTGGTACAAGCACCTAGAGTAACTGAAAATTAATGCTTCAGCATTTACACTTTCTCAAGCTTGAAGACCCCTAAGCACTCTTTAATGCATTTAATTAGAAACACATGTTAAAAACATGGACTTCAATTATACTAACATCAGTGCAACTTAATTGAAAATGTGCTCAAATATTTCCTGTTTGAGGCCTAAAAGAACAAGAACACAGTTCTTCGGAATCTAGGATGTTTCATGGCATGGAATCTTAAAGGATTTTGACTGCTGCATATGCTGCCATTATTTAGCCCTCAAAGGTGGTTGCTTCAAAGGTAGAACATTTTGTGTGCTATGAGAACAAATAGAGACACTGCAACAGCTACAGACAATAAGTATATCATGCTCAATAAAACCATTGCAGGAAAACAGGCAATCAGAACATAATTTCACTGCCTGAAATTTAGAGGAGATACTGTTAAGAGAAGCTTTACTGGAGCTCTGACAATGGGCACAGAGGTCTGGAGTCCTTAGCTTCATGCCAAGACACTGATTCATTCCGAACTCCCAGGCAAGAACAACTTCTTCCTTAACAAACTATTGGGAGAGCATTATTCCTTGCATAGCGCTTAGTTTTCCTGCAAGATGTCCTGTCCTAGAGCCATGCTTAGCTTGCAAGTGTCACAGCCTGGCTGTCATGACAGTAGGGAAAAGGTTGCCTAGCAGTTTAGAAAATGTCATACAGAGTTTTGTCACTGTGTTTAGCTGCTGTTGTTGAGTCCCACTTAGGACACTTAATCCTTTGCATTTATTTCTAACAACCACTCTGTGTCATTCCTTCTTCAACAACACTTAAAAAATGATAGCAGGATATATATCACAGCTATGCGCTTTGCCTTACACATAGCATCTGTCTCATCTACTTTCAGCAGCCCAGGTAGCAGCTGCACAGAAACACAGCCTGATGCACATGAGAGGTCCACAGGCATGCAAGGAGCACTGCCAGGACTAAGTATGTGAGCTGCCCTTCCCCCCACCCCAACAGGCTACAACACTCTGGCTGTTGCAATATGATAAAACTTCCAGATACAGAGTAGTTGTTTTCTTTCCTACATGGTTAAGATATAATTATAATTACCTTATACTGCTCAGTCAAATACTCTTACACTGATTAGCTATATTTACAGTAGAACCCATAGCAGAACATTCATGCTCTTTCTTTAAATTTGCTTCAGTGACTATCACCATATTATAGCAAGAAAAAAAAAAAGAAAAAAAAAAGAAACTTTCATGCCTTAGAGCATCAGTGCAAAACAACCTGCTTGCATGGTGACAGCACAAACTTGTTATGGAGTATATACTCCAAATTCTATCAGTCTAGAAATATTGGGGAAAAAAACCCACCAAAATTAGTTAACATCATTTGAAGTTAGAAAGAACCTAATTTCTTCTCAGTATTGTCTCACTCGTTTTTCTTGATGCCTTCTTTGAGGAATTGTATAAAAGACATTTTAATAGGACATTTGCAGCAGATTAGTCTATGATGTGAATTATTCCCAGTCTGTGTTCTCAAAACATTTGACATGTCAGAGTTTACAAGGCAGCTATGCAGTAGTCATTCAAAATAGATTACTACATAGCCAAAATTATAATTCTAAAGCATACGCATACCATTAGACATAAAAGACAACAAAGAAACATATTCCAAATACATTAGTAGTAAAATGAAAGAGCTGGGAAGAGCTGGACCACCATGCAGTGTAAAAGGAACGACACCACTTGATCACACAGGAAAAGGCAGAATAACTAAATCTTTGTATGATCCTTCAGTAAAAAGTTTGTATGCGATCACGCAACACAGTCTATACCAGAACTCAGCTGTGAGGACAAGAGGAATACAAAGATTATTTAGAAAAGTTAGTTGTTCAGTTATGTCATTTCCCAGATCATCTTCCCAATTAATTTCATCTCGGTCTGTTTAAATTGCTAGCCTAAACCACCTTGAGGGTTCACAGGACTCAGATGGGCAAAGACAGGATGGACATATATATGCCACCCAGTGTGGATCATCTCAGAGTCAGGCATCATTAACAATCCACATTGCACAGTCATTGGAGACAAATGTCTTCTCCAGAAGGTAATTTTCTCATCCTAAAATTGTTCTTAAAATTACTCTCTTGAGGCACCCATCTCTCTCACATAATTAGAGGGAGCCTTGATAACTATTTAAAATTAGACATGTAATGTTCCAACACCTCACATCATGTACGTTGAACTGCACTTACACCTTCAGAAAGAAGAAAAGTTATGGGACTGTAAGGCAATCACATTATCCTTAGTACAGGAAAAATACTAGAATAAAGAATCAAATAAATTCTTTGAGTCACTGTGAGATGAGGAAAGTACAGTCAACGTCGATTTGCCTCTGTGTTTCAAACCTTTCCTGGAGAGCAATGAGGCTACTCAGTACACGATGCTGTGGGGTGGATTTTCTTAGTCCTTCTTGGTATTTGATACTGCATCTAATAGTAAGGGACTAAAAACGACATTTCCCATTTGCTCTATCAAGGAGCAATTTGTGAATGGATAGCAAAAGCAGCTGGATGAGCAGGGAGACCTTGTGGCACCTGGGGACTCCCTAGTCCCTGCTTGGGCAGTGTCCTCAGTCACTGCAGTGCCAGGTGTCAGAAGTTAGGGGCAGAGAGAGAAGTGACCAGATGAAGGGAGGACAGTGCTAGTGCTGCTGCTGCTGGTGTAACACTTTCTCTCAAATAGTCACCCACATTAGGCAGCCAGCTCTGTTCCATCCCTGCCACAGGCTTTGACCACAGAAACTTAACTCGCTGGTTGGCTACTGTGAGAAACATCTCAGGCACAGCAGTGGACTGGACAAGGTCACTGATAGCTGGTACAAGGAGAGAGAAAAGAGTAAAAGAGTGATGCTTCTGACAGGGAAGGGTATGAGAGAGGTATCTCAGGAAAAACATTTTTACACATCAAGCATACCGTCTCTTATTCAGACCTTTCCTGAGCAACAGCTTGCAGGGAATGCCTATAACTGTTCTCTTCTTCCTAGTCCTTTGATGTGGTACCAATTGAAGACACCTCTGAGCAACTGTTCCTCCAATTCTGAGACATTACCCTTTCTTCTGGCAGGTCAAGTGTGTGAGTTGCAGATAATTTTTAACATCTACTGCAGCAATCACCAACTGGGACAGGGCCTGAAGGGTGTGCCAGGCAGAATTGCAGGCACTCAGGGAATTTTGCTGGTGAGAACGCATATTCCTGGGCAATGTAAGTTCTTTTGGCATCCAGCAGCCTCCATGTGAGAGTCCTACGCAGCTACCTTAAACACAGATGTCATTACTTAGCTATCCCACACATGATGAAAAAACAGGTAACAGTGCAAATATTTCAAAACCAAGTACAAAGCGATAAAAGGCAAAAGATACATGGTTGAAATAAAATACACATGGATAAATATCTGTATTTCAAGAAACAACCACATTGCTGCTGATCATGTTTAGAATAATGCATTATCAAAATAAATTTAAATACAGAGTGAGATCCTTGGCTACTTGAGATCAGCTAATTGCCTGGTCCCTGATGTATTTTCAACACAATTACTGTAATTGATATTTTCTCAGGTTGCTTGGCTTTGATTTCTGTTCCCTTGTGTTCCTGTGCTACAGCCTTCCCTCTGACATCTAAGGAGCATCTCTCTGCTGCACAGGAGAGAACAGCCAGCACGAGGGTGCACCCAGCATTGCGTGCCCTCAAAACAGAATGGCAATCCCATGCCAGTTCTTCTGAATAGATGTGGAAGCAGTAATTTACAGATTTAAATGGAATTGTGAAAATATTTGTTAAAAAATATGTCTTATTGTTACTAAATGACCAGATGGGCACTGGTTTTGGCCTGTCAACTTCTACTTGTTGAGGCATCTGCACTCAGGGTCTCTGTAACTAAAATATTCTATACCTGGCCCTAGCTCAGTTGACCCAGATTAGGTGTTTCCATTCTCACAAGGTGGATGTTCCCTAAACATTTGGGATTTAGAAATAGTGACGAGTAAAGCATTGAGAGCAAAAGAACATGCTGGGTAACATACACACAGCATTAGCATAAATTATACTAGTTGAATAAGGCAACATCTCCTAGACTCAGCTGTTCTGCAGGCTCCCTGCATAGCAGTCATCAAGCAGCAGAAGGCAACTCAGAATTTTCTGAAAATCTTTTTTATGCTGTACAGCACCTAGCATGGGGGGATGCTGGCCAATGTCAGACTCAGGCACAAGCATAGTGAAAGCAGTGGATTGGTTGTCTAGATGGGGGAGGCAATGCTTCTGTTTACTGAAACAAATATTGTCATCTTCACTGACTCTTCCTGCCTTCCAGAGAAGGAAAATACTGCTGATTAGTTGCTTTTCGGGTTATGTAGGGATTTCAAGCTCCACCTTCCCATAAGTCTTTTTTATCCCCTTATAGCTGTCTCAGTAATACTTATGAAAGCAAAACCAAACCAGTAACAGGAATGACAATGATGGCAATATGCAGAACTGTAAGTTGTTCTTTAACCAGCAGTTAAACTGCATTGGGGTGGACATAGTACTTACACAAAGACAATGTGTGATGGACCAGCCGTTACTCTTGCAGTATACCAACCACAGAGAACAGAAGCAGTTTTTCTTACCTTCATAATTCTCAGACAGGGCAGAACACATAGGCATCTCTCTCACTTTAGGTTAGGGTTTTCCTTAGTGTTAGTGAGGATGAAATTGAAATGACTAGTATTACAGAGATATCAAAGTACAAATATAAGCTGAAGTACTGTGCTACGTAGGGTCCTTGCTGCTATCACAGAGGACACATATAATGACGACTTACACTGTCATGGCTGTGTTAAAAATGCACTGATAATAGATTAAATCAGAGCCAGACTTTGTTTGACGCTTTTATTTCCAGCACTAGCTTTGGAACTTAAATTATGTTTCTGTCCCTTTCAGCTGTGCTTTCCAGTTTCTTGTATTTTCAGTCATGGGATTGTATTTTGATCAGTCACGTTGCTGTGCAGTTTGTGAGGTGTCAGAGAAAACACTCCAAGTAGAGCAGAAGTTACCTGCTTCCAGGATGCTCTGTATTTTAATTGTTTAGATTTTCTGTAAACCACATAATTTTCCCACAAGGTGAAACAGATGTAATAAACTTTCAGCACTTGCCTTTATGAAGGGATTTCACTCTCATAAATTCAGTGCAGCGTCAGGTCAAACATTCCCTGGAGAAACCAGGGCATAGATTACATTTAAAGCCATGAATGGCACACACCAACCTATGGCTATACCTCCAGCATTCATTTTCAAGATATGACACTTCGAACTTCAAAGAACAGATCATTACAATACATACAAGAATGAACAGGGAAGAGGGGCAATGAAATAAAACATTCGCTTCTGCAGCTCTTAGGTACAGAGCCAGCAGTGTTGCCCCACGTGATTACAGAAACAAGGAAGTTTTTGTAAACTTAAAAGTGGTGGGGAAGCACAGTTACCTCTCATTACACACTGAAAAAATGGAAGGATAACTTTTTCTATTAGCTGTGAGTTTTTCCTAGCAGAAACTGAGGTTTTCCCTTTCTTTTCTTTCCCAGAAAGTAGTCAAGTTAAAAAATAAATATATAAGCAAATACAGATGTATGTGTGTATAGTTGTATACATATCATATATGTAATTTTAGAGAAGTTCTACTTTAGCACTGTACCATTACTGAGGAAGTACTCTGTATTTTCACATTCCATAAAAAAAACACATCCTCTCCTATACTTTGATAGAGGAATCCACTGCTTATAGAGCTAATACATATATCCCACAAGTTGTGCTTCCTGCCGACTTGGACCTCTGGTTAAAGCTGTGGGTTCTCTAAAATGACAAGATCTTCTCAGTTCACTAGTCTCTCCAATTCATGAAAGTATTGCAGAAACACACGGCTTTAAATAGCTATTAACAACTGAATTTAAATGTGTTTTACCAGTTCTGATTGGAACGCAGCAGTACAAGTGGATTTCTGGCAGAGGATTTCAGAAACAAAATGCTGTAAAGATAGCCAGAAAGTAGCAAGTAAAACTGACACAATGCGATCGGCACCAGGGATACAGGACATAGCTCCAGTCAGACAAAAGAGCCTTTGGAAGTGTATTTTAAGCTTCTAGGGTTGATTTAACAGAGACAAAGTTTACTGTGGCACAGAGAGCACTCTCGCTTCATGGAGGCAGCAGAAATGCCATCGGGTGGTGGGTCCCTCCTGAGCTGCCAGAGGGGAAGGAAAGGAGAGAACAAAAATCCATAATCACTATATTTTCTGAAATGTTGTCTCTTTCTACTTCTGGCCTTCAGCTAGTTTGTGAAGTTTCACCCCAACAGAAGATAACAGTTTAGAAGGGTAAAAGGCTGCCCTGAAGCTAGTGTCATAAGTCCCTGAGGTAAGCCTTGGGAAGCGATTCTAGGAACGTGCCACACTGAGAGGCCTGCAAGGGAAACGGGCTGCCTGATTATCCTCCAGCTGCACCGGCAGCAGTCTCAGATGGCCACCCTCTGAGTAGGACATGTATCTTTCAGGCTTTAACATCCGTGGGGTTGTCTTGTGATAAATACCAGAATTGGTTAAAGACTAACACAGAAATATGGGGAAATTTAGTGTGACTTCTCTAGGACTATTCCCCACATTGTTTCTCACATTCAAGTACATGGAGACTGTAGAAACAAATTCTTTAGAAGAAAATGGAGAATACAATCAGGAACCAATCAACAGTAACAACAACAACAAAAAGGAAAACCAAAAAAAACCAAAAAAACCCACAAACCATTGAAATACAGTAGATAAGGTAGACTAACCCTGTTACATCTTTCTAATGCCCTTGATAGAGGAAGTTATAGACTTTTTCTCTAGTCATGAAGACTGTCCCCCAACTCCACCAAATCAATGCGGAGCAGTAGCCAAGGTTAATCTTGGCAGGTCTGTCTCTAGTCCTGAGGGGTCCAGCTTGCTTAGAGTGTAATGTGAGATAATCACTCCCTTACTCAGACATTCTCTAAGGCTCCTTGAGGAGTAGAAGAGGTTAGAAACATACTGCTGTCCCATGTGCCACCTCCCACTGCAAGGTCCTCCCTGCCATCACCTACACTAGCATTCAGTCCATTGCAACAGAGAGCCCAGAAATTGCAGCAATCTTGCTCAGAGAGTCTTGACAACATAGAAATGAAAGTTTTGCTACAAGTCAACACTTCTATTGAACTCCTGAAGCAGAAATGCAACTATGATAAGTAGTTCTTGAATATTTTTTTTTGCAAATGAAGTTCTGTGTGACAGCACTTTCTCCTTTTTAACAGTAGAAGAAAGATATCTTTTTCCTTCCCAAAGCTTCTGGCCATGGGGTTGCAGGTACTTTACTGAGAGTAACATTGCAATAATTGCTAACACCACAATCTAAGGACAAATGCTGAAATCTTAATCAAACAAACAATTATCTGACGTTGTGCATCTTGGCAGTTTTTTCTTTCCTGCCCTGGTTGTAGGCCATACTATTACAGTGATCCCAAGGATCACATGGCAAGAACTAAAATCTACGCAGGAAACTCAGCATTTGTAAAAGCAGTAAGGTTCGCTCAGCCTTCACAACGTAGTTCATGGAGCATTACTCAATATCTCCATTATGGCAGCAGGGATATTTAAAAGCATGTGGTAGCTATGCTGCCAGCCTGTACATAGAAGTACCACTTTAACTTCCAGCAACTCCTATGTTTGTAGAGAAAAGAACTTCATCGTTGCCTTTAACCATTAGAAAAATGTGTCATCCTACATTCAACCCTACTATGATGGAGCATTGGAAAAGAAGAATGAGACAAAAGTTGCAGCTCTATAGCCACGCATAAGGCATCACTAGAAGACATTTGAGTGTCTCTCACTAAGAATGATGTGTAAAAACTTATGCCAAACCAATGAGTGTCTCCTAAATCCAGGCAGCCATGGATCACTACAGCCTGTGGACCACCAGGAATGCTTGTCATCAAGTTCTTAATTCAAAACTTTGTAAACGTGAGATAATTCCACAGGTCAGCCCTGGAAAACAACAAGTCTACACTTGGTTTGTAAATCAGTAGAATAAGAAAAATCTTAGCCTCCTCAGTATTCATAGTTTTTGCATTCTTTATTTCTTAATCCCAGAATTTTGAAGACAGAAGCTCTGTGGGGCCATCCTCATTAAATGAAACCACCAGCAGGTCTCCTCATGCAGCCAAAAGAATGGAGTTCAGAAGAGATTCCATCCTTAATTATGGCTGAGTGTTCTGCACACACATATCTGTGAGACAGAGAAACAGATTCCTCCCTCCCCCCGAGAAAATAGTATTTCAGTGCCTTGGGGCTCACGTACAAATGCAGCTGTAACATCATGCTTTTTTACTACTTATCTATCATATCTTTTTATATACTTAAGTATTGAAAATGCAATCCTTTGGTCATAATTCTTAGTCTTTGTTGCAGCCAAATACCACTTGAAATATGAGAGATCTGAAGCTCATCCAAACTTTTTCTGACATTGTTTTTCTGAGCATGGCCTAAGTTTTGCCATGACTCGAGTGCATTTTAAGTTATAGTGGTGCTGGAAAAAAGTAAAGCATCATCCAACAGTTTGTGTAACATAACTGCACATGAGATAGAGATGAAATTAGATATTGCAGAGATCAGTAAGGAAGATGCATCCATAGCCAAGTTTCAAGTAACTGACAAAGATAATAAGGATTTTGCAACAGAGAATAGCCATGTGTTTTTCAGAGATGTTAAAGATGAAAGAGATTATTATAATTTTCAGCTGTTACTAGTGCAAGCCATTTCATAAACTCATTTCAGCCAAGAATAGAACCCAAATATCTGTCAAACAATCCCATACAAAGCTTCCCATGTAGCTGTAAATTTACACATGTCTATTGGAAGCACAACATCACATTATCAGGAAGATGATAACTCCATTTGCTGCAGGATATCAGACTCTGTAAATACTCTGTGTCTTTATTATGGATATTTTTTTCATTATAGATAGTAAGCAAATCTGATGACCTGCAGCTTGGAGGGGAATGGGAGGAGTGAACTCAAACCAAAAGAAAAGTTTGTGTTACACTTCAAAGAGTAGGGGAAAAAAAAAGTTTTTAAACTCTAGGAAGGAAAATATTAAAGTTACAACATCAAGTCAATTCTATACATATTAATATTGTTCATTCTTGTTAATGTGCTGTTACTGCTTTCTTAGTCTTCATCAAATATGTCCGTGTTTTCTCCCATAAAGTCTTAGTAGCGCTATTACATCTGGTGTCTGCTATGAAGTTGTCTTTGTCCTGATATTCCCAAGATGACTCCATTTCTGTATCTCCTCTCTCTCTCTCCATTATCCACTGTTATTAGTAATCCAAACAACTCTTAGACTTCAAATATTTCTGAAAAATCATAAAAGTATCCATGGATCCATTCTGCAGTGGGAAAAACTGTGTCAGAGAGAGATAAAATCGTTTGTCCTTGACAGGAAGCCCCTTACAGAATATTTGCTATTTGTTTGTTCTTTCTCCTGCCTTTATATTCCAGATATTTCTTAGATATTTTTTCTTTCTTTCTGGTATTCTGGTTTTTTTTGCGGGGCTGGTTGGTTTGGGTTTGTTTGTTTGTTTGTTTGTTTTAATTCTTTGCCCTATTTATCAAGGTGTCTGTATTTTTAATTACTTCTCCCCACAGGCTATCTTATGATTGCACAAAATCCCTAATGAAATATCTGGCAAGACCAATTCTAAGAATATCTTACTGCACTTTTGTCCTGCTTTTCTCCATCCTTTGGATCCATGTAGCCTTAGTTCTATCCATTTTGCACTACATTCCTAATCCTCTCCCCATTCCCTGCTGCTGCCTTCCTATTTTCTTTCTGTCTGTCTGTCTGTCTCTCTCTCTCCTCTTTTTTCCCACCAGCTGGACATAAAGGGACCAGGATTTGAAATACCAAACAATAGCTTTTCAGATCTTGGTATGTTTCCTAAGGACTTCACAGGACTGGAGTCTATGGGAGGGGGAGTAGCCTTTAAAAAAAAACAAGTAGATGTTCCTAATCATTGCCAGGAGATGCACTAAGGGGAGCCTAAAAGGACTCAGTCACAAAAAGGGAGTGGTATTTTCCTTGCCATGAGCCCAGTATTATGCTAGCCAGCACTCTGAGTCACGGAGGGGAGCTTTGCTGGGAGAAGTCATGCAGGATATTCAGTCCAAGAAATCAATCTCAGAACAGCCATTGCCCTAGTTTGGAGAATATCAAGTATCAATCCAGAGTTTCAGGAAGGTAATCTTCTCACCGTGAAGAAAACGTGTTAGCTATGCCTAAGCAGATCAGTCCTCCTTAACAGTTTCTCCCTGGTATCCTTTATTACTCTAATAACATAGTCACTGGTGACCCAATGTCATCTGCTGAGTACAGACTGGTGGCGTATGTTCAGAATGTCCCTACATTCCTTTAAATAGTTCAATAAATATTTCCCTGACCTGCATGCATTTTGGAGTTATCAAATGATAGCCTAAGCCAGTCCCTATCCACATGCTCCTTTCCCAGTTCCCCACAGTTGTTATTTGTAATGTCAGCATTGTTTATCAATTTTCACAAAAATTAGCTGACAAGGATCTCTACAACTGAAACAACCCAAGGTGTTGCTCTGTGTTCTGCAGCCTGTGATACAGTCATAAGCTCAGGGGGCAAAAAAAAATCTCATTCTCTGAATGCTCCTTTCATCAGAGCTATAAAAAAAGAAAGAGAGGATTACAGAAAATGTTATGAGGGCTTTTGGCAAATTGTCACAAAAAGTAAGAAATAAATAAGTAAGAAATAAATTATGGAAACGCTTTTGTTTCAGATGTCTATTATGGGTTTCAAATCAAGCATTAATTGTGATGTGTTTGTATTGGAACAGATGTCTCACAGATACTTGAAACAGGTCTTTGGTTGCAAGAAAATAAGAGGTAGTTTCCCACAGACCACAGACCACTTTGATTTCTACTTATGTATCTTGCATAGAAAATGGAATCATTTGGTATGGAGTTAACATGTCACTTTGTCATTTAAAATGCAATGTGCAAAGAAAGTCACAGAAAAGTGACATAACAGTGACACAGACCAGTCTGTTATCTATTACTTTACATACATACCCTTCATCATCTGCACTGCTGAAACATCACATTAGCTAATGTATGTAACGAAAAAAGACACAGCACTTTAACCCAGGGCACCTGGTCATATGCTTCTCTAATCATGGCTTTTTGTTTCTGAAATCCATGAGTGGATTTTTCATCTTACGGTATGCAACGCACATAAATGAAGAGCAGGAAGACTATACGCTTGCTCATACAAAGAGAAAAATATGGGAAAAAAATCTCAATATCAAACATCATGTTGATGAGTTCATTGCTTATCTGACTGCTTATTACTGGATATGGGGATGAGGTTTTCTAAAGTCTATAATGAGACTTGCCACAGCTTTGGGCAAAACAGGTGTTTTTCTCCACACTTCTCATGCTCCTCCCTTAAAATGAACTTCACAAACCTAAAGTACCACAAGATGAATTGATACTCCTCACAGGTGAGAGCATATCTAGCTATGGGACCAGATCCATGCCTCAGGCATGTCCAAACCCCTCACTCTGCCTACGGAGGAAGTCAAAACAAGAAACCAGACATACAGCCTCACTCCCTCCTTCCCTCACGCCCTCAGTCCCAAGAGAAAGCAAGCCAGATACATTTGCTGGAGTTGCCTCCAGCATTTTCCAACAAATCCCAGGTCTGATGTATTAACAGAGCAGGACAGTGAGTGGAGAGAGAGAACTCTGTACTCAGGCTTCTACAACAGCAATGTAAAAGAAACCACAAAATCAGCCCTACAATGAACATGCAAAAAAAGGTTCTGTGAACCCTTGAAATTCAGGCTCACTGTGAGCAATACTTTTCAAGCAATTACTAAGACCTGCCCAGGTGTGTCTTACACTACAAGCATGTAAGATTATTGTAGCTTTTTCAGAATCTTAACAGGAGGACCAGAAAACAATCAAGCTGATTTGACAAGATGTAGATGTACCAGATAGTACGGCTCCAGACAGAAAAGAAGGCGGCATTCTGTTTAGGGAGTATTGTGTCTTTTTGAAAAATCTCAAAGACAGCCTTGTTCAGCCTTTACAATTAGCGAGGGAGAGGATTGTGAAAATAAAAGAAATGAAGGAAATGGAAAGAGAACATGAAGAGCATTTTAAGAAGTTGGAGGCAAACCCCTCACCACAGAGAGTGGGCAAAAAGGGAGCTAAAAATAGGCAGCATGAGACAGGGCTCTCCAAAAGAAACGGGGAAGGACACTGTGTTCTGGAAACTGGTGCAACCAACCACAGACAAATGTGCCAAGGCTCTTGTACATTTTGTTGGCAGTTGCTCAAGGCTGGCACATAATCTGTACCAGAAAAGGTATCACCAAGAAGGCAGTGCCCTTCATTGAGGCATGTGTTGCCAGTACAATGAGGGGTCTGGAGGGCCAGAGGCAAATGGCTTATCAGTCAGTGGCAGAAAATGATAAAATGAAGATCTTCCTGGATTCCCTTAGTGCCAGAGGAACTGTTACAAGCAGAGTTTTATGTACTTCTCTAACGCCATTAAAAAAAAAAAATCTACCTATTCACAGTAGGTTTATAGCCATTTGTTCTTGTGTTTACATTGGCATTTAGTTTCCAAATTTGCTTTAGTTAGCTTATCTTCCTTCCCCATGTGTTTATAGAGAGTAATCATATCCCTCCCCCACCCCAATAAGCTAACACACCAACCTCTGCTATTTTATTATTGGAAGTCAGATATTTGATTCTGTGATGATTCTTCTTTTCCACTTCTGCACTCGCTCTGGTCCAAACCAGTTTCTCTTGGAGTGAGATAGACAAAGGGAAGATGAAATTTCAGATATAACTCTCAAGCACCTTGCAAAATATTATGTCTCTGCCTCCATTCAAGATGCCAGACCTGACAAAATGTGTGAGGGTAAGTAAGTCTTTCACTCATAAACACTGATGTTTCTAAGTCCTTCATCTCTTACAGAGACCCAGTTTATAACAGATGTTCTGATCACTTCCTAAATGCAACGAGTTTCTGTTAGTAATATTAAATTCTATCCCATTTCCACTACAGTCCTCTTCAAATTAATCTTCAAAGTCATATTTATGCAGTATTCTGATCTTCATCTGTATTGAATGTGCTTCTCCTTCTATTTATCAATATCAGTTTTCATCAATTTATTCCTGTTTTCTATGTCATGCTCATGAAACAAACGTTAAGTGACACCAGTGCCAGGACAGGTCTCAAGGCACCTCCTTGCATCCTGGCAGGTTTCTTTTCAGTACAGTGTGTTTTCTTTTCCCTTCCCTTTTATGTGCAACTCAGGTATCTCATATTAATTTCTGTCTTTTCCAGTGTGACAGTTTCTCAAGTAATACAATATCAAATACTTATCAAAAGACCAGGAATACTAGACATACTGTATTTCTTTTAGGTAAAAAATAATGTATTTTTTTCAAAGATAATTTTTATTTCTACGTAGAATGCTTTATGCAGCCAAGGTAACGTTTTGTTCTGTTTTCTATTTATCTCAATCTTCTTAACTATTCTGAATGTCATCAGTAAGCTGTGCTAAAAATCCTCGCTGCTACACTTCTTTAACTGGTCTTACAAGTGAAGATTGTCCAATGCCCTGACTTGAGTACCTGAAGAGGTCTTGGACACCAGATGTTTCTCACTGTCTCTTCTCTTTGAGGGTGACGGAGCACTGGCACAGACTGCCAAGGGAGGTTGTGAAGTCTCCTTCCTTGGAGGTCTTCAAGACCTGTCTGGACACGTTCCTATGTGACCTGATCTAGGTTGACCTGCTTCTGCAGGGGGATTGGACTAGATGATCTCTAAAAGGTCCCTTCCAACCCTATCATTTTGTGATTCTGTGATTCCGGGTTCAAAGCAAACACAAGCAAGTTGTTCTTCAGTCAAGCTGCAGGTAACCTCTAAAATGTCTTGTCCTGAGATATTGTAGGTAATTAAAGTTAAATATAAATAAGCGGGTGAATAAATAAGTCAGTGAAAGAGGAAACAACTGAAGGTCAATAACCACAACCCTCCCCATGCTTACTCTGGTTATATAAGTCTCTGTGCCACAAAGTGCTGGAATCTTGGAAACTATTCCTCAACTGGGAAGCACGGCAAGACGGATTTTCAGTCAAACCCAGTGAATTGACTCTTACATGCTTACATACTCTACCGTATCTTATTTGAGTAGCTTATCTCAGACTTACTTCTGCCACGCTTATTCTAATGTACCTACTCCCATTCACCTTTTACCTCATGGTGAACTTCATCATTATTGAAAGCTGAGACCAAGTGCTTGTTTAACTTTTACACAATACTTAGATTATCTTTAAACCCTATAATATCCTTATGCACAGGAGATGCATTTAATTTTGTTTTTTCCTGTACATTTTTGCTTTACCTGTTGTAATTTCTTTCATTTTTTAAATCAAGAGCTTGACTTCTGGAAATTCCCACTTTGTCCCTACATTTTCAAAGACCCAGGAAAAGGCTTATTTCTTGATAACCCTTTTTTCTGTTCTTTGTAGCCTTCAAGTGCCACTCATATGTTCTTGTTTGACACAAAAATTAATTAGGCCACAACTTGACTCCTTTCTGCAAATTCTTCCTTGACAAAAGTGAAATAGATTTTACATCTTTGAGAAAGATTTTGCACCTTTTACACCTAGACATAGACTTTACATCTTTGATCTGAGAAATTCCAGCCCTCTGCTGTCTCTCAGTTCTTCATAATCTCTAAGTAATGAAACTAAGGACAAGAACTCAGCAGAGAAAGTAGATTTGGTCACCTGAAGCTCCTTCAAAGCATCTAAGGTATTTACCTTCAACAGTTGCAGCCATCTAGTGGGCAAATACCAGAAACAGTCGCTAGTCAGTAAAAATGTGGTCTCCTGTTACATACACTTTCTGAGTGGAATGATATTTCACAGCGAAACCAGGCAATATGAAGAGAAATGTCCCAAAATATCTTTATCATAATCTTGTAGTGCAATACAGTTGCCCTGGCAACCCCCCAAGACCTCAAGAATGAGCATGCCTTGCTACCGCTGAGCATTATACCACAAGGAGCCACATGGGAATATAGATTTATTCTCTTGCATTTCTGATACCACAAAAAAAAAATTACTTTATTAATGCCGTCATGTGCTGAGATAACAAATACATAAACAGAACACTTCTTAGAGAGGGCCACACAACTGACTTACCTGGATGCTTGACAGTGAGTATAGAGTCAGATTTACCTACATCAAGGCCTTACCCTGCAGCTGCGGTTTCCAGCCTGTGCTACACCTAACCAATTGATGTGCCAATCACTCTGTCAGGGGGAACATCAGCAGCTGCTGATTATCCATGGTGTAAATGCTTGCCATCACAGCAGGTAACTCTACACAGACAACTACTGCTTTTGCACGCTCAATTAACTCAGCTAGGTAATAGCAATTCAACAGCAACTGCTTTCTAAGGTGTGAGAAACATGGAAAGAAAATAGGCAGTTGGTATGCATTTGGTGGAGGAGAGGTTGCAAGGCTGTAGGAAAAGGAAGCAAGAAAGGTAGATATCTCCTGATCTGTCAAGAGCCAGCTGTGGAGACAGAAGTTGTTGCTGTGGCTGCTGTCAGTGGTAGTGATCTCCTTTAGGACCAGTTGTGATAGTATCCACTCACTTTACAGCCACAAATGGCGCTGCTAGAGGTTTTGGCTTTTTAATGCAGGTATATCATTCACATGTGTACATTGTATAAAATAATGTACTTCCTTAAGACTGACCTTCATTCTTTTTTTTTCAAATTACCATGTTATCAGAGTGTATAACACTTGAAATGCTCTTGTGTTTAAAAAAATGCACTTGGCAACATCATTATAATGATGTTCTTCTTTCCCTGCTAAATGTCATCTTTTAAAATGCAATTTGTGTGAGGCTTGACTTTGTCATTTTGTCAAATAGGAATTCCACAATTTTGATGCTGTACCACTGATAAACACTCCTAAATAGTCTGAACGAGTGACTTGTTAGAAGCATAGTCAGTTTTAAGCATCACCACAAAATTTAGTTGAATCCTAGTGATTATTAACAAAAGGCATATACTCATAAAAGAATTTGTCAAAAAGTGAACACTGAGAATCAAAGTGATATGTTAAGAAGGAACAATGCAGAAACCTAGCTTTGCCACACCGTGCACACGTTATGGGTGGTTTCAGGTGTTTTATCATTGACAGTGTATGCCTGCATTATTTCTGACTATTTGGAATTTTAAACATTAAATAACAATTTTCTAGTGAGATTCCATTCTTGTGCTTCCTTGAGATGACAGTTATGAAGCTGGGTATGAGAAGAACAGACATGATAGGGGAAGATCAGACCAATATGAAAGAGAAAGTCAGAAACATTCAGCCACCGAAGTTTTTCTGTGTCTACAGTGTTTTCCCTCCCTTTCTTTTCATTCATCTCTCATTTTCCCTTGCCTGGATGTCTGAACTATCACACAGAATTCTGTTCATTTTCTGCTCCTCCATCTCCCAGCAAAGTATCACTGACAGACACTCACAGCTGCCTCTGCTTTTTCTGGAGCAGTAGGTATGTGTCTCCAGAGCGTGAAGTATGAGTGCTCACAACAGTGTCTCTGGTGCTTCCTATTTCATGGGCAGGGCAGTTTCTATCAAAAAGCAGAAGCAGTTCTTCACCCCTAATCCCCAGGGCAAAGCTGTGAGCATGCAGCAGTGCCCAGCAATGCCCAGGGACAGCAGAAAGATACGTGCCAGAGGAGATGCCATGCCCTACGCAGACATCTGTCATAATCACTGCATCTTTTGCAGCTCCTGCAGCCAGACACCATTTGGATACTACTGTAACTTTCTGGCTCATTCAGCACCAGAGCTAAGTAAAGACTTTGTAGCCAACAACATAACAAATTCATTCCTTTCTCCCATTCATAAACTGTTTTCGAGCTTTGCATTTTATCAGCTTACTTCTAAGAAATTCACTGTGAGTCTTTATCAAAGTACTTGCTATTTGTGTTACACCTAACTCACATGGTATTACTTCTATCACCCGATCAACTCTCTAAAACTTGTCATCACTAGACAGTGAAAGTCATACAGTCATTTCTAGTTAGATCATTGAGTAAAGACAGACTTACATACACATAAAAAAAAAAAAAAAAAAAAAAAAAAAAAAAAAAAGCAGCCAATGTTTGCTTATGGGTATGGCCCTGGGCAGCAGTTTTCAATACTGAAACCCAATGATACTCAAAAGATAGGAAAGCAGATGTACTGTGAAGTTCCCAGCATCAGCAGGGCACCTGCAGCTACATATTCTAGTGATCAGTCCACATCAGGGAGCTGACATCAAACTAATGTTGGATTTATTTCACATTCCAGAATAGCAGTAATAATCCTAAATTATGTAGTTCTACACTGGACTTCAGTGCCTGACACTTGCTTGTCAGTTGCAGTCTTACTCCACATGTACTCAGTCCCTGCAATACTTTAGTATGTTGCCTTTTGGCAGGATCAGTCTACTGGACATCCCCTGAGAAAGCCATAGGAAATACATACTGCTCTTGTGGTTAATTTAACAAAGCACTTGATGTCATTATTATTTAGTGGAAATGTAGTCAAACACTTACTGGGCAGCCAAATTTTAAATAAATTCCCATGTTCTTAAGTGGTCATTTTGAATGTTTGACATTAAATGCACATCTCTGTTTAAGACATATGGCATATGGAGATGAACTTACACACCACTGTGGGTTTTAACATGCTGAAACAATTTGCAACTCTGCTTTAAAGTTGCTGGCATCCAAAGCCAATGGTGATAAGTAATGTGAGATCTGGAACAAATTAATATATTTCCCAATAACCTGTGGGTTTCTTTGGGACTGCTCAGAGTGCTTGATGGGCAGCCAGAACTTCTCAAAACAATAACAAAATGTAAAAGAAGAAAAAAATTTATGAATATTGATAAGGTGCAAAATTAGGCACTTAAAATTTAGGAAGCATAAAAATAAGGATGCATGACATTAGAGACCCTTGTACACATGTATTCTGATACAAACCTGATATTCAAGTTTTTCCACAGGCTTCTTCTGCAGCCGGGACAGATTGGGATGCCAGGAAGCAGAAGTGCTGCTTTCCAAGTAGGACACATCCATCTGTCAGCAAATTCTGTGCTGATGCCAGCTTCCTTGCTGCAGAATTAGAGAGGAGCCCAGAGATTTCAAGATAGGCATGACTGACCAAGGTGTGTGTGATTGTGCAAAGACACCGAGCGCAAGTTAACTCCTCCATTTCCCATTTTTCCCAGGAGACCCTTAAGAGCAGGTGTAACCCAGATGGGTTGTCCAGGAGAGGCAGCTTCGTCCTGCTGCCTCATTCCCTCCTCTGCAACCCATAGCTGGGTTTTTCACTCAAGCTGGGGCACACACAGACTTATGCCTGCAGCCAGTGGTCTCTTGAAAAAAAGAGGAGAAGTAGGAACAGGTAGTCAAAGTGGGCCCAGCAGTGCATACATTTCCTCTGGCTATCATCTCTCCACCCTAACGATCTGTGGGGAAGTGCCAGGCCAGCTAGGCTGGTTGTGTCTCCAGCTGCAGACCTGTGATGGGAGAGGAGCTGTTCCCAGCTGAGCACCTCCCAGGAGAATCTGTGCATCCACCCTGCAGAGATCTTCAAATCACATCTCAATGACCTGCTGTAGGGAAGGGGGTTTAATTCTGCATTAATGCAATCCTGCACCCATCTTAATGAGCTCTGTTTCTTAATCTGTAAGGCCATTTTACCATTCCTTTCCCCCTCTCTGTTATTCTCTATGTGGCTGTTAAATATTGGCCCTTTTATTACAGCAATTTAAAATGGAGAGAAAAGACTTTACAATTTGAACCCATTTTATTCTGCTTCTTTTTTTTTCTACTTCCCAGAGGAGAAAAAAAAAGAACAACCAAAGACCAGCTCTGCCATTCAGCTTGTCTGGTTTTGTACTTGGGTACTACAATGGTTCACATTAACAGCTGTAATAATTTTTATAGGAGGTAACTGGAAGTTCAGAGACATTGAGTGACCTCTTCATGCAGGAAGAAACAAAAGCCTTTATTTCCAGCTTCCTTTTCTAACAGCAAAGCTGGTCTCCCACCCTCCCTACAGTTTACTGAAAATTGTTCCTTCTCTTTAAAATGTTTACTGCAAAATACCACAATTGTGTTTCAGATTACCACAAAGCTCAGAGCAGAAATACAACAGGCCCCAAATCTGTCAACATAGCTTCACCTCAGTGTTGCTGCTCTAGCCAAGGTTTGGATCAACACACCTCAGACTGTTGCACTGCCTATACGCAGAGACCAACCGCCTGTAAAGGAGGCAAGATTGAGCTAGGGGTGGCAAACCAGCATATGAACTGTGGGGAGATACGGGGTCTAACCTTAAGAATTGCAATATAGGGAGTGAATAAACAAACCCACCTCTTAAAATTATCCTATACCTAAAATGTCAGATAATTTCTTTTAGAGTCAGATGGAGTCTCACTCAAATAATACAGTTGCATATGACTCAAATGTTCCTCAGCCTTCACATTCCAAAGGACTCAGCTGACTTCAGTATTTTTTAACTTAAAGCCTGCTGAAGGCTTCTCAGAAGCACAGACAAAATGCATTTTGGAAATGCTGATAGAATGGCTCCAGGACAAGGAGAACAAAAACATGAGGTGCTTTGGTATATGATGAAGAACAAGAACAGACTTTCTTGCACTACAAGAAGAGTGGTTCAAGCAATTTGAGTCTGCTCAGAGCCTGACTCCAGGAGAGCATTTTTAAAAATCTTCTAGTTGTTAAAGTCGAGAAAAAAGATTTATGTCTCTTGGGTGGGGGTGCTTAAAAATGGACACACAAAGTTGTTCCCCATCTGGAAGATGCTATTCACCTAAGAGGGACTGCAGGACACAGGTTTTCACTGCTCACTGGATTGAATTTCCTGGCCTTTAGCTTAGAGTGGCAGCCAGGTGGTTGTGGCACTCACTGTTTCTGTGCAGGGATGGTGCTGCCAGTGCCTGGGCTTCCCAGGGGTGACATACGGACCACTGTCACTTCTGCTTCTCACAAGGTAGGTGATAGGAGGCTCTGCCTCTTGAAGGAACAGTTTATCAAATCTGCAAGACCAGCAGTGCCATAGAGCACTCCTGAGCACTCTTATTTTTTCAGATTTTGAGGTTGTGGGGTTTTTTTGGTTTTTTTTTTTTTGTCTTTTACAACCAAAGGAATCTATTCTGTCCTCCTCCTCAACACATGTACATGCTGATTTTGAACATCAACTTGTGTACACAGGTATGGTGCTAAATGCTTGCTCCACAGACTGATTAGCCTGCTCCTACCTTTACAGGATCCTCAGAAGGACATGAGTGGTGCACTCAGCTGGGTCAGTCTTCTGAGCCCAAATCGAGATCCTGACTTGTTATGGGAATGTTTTGTAAAAGGAGAACTTGTGGTAGCCTGTTTGCAGAGGAGAGATGCAATGGCTGATCTCCTTTAAACAGTCCTTTACTACTTGCCACTTACAACAATGTGTGCCAGATAGCCCCAAGCAAGCTCAGTGGTTTTGCTGAGGACTGATAATGTCCATGACATCCCTTAAGCACCTACCTGGAGCCCAAGCCCTACTTTCTGAAAGCCATTCATGGATAACTGTGAATGCATGGCATTACAGATTAGAGGGACTTTCAGTATGCAGGAACAACAGCAGTGGGAATGTTTCAAAATGTATGGTTCCCTCTCCATCAAAGGCTTTTAAATCTGCCTCTTTGGGAATATGACTGTCAAGATGGTGCTGTATTTGTGTGCATTTAGCAAGCCTGGGGAAATGAAGGAAGGCTCAGGTATGAACCAGTGTATCTACTCTCACTCATTGAGTGCTTGTACATAGGGACAGCTTGTATCAAAGAGTGCTGGTTACTGGTAAGTAATCTATTGCCTTTTCTCTCTGCTTCATTTTGTGTAATGTTCAGATTAAACAATGCACAAAGAGCTTCAGGTTGATTTAGCTATCTCTTTCAGTGAATCTGCAAACTATTGTTTGAGCATGTCTTGACTTTCTGATATAATTTAAGATGAAACAAGTTTATTCATTCACCAGAAATTGTTCAATGAGCCATGGATCATCCACAGATCTTCTTCTAAATAAATGTGCCCTTCACACACCATGGAAGTGAGGCTTATGCAAGACTCCAAGTCCTTTGCTCCTGTGACAGAGTTTTCATGAGGCTAAAGATGAAGTTCTGCATAGCACTAATATGAGCAAACATTTATCATTCTAAGCTGAACTAACATGTAACTATGCCTACCCCAGTTCAATAGGGGTTTTAATCTGCTGCCTGCTTATAGACAGACATGCACTTTTTTTTTAAAAAAAGCTTAATGAATAAAAACCAAAGAGAAGAGATACTGAAAGAAAAAGTTAGGCAGTCATAAATGATTGCAAAAGTTTTCAACCAAACTTTATAATTGTTTTCCCTTAATTCTGATGCCTTACTTTTAATTAATTGGTATTGTTTTCCCAGTACAATCTCAGTGCAGCTTTTGTCTTTACAACAGAAAAGAAAGAAAACTGAAACAAAATTACAGTTTGCCATTTAATCAAGTACCAGCTTTTAACAGGTGGAGTCAGGTCCAAACACAGAATTCCTCAGACAGGCTGTGAGTTCTTTATTTGTATCTTCAAAAAGCCTTGAGCTGTTCTGAAAATGGTTTATCTTATATTAATTAAATGAAAATCAATCATTTCCATATAATTTCAAGTGATACATGGAGCACACGGAGGTCTTGTAAACATAGCAAAACATTACAACATCTGTTATTATTAATGCTCTTTACTTACTGCCAAGTACATCCATGGTCCTGTTGAGTGAAGAAATCCCTCCTCGCTGGTACAGGAATCAAATGATCACAGCTGGTCTCACCAGGGAAGAAGAGACACGAGGATTCTAGTGCATTTCAGAGCAGTGTAAAAGACTTGTTCATATTCTTCCTATTGAAGAAGAGGAGTGAAGGAATTATTGCCTGTGAATGTGACCGAAAGGACTAAGTAAAGTGCCATGTGAACCTCCTTACTAAGGTGTTGTGATCTCCTGGACAACCTTAATGTTGGTGGATTTCACAGGGTGCTGTGAGGGTTCATTTTTCATTTTCAGTGGCTTATAAAAAGAAGCACCATATCTTGTATCACCTAGGTTCTGTTTGTCCAACATGCCACAATCACATATATTTAACCTGGAGATAGCACTGTTTATGTACCCCCTCAGCATAGACATTTCAGGCAAGAAAAGGGGTTTTTTTCTGGGTTAAATACCAAAAAGTGGTTAAAAACAAGTATAAATCATAGTAATAGTGCAAAATTTCACGGGCAAGATGAGATTGGCAAACTATTTGGTGTCAACATATAAAAAGCTGGGCTATGGCATGCCATGTTAACATGTGGAGGAATGAACTGCAGGATTTGAGCTTCATGTTTCTGAAGGCTCAAAAAATATTTTCTGTGACATTGATAAAAATTAGGAGAAAAAAAAAATTCTTCTCACTGAAATCTCCAGTAAAAAATACATTCAATACATAAAACCCCAGACTTCCCACAATCTAAATCAGCTCAGACATATCCCAGAGGGAACTGCTCATCCTCTCTGCCTATTTCCACCCCATTTGTTTTATGCCATCTCTTTCTAATACAACCGAGGAAACTGATCAAACACATTCTATACATACCACCCAGCCCACAGTCTCAGCATCCCAGCTGTATTCCTAACCTCACAAATTCACAGTGAAACCATCTCTAGGGTTTCAAAAGCATAGCAGCTTTCATGAAGGGGGGCAGTGGGAGCTTTCTTAATTAGCTCAGCTTCTTTGTGCATTTCTAGACACGTTTCCCTCTTTGTTCACCTTCAATATTTTAATGCCAGGGCAGAAAGAGATTTCTTCTCCGTAAAGTGGCATCATATTCTTTTGGGTCTTCTTTTTCACCTAGCAAAGTTTTGGCACTTAGAAAAATAGCTGGGACCAGGCATCTGAATGAGAAAAGGTGAGTTTTAAAGAGTCTGCACATTTATTGAGCACTAATAGAGGAAAATTTGGAAGCTCAGACAATTAGGTGAGCATTTCACTAACAAGAAGTCATTCGCATGTTGTCCCTACAACTCTTCCAGGGAAAATTCAAACATGAAACCATCATTAATCTAATTCAACCCTTTCTGGAGGTACAACAAAAAGGGTTTTAGTCTTGATAGCGTCATTCTTTTAATTTTTCCTCTTGAGCTATAACTTATTGACCTGACAGCAATTTCTAGAACACTGTGAAGGCAGTGGGACTGTGAATTTTCTCACCAGTACTTTAAAGAGCAGGTCTACCCAGAGAAGAGAGTTGAGGATAAAGTCATGGAAAGGCAAATTCCAACTTTATTATGTTCCTGACTGCATTGTCAAAGGTCTGCAACAAGAAAAACACATGATCCTTTAGCACACTCATCCTGGGCTGAGAGGTTCTGGGACAACAAGTCACTCAAGGATGGGCCTAATCTACACACAGAAAGTTTTTCTAAGGAAATCACATGCATATCAAATCAGAGAATGTCTGAAGTGTTACTCAATTTCTCTCTGGCTACTAATAATAAGGTTTGAAAACTGAGATACTCCATTAAAATTTGCATGGATTCCAAACTCTGGATAAAAGTCAGCAGTCAATTTAAGTTTGTAGCTTCTGAGAGTTGTTTTATCTTATATGCTGTGATATTTCTATTACTAGAGAAACGAAATTAAAAGGTTAGATTCTGGTCATAGTCTAGTTTTTATCCATTATCATGGTGGCTTAAAAAAAGATGAAAAGGTAAAAGAAACGAAGAACTTTAAAGCACCTCAAAAGTGGATCTCATCCTGAAGACAAGGCAGCTACAAATACCAGTCTATTTCTAGGTGTTTCCTCATTCTTTTGAAGAGGCTGTATGTAAAGAATTTCATACTAAGACACTACAAGATGAAGTAATAGAAACTAATTCTGGTCTCTGCTTCATCTCTGCCTCCCCTTGAAACCCTCCTGCACTGGTACTGGCAGCCTGTTCTGATCTGTCTCCCCAATGCCCTCACCCATTTCCCCTTTGGAAACCTTGAAGATCTCTCCTGATAATTTAAAATACACCTTTCCTGTAAGAAAGGAGGCGATAATCAAATTAAAGGCTACTTACTTTCTCAGTACATGCATATACGTATGATGTGCATTGTATGTCTTACTGTGTGTGTATCCTCTGCTTTTCAGTGTGTTCTATCTCTTTTCTCAGAAACAGACAAGTTGAAGGGGGTAGGTATTACCTAGAAATACATCAGCATTGCTTTAAAAACCAACAGTAATGAACTATCTCAATATCTGAAACAGTTGTACAGTTCTTACTGTAAGGCCTTCTGTGTTTTATTTTTTCCCACATAAAACAAGGTCTTCTTCTTATACAAAAAGTTTGAACAAAAGTTACACGTTAGATTTGGGATACTCTACACAATCCTCATAGTTTATAAAGTAGCATTCCAAAAGTGACATTTTGGCTATTTAGAGCTTTGATGTCAGTGAACCACTATAACAACCACAAATACTTATAGTTAATACATAAAGTGAAACAGGTATGATACATTCACATTCATGCAGCCCAAGGGGTAAGGGACCTCCTTATCATCAAGCTAGTAGTTTTCACAAATCAGCATCTTACTCTACATTTTAATTTAATTGTAGTTAATATTCATCTGTTAGGCTGTGTGTTGCAGGGAAGGAGATGATAGAAGGTCCCTAGGAATATATATATATCTCCACAGTCAAGTTTAGACAACTAGTCACATCTGTTCCCCCTAGATTCTGCCATTCATTGTAACTTAACATAGTCCCAAGCCTCATCTTTCAACCATTCTTTTGAACAAAGGTCATAGACTTTGCATTCATCATGGAAAAAAGAGTCTCAATTGACTATGTTGGCTAGCTATTCATTCTTGTTTCTTTTCAGTGTAATATCTAACATGTTGATGCTATTTAACAAAAATTGAATTCATTAACACATTAGTCAATATACAAATATTGTTTGATGATTAATTTCTTGCTCTTTTTCCCAGGCGTAATGTGATCAAACTACATCTCAGCTGGTTTTTGTTGTTGTTGTTTTAGTTCCTTGGCTCTTTTTTTTAAACTATCGTTTTCTGTAGATAGTTGGGTAAAAGGAGATGCTTCCGTAATTATTGCCATTTTGGGCGGTCTCTTTTATGTATTCTTATTAGAGCATTTCTGCTGTTTGAACAGACTGTGGCCATCCCTCCTATTGAAGGGCAATACTCAAAGAAAACAATGGAAAACACAATTCTACAACCACCATGCACAGACTTCTCTTTATTTGTCTAAATAGGGTTTGGGCTGTAAGATCCTGGAGGATAATTTTATGACTTTTTAGACATAGCTTCACTGTCCTGCCTAAGCACAGCAGACTGGGGGGCACAACTCAGTTGCATCTCTAGTAGCAGACAATGGCTCTGCTCCTTTTTCTGATGCAGTCACTGAGAATTTTGCCATGAACTCATATTACTGTAATTCAGATGTGCTACTGAAAGAAATGTGATGTATATTTTCCATTATATGATTACTGGTTCAGTTCTGGTCAATTAAAACAGCCTGCCCAGGACTATCAACAGCATAATGATTAATGTCAATAAGGAACCCTTCCTGGCATCTGCTGGCTGCCTGAGGTAAAAAAAAAAAAAAAAAAAAAAAAAAAAAGGCTGTTGCATCAACTTGCTGCCTTCAGCTAGTTTTAGACTGAGAATACACAACTGCGTGGAGCTGAAGATGTGTATTGTGCCTAAAAAGAAACTGTCAGAAGGAATACGTATTGCTAGGAGGGCATCGGACATGCCACGAATGAGGCCATGGTTCTAGGTGAAGAATTTGGCTGTATAGCTGTTCATATCATCTCTGAAACACTGTCCAGCATTCAGCAGCACTCCATCAGTGCATCACAAGACAGTCAGACTAGATCCAACCCTTATAGCACAGCAGAAGTTGTCATGAAAGAGGCACAAAACTTAACAGAGCCAAGTGTGTGTGTGTATGACTGTGAGTCCGTGAACTGGCAGGATTGTAATAAAACAGCCTGAGTGCCAGCCAGCACTTTAGTGTGCAGTGGACAGCCCAAGTGCCAGCCCTGGGAGGATAGCATTGAGAGCTAGCACCTTGCCATGGAGGGAAGAACTTCAGAATAGAGAAACTCTGGGTAAACTTCATGTGGGCCTCTAGCTCCCTGCTCTCTCCTCCCAGCTAGCTCCCAGTGCACCCTGCTGATCCTCAACATTTCAGCAAGCATAAGATATCCTCTCTTTTTCCATCCTAGCTGGGCCTTCTTAATCATCCAATGGTTCACTTCTCTGAAACAAAGATGCTTCCTTGCACTCCAGCTCCTTTTCCCTCAGTTTTGATGCCACCCTAGATTGTGTTAAACAGATCCCCACACCACAGGGAGCAAAGATGGGCATCTCTCATTCTCCATTGTTTTGGAACAGGAAATGGTTGCAGAAAAACCTCTTCTCAATGAGTCTGGGTTGATGACATAGGACTGGTGGGATCCCTTCTGGTCAGAACGTAACCGTCATTGGAACAATCAGCAATTTGGACATCCAAAAATTATTTTATTAAACACCAGTTGTTAATCAGTGGGAGGTCTTTTTCCACAGCCATTCTTTAAAGCCACACATTTCCATGTTTCCTGTAATAGTTGTGTTTAGTCACACATTGACAAATACAAGGGGAAAAAATCAGATCTGTATGACAGACTTCTGGAACCTCCAAAATGATCTCTTTGAATTTTGCAGTCACTTGACAGCAGCATAGTGTTGAATTAAAAAAAAAAAACTTTTATTTATTCACTGGATTTTTATACTGAAATCATATCTCAGGAAAAAAAGAAATCAATCATATTCTGCTAAAAATACATTATCAAATAAACAGACCACAGACCTCCATTAAAGTTTAAAAGCTGCTTTTTGCTACCAAGCCTGTAAGTCTGACAGAAAAAACAAGGGATGGTCCTTTGCAGTTCTGCCAGAATGTAACTTACTCAGGTATGGAGACCAGACGTTCTGACAGAGGACATCTCCTGTGGAGCATTCTGCTATCTTGCAACTCTCACGCTCATATGAGCAAAAAATCTTCAGCTGAGCCTGGCCTCCCCTGCTGTAATACATCACAAGAAGAGGATCCCAAGGTCAAAATACCCTAAACTCTAAATATCTGAAAAGTAGTATTTTAATTAAGAGATATTACTATTACTTTCTACATAGAGAAGGATGGTTATGCCTGTTGGACACAAGGCTGTGTGTTACTAATACATGAAACTTTCCTCTTCCATGTTAAGCTGTTAGTAGATTGGCAGTGAGTCTTGAGAAGAGTATTGCCCATGCAAAGAGCAGGACCACTCATTCTTTTAGGTGTTTTACAGTCATCCCAAAAAAGCCATGGCTTCAACAGAGGAGAAGGTGAATATTTCCTCCCATATCCATCCATTTTGAGTCATGGAAGGAACAAGGACTCCATCTCTAAGCAGATTTTGGAAGGAAGAGATATGCCTGTTGGTTTTTCAAAGGACTGGCTCTAGTACACAGCTGGGACTGGGTGTAGGCAGCTGAGGAGGGCCATTGCCTGTTGAGGATAGCAGCCCTGTGGTCTGCTTTGCTGGTGGCACAGTCCTGAGAAACTGTGCTTGCTGTTTGACCTTGCATGACCACCTCCTGCTGTTGGAGCCTCCCTCTTTCTTCCACCAGGCATGCACTCATGAGCGGGAGCAGCAGGCTGAGCTCTTTTCCAACTCTCTGCCTCAGATTTGACCTTTCCTTCTCCCCTTTCCCTTTCCAGGGCAAATCCAATCTTTCCACCATGCACCTCAGATCAGGCTGGCTATGTTGATAAGAACCTCGAGTACAGGATGCTTTGGAGTCCACCTCCAGGGGACATCAGCATCCTTGTGTCAGTATCCAAGATCCAGAAATGGCCTGGGGCTTGGATTTACCCATAGTGTGTCCTGCTAGCCTGCTAATCAACATCTAAACATCATTTTTATGTGGCCAGTGGAGTTGCACAGGGATCAGTTCTGGGGCTAGTCTTATTCAACATCTTCATCAGCGACTTGGATGAGAGGACTGAGGGCATCCTCAGCAAGTTTGCTGATGACACCAAACTGGGAGGACTGGCTGATTCACCAGAAGGCTGTGCTGCCATTCAGTGAGATCTCGACCGGCTTGAGAGTTGGGCAGAGAGGAACTTCAAGAGGTTCAACAAGTGCAGAGTCCTGCACCTGTGAAGGAACAATCCCCTGCACCAGTACAGGGTGGGGATTGACTCCTATCATTCTGTGATTCTGTGATTTACATCAACTACACATCCTACTACACATAGCAGTGTGACTGCTATTTAGAGGTACTTCACTCTCCATGACATGCCTGTATGTCCTAGGAAGCCCAGCTCAAAGACATAGGTTTTGCTAGCCAATGCCAAGACTGAAAACTTCAGTGACCCCTTGTGAACTCTATTCCTTACCTCATGCCATGCCCATCTGCATAATAAATTGACATTTTTCACCAGATACAACATTTCTGCAGCTTGGAGGAGTACTGTGAATATAAAGAACATTAAAGTCCATGAGGTGCTTAATTCTTTGTGGTTTTGGGGGTCATTTTGCTATGATGGAGTTATAGGTGCTTTTCATGGTTTCACCCCAGCCAGCAACTAAGCCCCATACAGCTGCTCATTCACTCCTCCCAGTGTAAAAGTGAGGAAACTCATGGGTTGAGTTAAAACGGTTTAATAGGTAAAGAAAAAGCTGCACATACAAGCAAAGCAAAACAAGGAATTAATTCGCCACTTCCCGTCAGTGGGCAGGTGTTCAGCCAGGACAGCAGGCTCTATCATGTGTAGCGGTTAGTTGGGAGGACAAATGCCATCATTATGAACATGTCCCCTTCCTCCTTCCTCCCCCAGCTTTCTATGCTAAGTGTGAGTCTTACGATCTGGAACATCCCTTTGTTCAGTTGAGGTCAGCTGTCCCAGCTGTGTCTCCTCCCAGCTCCTTGTGCACCCACAACTCACTCACTGGTGGGGTGGAGTAAGAGGCAGAAAAGACCTTGATGCTGTGCAAGCACTGCTCAGTAATAACACAAATAGCCCTGGATTATCAATACTGTTTGCAGGACAAATCCAAAACGTAGTCTCGTCCCAGCTACTATGAAGAAAATTAGCACCATTCCAGTCAAAACCAGCACAGTGCTATAGGGAAATAAGGACCCCTGTTCATCACCTTCACAGCATACTCTGAGATGTCCTTTGTAAACAAACTGAAAAATAAGACTCTCCAACAAATGTGAAATGATAATTGAGACTTCATAAAAATCACAAATATTCCCTCACAATAAAGACAGTACTTATCCTAAAGGCCAGGTTTAAAATTAATTTTGGACAGGTGAACATAGTGCTGGCCATGAGAAGTCTCTTGGAGGAGCAAGTAACACTAACTGGATGTGTATGATGGGTGCAGCTGTGCAGTACCAGTCCTTCACAGTGACCTCTTCAGGATGAGTAAGTAGACCCAGCATTTTCCACGCAGTAGAGAACAATTTTTCTCACTTAGTAGCTTTCTCCTGGGGATTCCAAGAGAGCAATTCTTTTTTTTCCAGACTGTTTCCAACTGCCATAGAGCCTTCCCCCAAATCCCTGTAACTCTTGCCTTATCAATAAAAGAAAGGAAGGAAACATAAAATGCTCTGTGACAGGTTCAACTGGTTTTATCCTAACTAAAAATGTGGGGAATCTGTGGTGGTAGGACAAAGAGGTGATCAGTGCAGCAAGGTGATGTGTCTTTGCAAGCCTCTGGCCACCCACTCCCCTTCCACAGGCTCAACTGTCTGTGAACACAGGTGCAATAGGAGCGACAGTCAGAGTTCCCCCATTTTGCCCTGTTATGTCCTCTTGGCATGGATTCCTTTGATCAATGATAAAATGAAGATTAGATATGAGCTGATATAACAGCTCATTGTGGCCCTGTTTGGCTCCTGCCTGTCAGTGTGACATGCCATGTCCAAAGGGCTACTGAATCTGCATAAGAGTGGCCATGCTGAGCTCCCACCATGCACAAAACTCATGTATTTAATTTTCCTTCTTTGCCTCCAGCCATCCCTGTTCTGCTTCTTGCTAAGTCAATTAATATCTACCATACTAGCCATGAAGAGCCCTTGGGAAAAAGGAAACCAAGGAATAGGCTGGTTGTTCCCGATCTAGGCTCTCCCTGTGCCAATACAGCATATTTTCTAGAGTGTTTTTTTACTATTCAGTTTAAATGACTCAGCTGAGGGGTTTTGTACAACTTCTGACCACAGCCTAACAGTTCTCACAGGAGGTAATATTTCCTAGTGTTTGGCATGAACTTTCCTCCTTTTCATCTTAGCACTTGTGCTCCTTCAGCAATCCTTACCCACTTCGTTCCTTTCTTTATGCTTACAGCCTACAACTTTGTAAGTGGTTACTGGATCCCTTAGCTTCTACCAAGCCCTTCACCACGCAGCACAATATATCACATTCATTACTGTTATGCAAGTACTTAGACAGACAGGCTTTATCTAGCTGTTTTAATCTTTCCCATAAACCAGCCCTTGAAGTCCAACAGTGGTTTGAGATATTTTATGTGAATTCCCTCCAGTTTGTCAACATCAATCTGCAATATTCTAATCTTTGAATAACTGGTTTGTTGCAGTGCTGACAAGGTGTACCCATTCTCTTTTTAGTAATTAACCAACTACTCATACACTACATTTTACTAATTCCACTTAATTCTCCCTGTTTTTTCCCAGTTCCGTCATATTCTCCATATTACACTTTTTATGATAAACAGTGCCAGGCACAATCAGATTCCTTAGTCTGTCAGCAGCAAGGTGATTGCCAAAGATATCTAAAACACAGCAAACTCTGGCATATGACACAATTAAAATCCTTTCAAAAGCATCCCCTCTCTAAATCCATCTCCTGGTAAACTGAGTTCAAGTGACAGCAAAGAAAGCAAATCAAAACATTGCCTTTTATTTCTGTCGACGTGAAATATTCCCCCTTTCTGCTCTATGCTCTTGCTCCTCACAGAGTTGGTAGATATTTGATTAGGTACAGATTTAAACACAAAAAGTTTTTCCAAGCCTCGGTTCCAAGTTCCAAGCAATTACCCATTTGCTGGGTGTAACTCACTGCAGGGTCACCCAACTGAAGAACAGAACAGAGAAGGCTCTTTACAAAGAAAATTAAAAAAAAAAAAAAAACACCAAACATCCAAGTGTTTCACCTCACAAGGAATTCTTGAAAAATGTGTTTTCCCCCAGAGACCTGGAGTTGTTTGTCTCGTTTGAGGGATGTTTTCCTCTTACTGGCAGACTGGCAAAGAGGTAGAGGGCTCATGCAGAGTGAGTGAAAAGTTGTCCTAAGCTGACACCAGACTTGCATGGGAGGTCTTGAGGGCTCCACTTGTGTCACCTAATAGTGCAGTCTGCTGAACACTGGACCCTTGCATTTGATTTCAGGTATAGCAAGCAGGATGTACTCACCTTGTCTGCTCTCCAGCAGCACTGGCAGCAAAATAACTCCGCAGTTAGGGTAAAAAGTCTCAGCTGCATGCCTGGGTCTGCTCCCAAAGCAGCCTAAGTGAGACTACAGTTGTTAAGGCTGGTGGTCTTCTGGTAACCCTGCAATGTTGTCTTTGCAGAGCCCACCTGAAGAGAAAAAGAGCTAGTATTGGTCTCCCAGCTCTCGGATAATCAAAATTAAATGTGATTTTTTTTTTTAACACTAAAACCAAGTCTAGAACAAGAAGCTAACTAACTGGCTCTGACTAGATGACACCAAGTGGTCATACCAAAATTTACATTTATTATTACTGGAACACTTTGCAAAACTTTCACCCTTTGAACTGGAGTTTTGCAGCTTTTCCATTTGAACCATTTTATTTTTTTATGTGGGAGCCACTAAGTCTGGGTATTCTGAGTCTAGCCAAGAGTATTCAATCTGTTAAAAAATAGAATGGAAATATTTCAACTTGATTTCTACCATGCTCCAAAGATGACTTGCTGCATGTTCACAAGATGCAGATTTTTTAAGCACTAGTTATTAATCTAGTTAATTAATAGGTAAGGAAAAGATTAGTAACTAGGCTACACGATGGTGCTAATACAGGAGTCAATGAAGTCCAGTTTGCTTTCTGTCATGTCCATGTCCTCACTGCTATCGCCAGGTCTTCTAAATTGAAGTAATCTTATGTGCTCTCTTTAGCATCACTCCAGTAGTCTGCTTATTTATCATTTAAGATCAGTAGAGAAGAAATCCATGTATCAGACAACACTGAATTCCTTCAGGCACCTCTCTGCAGACCATAAAGCATTGTTGGCATCTCCTCTTTTGCATCTGGTCTGTTAGCTGTCTTCCTCTCTTTATAGCAGTGGTTTTATCCAAGATAATTTTAATTAACAGAAAGATACAATTTCTAGAGAAGCTCCATGCGGAAGAGGGGTCCTGAAAATCTAAATACACATTACTCATGCTATTTTATATTTTGCTGTGCAGAGCAAAGGAAATATTGGTTCATTAATAACACAAATTATGGACTTCAGATGAGCCCATTGACTCACAGAGCACAAGGACTCTGGCCTTTTTGAAATCACAGCAAAAGCCTCACTCTGGATGACACAGTCTCCCACAGCATCCTCCTGGAGAAACTGGCTGTCCATGGCTTAGATGGACCTACCCTGCAATGGGTGGAAAACTGGCTGGATGGCCAGGCCCAGAGAGTCATAGTGAACAGAGTTAAATCCAGTTGGTGGCTGGTCACCAATGCTGTTCCCCAGGGCTTGGTGTTGAGGCTTGTTCTGTTTAATGTCTTTATCAACGATCTGGATGAGAGGATTGAGTGCACCCTCAGTAAGTTTGCAAATGATACAAAGCTGGGTGGGTGAGTAGCTCTGCTTGACGGCAGGAAGGCTCTTCAGGACATGGATAGGCTGGATAGATGGGCCAAGGACAACTGGATGAGGTTCAACAAGACCAAGTGCCAGGTCCTATACTTGGGCCACAACAACCCAATGCAACATTACAAGCTTGGGGCAGAGTAGCTGGAGAGCTGTCTGCTAGAAAAGGACCTGGGGATATTAATTGACAGCTGCTGAATATGAGCCAGCAGTGTTCTCAGGAGGCCAAGAAGGACAAAGGCATCCTGGTTTGTATCAGAAATAGTGTGACCAGCAGGACCAGGGAAGTGGTTGTCCCCTTGTACTTGGTTGCTAGCGAGGCTGCACCTCAAGTACTGTGTTCAATTCCGGGCCACTCACTACAAGAAAGACACTGAAGTGCTGGAACATGTCCAGAGGTAGGCAACAAAGCTCGTGAAGGGTCTGGAGAACATGTCTGATGAGGAGCAACTGAGGGAGCTGGGATTGTTTAATCTGGAGAAGAGGATGCTGAGGGGAGATGTGATCACTCTCTAACTACATGAAAGGAGCTGTAGTGAGGTGAGGGTCAGTGTCTTCTCCCAAGTAATGAGTGATAGGGCAAGAGCAAATGGGCTCAAGTTGCACCCTTGCAAAGGGGGTTTAGATGAAAGATTAGGAAGACGGCAGAGTCACCACCCCTGGAGATATCTAAAGGACTTGTAGATGAAGTGCTGAGGGGGATGGTTTAGTAGTGGGCTTGTCAGTGAGAGATTAGCGATTGGACTTCATGATCTGTAAGTTCTTTTCCAACCAAAATGGTTCTATGATTCTGTGAAACTATACTCAGATCCACTGAGCTCTGCAGGGTTCCTGGCTTCAGAAGCAGAGCATGCAAGTGATGTACCCATTGCATGGGTATGAACTTATCTCAGATAGGCAGGTACTTGGCAACTGCCTCCAGCAGGGCACCTGTTCTATGTGACAATCCCCTCTCCTTGCTCAATATTAGCAAGGAGATTTTCCCTTGTTCTCCTTACTGCCAAACCCTCTCTCAGAGTAGGAATGTTTGTCCAGCATATTTCCTCAGCACAGACTCTACCTGAGGAAATGTCCTACCTCCCTTTGCCCTCCCTAGTCCCATGTGCGCATCTGCACTCCCCTCCCCACTACCAACAAAGGAAGGCCAGCAGCAGGGAGGTTTCTGGAGCTCGTCCCTCTCACCTTCCTCCTCCTTGACAGAGCCAGCGGGCTGCAGCTCCAGCTTGGAATTCCCCTATCAGAGAAGAGAAATCCCCCAATTGCAGGAATCCAAAATCTCTCACAGAAGTGGACAGCTGATGGAGTCCAAGTGCCGATGCTCTGACATGACACCTCACCTCACAAAAAAAGTCATGCGTGCCAAAGTATCTCAGTATGAGACTTCCATCCAGCAAGAGTTCCGAGGCCAAGGGGAATATTTCGTCAGCTTAGGGACATGGACATATCTTGGGTCACTTAGGGCTTATGGCACCTATGCTTAGGCCCAAAATCAATATAATGGTAATACAGGAGGTAAACTAGCAGTGCTCTTGTAATATTACTGAGAAAATACTGAAGCAAATCTGTGCTAGGGAGTATGTGCTGAGTCTGGAAAATCAGTATGGTGAGTGTGAGCAGACATCACAGCCAGCCATCATAGTCCTCATGCTTGGGAGTCTCACACAACCACTGCTAATCCTGAGCTATCTGGAAAATCCATCAAAATGATTTGGATACCCTGCATGCACAGTAATGGAGAAGGCAGGTAAGTCTAACTTGACCAGACTAGTAGAAGAAGAGAGGAGACAACACAGAAAGTGAAAAGGCAAAGGTGAGAGAGGGTTGGGGAAGGGCCAAGATGGTGAAGGCAGGGTATTTCAGGCAGAGTAGGAAAGAGTGAGCCAGAGGAAGTGGCAGGAATTATATAGCCAGAGCTATTAACCAGAAGGATGAACCGAGCAGTTTTTCTAAAAGTCCAGAAGCAGCAAGAAGACATGTGCTCGGGAAGTCAGGCAGCAGCCTGGACAAAGTTTAGTCTGTTTACCAGAAAAGTCAGACTATTCTCTGCTTTTTTAGGAAGACCTGATAACTGCACTTGGAGACAACCTTCACATCTAAGTAAACAAAAGGCCAGAGAACACAGCAGCCTTATAAGCCTTTCTCACCAAGCCTAGAAGAACTGATATCCTCATCCTTGTCCAAAGAAGAAGAGGAGATGACAGTTTTAGAAGTTGTTCAGTGCTAGCTGTGTAAATGTCAAAGACGGGGGAAGAATATAGGAAAAAGGAAGGCCTATTGAAAAAAAAAATATACCATGTAAAAGCCACTTTTGTGACTGGACAGAAGTCATTGCTGAAAATTCAGTTTTGTGAGTTGTGGTTCACAAGTTGTCCTCAGGTTGTTTTCAGAGATGGTGTTGTTAAAAAGGAAGGGTGCAAAGGTGGAGACCTTATAATGTCTCATGAAGAGTAGCAGAAAATAAAGGGACAATCAGAAGCATGAAAATAAGCTAAGAAGCAGGGCTTGCAGAGGCATGGGAAGGCAGCTTTCCAAGCTGGAATGATGGCTTGAAAGAGAAAGTTTCTGAGACTTGAGATTTGGCTCAGAAAAAGAAATTAACATCTTCAGTTAAAAAAAGCCTTCCATGGTCAAAAGCAACACAACTGCGACCAAGGTGGAGGCTGAAGGGAAGAAACGTGAAATAACAGCATCTTTTTTATCCTTAACATCCAGAGAAAAACAGCCAGGGACCTCACGGTGTTTTGGCAGGAGGAGTATCCATTTGCTGCAGCTGCAGAAGGGTAACAGTCTTGAGGAAGCAGTGCCAGTCACCTCAGGTTCTCCGCAGAGTCCAAGACACAAACAGCACAGGTCTGAAAATGAAACATCTGCTCCTTGCAAAGGTAAGCACCAAACCTATGTGGAACTGGCAAGCACCAAAAGCAAAGTGCTCTCTCACAGTAACTATAAATGTCCTTTAGTTAAGATCTGCCATTAAAAAAACATAAAACACAAAAAAACAACTTACCAAGCAAAAGAAAGTATTTAAGCATTTTGGAAAGCCTTCAGTCTGCACAGATTTTTTTCATCTCTTGCACCACAAAGAACAGCAAACACTTTTTAAGTTACTGACAATTAATCTAACTGTCCTCAGAGCTGCAGAGCTTTCTTCTCAAAGATAAAGTCTGATGTCTTTTTCCTGCAACGTCACATTTATTTCCAACTATGTATAAACAAAAAGGTTCACAGAAAAAAAATTAATCAGAAACATGTTAAATTAAAATACTACCAAAATAATACAATATTTTTAAGGAGATAAAAATGTTTATCACCATAAATAAAAAATACCTTGACAGTATCCTTTTCTTTTAGAAGTGAGAAGAAAATTGAAATTAGGGCCAGCTCCTACAGAGAGCTGTTCAATCTCTTTGTTGAAGAAAAAGCCATATTCAGTCAACACAGGTTTTCCTGATTAAGCTCAGTGGGATCAAATGAGATATTAACTAAAGAATCACAAAAATACTTGTTTAAGCACAGGCAGCCACAAGACACAAGGCTGAACACAACCAAGACAGAAGCTATTTCTTTCCCTTGAATAATGAGTGTCATTGACTAAAGGGAACTTTCTGGAGTTTAGAATAACTGTTCTCTGAATTGACACACATTCGGCTTGGGGAAAACCAGTTTCTTTCTTTGGTTTAAGCCTGTGATCCAGACTCCTCTGTGGTGAAAGACTCTGGCTGTAGTTTCACAGTAACTTCCAGGTGCCACCATTGACTGCTGTTACTGAGAAAATTCATTAAAGTATCACCAATGTAGCCAGAATACCTGGGATTGCTTATTCTTGTAATATGCATAGTCTATATACAGGCACATTTTTAGAGCATTAGGTGATGTGTTTTATTATTAACAGCTAGGTTTGAAGCCTGAAGATGATGCGCTGTTTTCTCTCATGAAGAAAACTCAGCTAATGTCAGAACTGGTTCCTTAGCAGTCCCTGACAATTAGTTCCTTCCTAACTTTCTGGAAAACACTTTGATTTTTATTTTAAAAGAAAAACCAACAACAAAACTCAAATGATGACAATTCTCCAGTTTTTGGTGACCCAAAAGCAGAAAAGAAGCCCCATTTGGAGTGAAAACATTCTAGAAAAAAAAAGGGAAAACACTGAAAAGCTGTCTGGGAAGCAGGAACTAAAAAGGATTCAGTCAAAAATCCACCAAGTTTTGACCAAAAAAAAAATCAAGAAGGTCCCCATTTTCAAGACAGGACGTGTTTATCTAGCCTTGTCACAGGTACTAGCAAGTTGAACCATGCTTCACCACTGTGAAAATGTATTTAAACGGAAAGAGTTTCAATGTGAAAGTTGTGCTTATGTGCTCATTTTTACAAGTACTCTATTTCCATTATAATAGGATAACTTTATTCTTGCTACAGCTCTGTGGATTTTAATAGCGCTACCTCTAAAACAGATTACAGTTCATAAATTGTGTTGTGCATGAAACCGTGAGAAGAGGTTATGTATATTTTTGTGAGGTTATTAGGTAGCCCGATTTCCACTAATGAAGAAAGTGCCCTAGTCCCATTAACACTACTGAAGCCATTCATTAAGACGACTAAAGTCAGTGTGTTCTTCAATCTTGGCCCACAGTCTTTGAAAAAAAACAGAGCCAAAGCCAAGAAGATGTTTAATGAAAGTTTAAAACACACAATGAGGCCCCGATTCTCCTCTACTGCTGCACGTCTCCTGTGGCCATGTATAGTACAGTCCCGCTAAAATACTACCACATAAAAAATTTGCAAATGTGTAGAAAATTGAGATCTGTTTTTTTTGCAAAAGATACTGGACAAAAATGCTATTTTATATATATATTTCTTTATATAGCAGGAAATTACTATTTCCATTTTATTGATAGGGGATGAAAATAGACAAAGGAAGCTAGGCTAGATGGAGATGCTCAGGAAAATTAACTGAGTTAATTTTTAGAGTGGATAAGTTAAACCACAATTAATTCTATGTAGACATCCATTCAAAATTAAAGTTGGTTTTATTCTATNAGAATAACTGTTCTCTGAATTGACACACATTCGGCTTGGGGAAAACCAGTTTCTTTCTTTGGTTTAAGCCTGTGATCCAGACTCCTCTGTGGTGAAAGACTCTGGCTGTAGTTTCACAGTAACTTCCAGGTGCCACCATTGACTGCTGTTACTGAGAAAATTCATTAAAGTATCACCAATGTAGCCAGAATACCTGGGATTGCTTATTCTTGTAATATGCATAGTCTATATACAGGCACATTTTTAGAGCATTAGGTGATGTGTTTTATTATTAACAGCTAGGTTTGAAGCCTGAAGATGATGCGCTGTTTTCTCTCATGAAGAAAACTCAGCTAATGTCAGAACTGGTTCCTTAGCAGTCCCTGACAATTAGTTCCTTCCTAACTTTCTGGAAAACACTTTGATTTTTATTTTAAAAGAAAAACCAACAACAAAACTCAAATGATGACAATTCTCCAGTTTTTGGTGACCCAAAAGCAGAAAAGAAGCCCCATTTGGAGTGAAAACATTCTAGAAAAAAAAAGGGAAAACACTGAAAAGCTGTCTGGGAAGCAGGAACTAAAAAGGATTCAGTCAAAAATCCACCAAGTTTTGACCAAAAAAAAAATCAAGAAGGTCCCCATTTTCAAGACAGGACGTGTTTATCTAGCCTTGTCACAGGTACTAGCAAGTTGAACCATGCTTCACCACTGTGAAAATGTATTTAAACGGAAAGAGTTTCAATGTGAAAGTTGTGCTTATGTGCTCATTTTTACAAGTACTCTATTTCCATTATAATAGGATAACTTTATTCTTGCTACAGCTCTGTGGATTTTAATAGCGCTACCTCTAAAACAGATTACAGTTCATAAATTGTGTTGTGCATGAAACCGTGAGAAGAGGTTATGTATATTTTTGTGAGGTTATTAGGTAGCCCGATTTCCACTAATGAAGAAAGTGCCCTAGTCCCATTAACACTACTGAAGCCATTCATTAAGACGACTAAAGTCAGTGTGTTCTTCAATCTTGGCCCACAGTCTTTGAAAAAAAACAGAGCCAAAGCCAAGAAGATGTTTAATGAAAGTTTAAAACACACAATGAGGCCCCGATTCTCCTCTACTGCTGCACGTCTCCTGTGGCCATGTATAGTACAGTCCCGCTAAAATACTACCACATAAAAAATTTGCAAATGTGTAGAAAATTGAGATCTGTTTTTTTTGCAAAAGATACTGGACAAAAATGCTATTTTATATATATATTTCTTTATATAGCAGGAAATTACTATTTCCATTTTATTGATAGGGGATGAAAATAGACAAAGGAAGCTAGGCTAGATGGAGATGCTCAGGAAAATTAACTGAGTTAATTTTTAGAGTGGATAAGTTAAACCACAATTAATTCTATGTAGACATCCATTCAAAATTAAAGTTGGTTTTATTCTATTCAGTGTTGTTTTATTCTATTCAGTGTTGTTTTATCCTGAAAGTGAATTAATTTCAATCAAATTGCAGCTAGGTCTGTTGTGAATAAGAGCATATAAACTGAGCTTCAACACAGTTCACAGATACTTTTAATTTACACCTTTTTTTAAAATTAATTAATTGCCCCGAGGTCCTGAACTCACTTAGGAAATCTGCCAAGGTGCAAAGTGCTAAAAGTCCTATCCTGCAGCCCTTACTTGGAGTGCTGCTCAGCCATCTTCATTATCACCAGACAGCACAGCTCTGGGTCCTTGGGAGCTTGGAGGAGGTATTCCTGTCTTTCCCTGACACCTACAATGTAATGACAGATCTCAGGGAGAGCATTTCATGCATTTGATGGGAGGAATGGACAAACATGCAGCACCTGACTAGAGGCCAGGAGGAAGCACTCGACCCAGAAGCGTACATTCATTGACCTCTGTAGGCACCAAAAGCAGAGAAGTAGTGTGACACATCTCAGGGGACACAGAGTTACGTTTTCAGCAGTTGGCCTAAAAAGCCTATAGTCAGCTTCACTGCTTAACCAAGATCAGGTTTACAGAGGTGTAACTCATTGATAAACACTGAGAATGACCTACAAATAGCTACTGCATCTTCCTTCACCATAAATTACTTAAAAAAAAAAAAAACAAAACCAAAACCAAACAAACAAAAAAACCCCACAAACGTATTCAGCTTCAAATTTTAATTTCTTACAGCAAGTCTCTGTGCAATTTTTATTCTTCTCAAGACTGAAGTAAGCTAAGCAAGCTCCTGGAGCAATGGCACCCACCTCAGGACAGTGTGCTTCTACCAGTGTCCATGTGGTTACGGTAGTACTGCAGCAACCACCTATGGAGTGTCTACACTGACCCATGGTTAAGAGTCCTACAGTACAGCCAACAGTCAAACACTCCACGATGCAAAAATGCATGGAATGCTGTACATCCACTTCCACCCGTGTGCAGCCATCCTCTAGGCAAAGCCACACGTTTTAAGTTCTCTCTACCTTTTTGTGCATTGTTTCTTTTAGCTTTGTACCACGTGGTTTCCTCTGTTCTCTGTTCTTTCTTCAGACTGTCAGTCCTGCCTTGGTATCAATTTACCCAGAAATCATCTTAACCTTTTGGTTGCAGTCATGTCAGAGAAAAAATGAAGAGCTTTTCTCTCGATTTTCAGTTTTTCATGTTCATTAACAATAAGTCAATTAAAAAAAAAATACACAGCGTCATTTTCCATAGTCCGTGAATGCAAATTGTCTTTCCTTACTATTTGTAGAGCTTCCTAGTAGGAGAAAGTAAGTTAAAAGTAATAGTTATCCTTAAAAGGATGCTTACTGGATGAAGGAACTGGGATGCAAACGTTTGTTTAAGAAGGAGAGAGTAAAGTACTAAAAAAGAGCTTTAAGACTAAAAGTTTCTATGCCTTCTGTGTCCAGTGAGGAAATGCAGGACAATCTCGGGCCCTCGTGAAGAGAGCTGGATAAAACTTCAGCTCCTTCAGGAAGCCACGCTCATTTCTCAAATGTTCCTTAAAACTCCTAACTAATCCTAAACGTCTCACAGCTACGGACAAGGCGCAATTCTGAAATCTCGGGGAAATGGTAGAATCGTTTTCGGGGACGGGACGGGACGAGACGGGAGCAGACGAGCGTTTCTTTTCGACGGGAGCCGGCTCGACACATGTAGCGAGAAGTGTCCCGCTTGCCTTATTTCGCAAGCCAATTCTCGACACGGCTGCACTGCTCAGTCACTCATGGGGGGCACTGGCCCCACCGCGCCGCCCGCCCGGGGCTGGCCCCGACTGACCCACGGGGCCACGTCCCGCCGCCGCCGCCCGGCCCCACACCGAGCTTTCATTTGCACCGTGTTTTTTTTCAAGAAGGATAAAAAACAAACCACCCCAAAAACGACGGAGGGAAGGAGAGGGGGCTGCCTGATCTCCTCCCGCCGCTCCCCGCTGCCCCGGCCGGCCGCGGTGGCGGGACGCAGTGTCTCCCGGCCGCGGAGCCGCTGTTGGAAGCACTGCGGCGTTAAGGGCTCGGCCAGGCTCTGCCCGCCCGGGGCTGCCCCGGCGCTTCTAGGCAGGGAGAGCCGGCGGGAAGATCCGCCTTCCTCTCTTTGGAGGGAAAAGTGCTGGGGAGCGGAGAAAGATGCGTCTGTCTGGGCTTCAGATGCATGTCTGCTGGCGCTGCTTGCTGCTAGCAGAGCGGGTGTTCCCACTGCGACAAATGCTCCGGGGAGCCAAGCTGTACGGGGCCACGGGAGAAAGAATCACGCGTGTCACAGGACAGGGTCCCAAGCAAAAGCGAGAGGCTTGGCCCCGCGACGGCAGCTGCCCGTGTGCCGGGGACCCGCTGCTGGCCCTGCCCGGCCCGTGGCCGTGGAGCCCCCACTGAGCCTCCACTCACCGTAGCGCACCTGCAACGGCGGGAGAGCCCGGGACCTGGCGGGGGTGTAAGGGTCTGCCCTCGGGAGAACCCCTAAGTTTTCCTCCAAGGAACAGGTAGCTCTAAATAAATAAACAAACAAACTAGGCAAAATGAAAACAGAGCTAACGTTTGGAGCTTCCCGGAGGAGGGAATTCAGCGAGGCTGCCAGGGGGATTTAATAGCCGGATTCACAACAAATAACGCTGAGATAAGCTCCGCTCGGAGAGGTAAACACAGGATAGCTCAGGTTGCCGTAGGAGAAAAGCGCGGGAGACTCGTGCCCCGTGGAGGGGGAGAAAATGTTTTTAAAAACTTTAAAAATGGTAAAGCAGTAAGAACTAGTTCCAGAGCGAGCAGAAATTACGAACCCGGCGGCACCAACGCGTGACATGAAAGGTCTCT
This sequence comes from Urocolius indicus, assembly GCA_013401255.1. Lineage (NCBI taxonomy): Eukaryota > Metazoa > Chordata > Aves > Coliiformes > Coliidae > Urocolius > Urocolius indicus. The sequence continues at coordinate 406,186 of WBNH01011351.1, read as the reverse complement.
GTGCAAAAGCCTCGAGACAACTCGGAAACGCAGCAATATCCCCGGATGATGAAAAAAAAACCAAAACCACATTTTAGCGGACTTTCAAACACCCACCCGCAAGCCTATTGCCCCGTTTTGGAAGCATTTGCAGGCGCATCCAGAGCAGCCGCAGCCTAGGCGAGGTAACATGAACTTTCACTCAGACCTACCCCATCTCATCCCCCTCCGAAAGGCGATTTCTGCGGTGGGGCAACCGCTCCCGGCCGCTCCCTGGGCGCCCCGACCCGACGTTCCCCGGCGGCGGCGGCGGGAGCGGATGCGGTCCTCGCAGGTTCCCCCGTCTCCTTACAGCCCAGACAATCAAAGGCAATTTTTTTATTATTATTTTTTAATGTATTTTTTCTAATCTAGAAAATCCTATGACGAGCAGTAAAAACTGCTGAGTCTGCTCCCAGATTTCTAAAGCGCTTGTGCTTCAAATTACTGTCGGGCGCCACAGGCTGCTCCCGCTATTCCAACTTCTCTATATACGTCTTGTGGTTGGTTTTTGCTGGGGGTTTTGTTTGTTTGTTTGTTTATGGTGTTGTTGGTTTTTTTTCCCCTCAGATGTCATCAAAAAGACAACTGTAGGGAACGTGTCGCAGGAACCCGGGAGCTGTCCTTGCCTTTCCCGCGGGCGCTCGCTTCTGTCGTGTCTGAGCAGCCGCGGAGCTTTTAGTACCTCCGCAAACATGGGCATGAAAAGGATGTCCCGGCAGGGCAATGAGGCATGAAATCCCGCTGTTCCTTTACATAGTGGCAACATCCACATGAAAGAGCAAACACCCGACGTGCCACCAAATATAATTGCATCGACGGAGGGTATTAACAGCAAAAAAAAAAAAAAAAGCCAAACCAAAAACCACACACAAAAAAACCCTGGCTCCGGTTTCTCTTTTCGCCACGGTTCTTTTCCCGCACGCACACACGGAAAGGAACCGAAGTACTTTCATCAGGATTTAATCGAGTGGGAAACGCAGTCTTTGACACCATCGGCTGATAAATAGAAGGCAGCCCAGGCAAACTCCGCCCGCGTGTATAGAAGCGGAGCCTCACCGGGAAAGTGACCGCTCCCTGCTGCCGGGCCAGGCGTTTGTGCTCCCTGTGTCCCCCGGGGAGAATGGGTAACGCTCGGCTGGCTGGTGCGGGAGAAAAGTGTCCCCAAGAATGTAGCAAAAGGCATAGTAATGGAGACAGGCAGAGGAGGAGGAGGACAGCCACCGAAGGCCAAAGACTAAATTTCTGCGGAGAACATACTACTCCGAATATATTTTGTCAGGAANGAAGGGAATCCCAAACAAAAGCAAAATAGAACACTCCTGCTACAGAATCCTCCGGTAATCGAGCCGCTAAACTTCTTCCAAGTTCTTCCCAGCAGGGATTACCGCCGCGCTTGGCTCACGTCCCCGCGAGTGCCCACCGCGCCGCGCCGCGCCGCGCCCGGGGCTGCCCCGACGGGGCCGCTCGCCCGCCCGCGACGGGGCTCTGATCTTTCTCGGGATTTACACAGCCCTCACACTCGCTACGAGACACGGCACGGCTTCGGCGAGCAGGGCTGCCGCCACCCCCGGGGGCTTTGCAGGACAGGGTGCGGGGCTGATCCATCTCGGAGGCTTACAGGCCAGCTCCCCCCAAATACCAAGTTGGACTGCGGGGTCGCCCCGTGACTGTCGCCCCCTTCCCCCTCCTCCGGGGGCACGGGAGGGCAGGAAATGCCGCGTCTTCCCTCCGGAGGGCGATCTCCGAGGATGCCCCGGACCACCTTCCACCCCCCCCCCCACCCCCCCCCCCCCCGCACACCACGCGCCCCCCCCGCCCCCCC
>WBNH01011351.1:374193-404139 GCA_013401255.1 Urocolius indicus | reverse complement strand
CGGGGTTCGCGGCGGGAGGGCGAGGGTAGGATGATGATAGCGGTGGTGATGGGTCCCCGAGTGCGAAGTGGGATGAGGTTTTGTCCCCTCTCTAGGTTACCTAGCTTCTTGATAGCCCCCCCCCCCCCCCAAGAATTTGCCCCGCGGTCTAGCAGCTCGAGCCTCAAAATGATGCCGAGCGCTCAAGTAGCTTGTGAGCCACCATCCTGCGGTTCGTTAGCTCTACTTAATTTTGCCATTTTCAGTCAGATCTTTTTCCAAAAACAGCTCCCGAGTAGGCCGAACAACCTCAGGGAATCGGCGCCAGTGGGAAATGAGCTGTGAAAAGTAAGCAGGGATTCCCAGTAGCTGAACGGCAACTTCAGCAGAGCCGGGGTGCGAGCCCAGGGCGAGCTGTGGTGGCTGCCAAAGGAGGGCCGGCCCGGGAGCCCTGGGGGGCCAGCGCTAGGCTTCGAAGCTGGTCGTGTCCATTTAAGACAGAGGCCCTTGTCTCGTCCACATCAGTGGCTAAATGAGTATTAAAAGTTACTGGGATTTTTTCACTCTCTTATGATGAAATAAAAGCCCTTCTGTTCTCGTGGGTAGACTTGAAGTGGTTTTTGAATTCAGCTCCTGATACAGGACAACATGACAGACCTGGTCTGGGTGACTGGTTTTGTGCTGGAGCGTCTATTGATGCATGTAGCAATGAGCAGGAATGTCAAAATCTAGCAGGCAGACAGAGGTTGTGGCATTGGATACGCTACTGTTAACATACAGAGATGGTTCACATGGCTTTGAACTCAGTTCTTCAGACTGAATTTGGTAGTCAAGACTGTATATGCAACAAAAACTAAATCCACTGTGCTGGACAGTGAACTAGCTGCAGAAAGAGACTTTCTTCCCAACAGAGACTTCTGTCAATTCCAACTATATGCTGGTGCAGTCAAAATTTAAATCCCTGTCTTCAAAAATACTGTATAGCGCAGAGCACATCTTCTAAGCAGTGAGAATGTCATGAGAGGGACGGTGCATACTGGATATGGTGACCTAAGGTGTCTCCCAAGAGCAGTGTCAAGTTGTGCAACACCTGACATACTTTTATTGTTTCACAGGCAAAGTAATAGTTCTGTCATTCGATCAAATTCCCCAACAACAACATCTCAGATTATGGCCAGAAAGAAAAGAAGAGGGGTACGTTGTGTTTCATTCTTTTCCCGTGTGAAAATTTGCATGTGTGCTGTGATTTTGCCTTTCAGCATTTTTTTGTAAACTTAACGTGTCTTGCTTTTTTTGGGAATAGATTATAGAAAAAAGGCGCCGTGATCGTATAAATAACAGTTTATCAGAGCTGAGGAGGCTTGTGCCAACTGCTTTTGAAAAACAAGTAAGCCCTTTTTTTTTTTTTCCCCTCATTCGGTATCTCATCTGGCAAAGTTAGTTCTCTTGTAAAACTCGTTAAAATAATACTGTATGTGTCCTGATCTGGCACAAAGCAGGCATTTCAATAAAATGCTTTGTTGTGGCAAAACTATTAGAAACATAATTCATTATAAGGCTGAAAAACATTTCCATTCTTTGGCTTGTTTTTCCCTTAAGGGTAACTGTGTTCATGTTGCCTCTGTTCTTTCGATGAATTCCAGTAGTGGTTTTGTTAAAAATGCGCTTTACTCCATATTTTAAAAAAACAAAACAAAACCTAACAAAACTCCCCCAAACCTGTATGTCAATTAGCCTACTGTCTAAATCTTTACACGTAATCTCCTTCGCCCTTTCTTTAAGAAAACTTTATTTTTTAATCTGTGATTTCAGTTACTAACTAGTCCGTCCAGTTTCCTGAAAAGGGAACAGTCTGGATTATGCACGTTTTCAAATGACTCTTTAGAACCAGCGCATGAGGAGGCCAGCACAACAGGTCCATGTTGCAATTGCTAGTGAAGTCAGTGATATATATGTTCAAAGACTTTAGGTGAGGAAGTACTCATCAGGAATGCTGGAAGGATTCAGCTAACTTTGGTTCAGCTCCTTGGTCATGAAATCACAGACCAAAAGCTTAGAATGCAATCTGTACAGTAGAAAATGGGCAGGTTTTTTTAATGCTACTCAAATTATTTATTTGCTTTCCCATAACTTGATTTTTTGTTTTGGGGGCTTGCTCCTGTTTTGCTGGATGGATCTGAAAACATTGATATATGCAATTGACTCTATGTTTCAACAGAAAGGAACTAACTGGAAATAAAGAGCTCGATTTCGTTATAACCATACAAAAAGCCCTAGAAAGTAAAATTTGAGAGCAGTATTTTGAGGTGCTGAATGTCCACGGTAACTGCATGGCAGGCACCGTACTCTATTAGGCCTGTTACATCCTTGACCTGGACAAAAGCTTTAATTATTCTAATCATAGTGAGAGCATCACTTGTGTCACCTGCAACGTGGTTTTAATAACTAGTATCTGTAACTGTGCTGTTGTGTAGGTTGTAGTAAAGCAGAGTGACAGAGGTATTTTCAGATAGATAAACAGGGGCAAGAGACAACAGTTGTTTGTCCCATTTTATTGTTTACTTCTTGAAAACCACGAACATTATAAAACAAGTCCTACAGAGCCTTTGGAAATTACCCAGCGCCATGCAGTTTTTAGCTATTAGTCACTCTCACTGAGACAGCTTGTACCGTGTCTATGGAAAAGATGAAGTCTGAGAAAAGCAGAGGATATAGTCGCACGTAAAAGGGAGAATTCTGACCCCAAAATCATAAGCACACCAACCTTTGCGTGAGGAAAGCGCCAGAAGCAATAAGGGGATTTAAGAAAAATACATTGGGGTAAAAATGAGCGTGCACTGTGTTTTGTGCAGAAAGCCCCACCATTTTTCTGCAATATGCCAAGAACAAAGTCATCAGTCCTTTTCCAGCTCCTTGACATTCAGCTCACTGAAGTTTCTAAGTTGGAGGTTTAGTTTCGCTTCCGCCTCTCCCTCCCTCCCTCCCTCCCCAAATCACAGCTCTGCTCTCCTGAGTCCCTTGCAGGATTAGTGCTGGCGAATCTGGGCTTCGAGGAGGGTATTTAGCCATACCTAACTTGCATATGTGCCAGCTGAGCAAAACTGTCCCATGGCAGTGAGACAGCCTGGATGATAACTAAGAGAAAAAAAAATGTTTTGCAGGATGCGGTCTGCCGGTGGCTGCAGTTTGTGCAGCCCTGGTTTTAACTGATGTCAAGGGATGATCTCTTGCACTGGAATAACTTTTGCGTGGTAAATTCAGTTGTCTGAGCATACTCCAGATATTGAAGGGAGTGCTACAGTGCAAAACAGTTGTATTTACAGATTAGTATATCAATGCTACCTTTTGAGTTGTATTTTATACTTTTCCAGCATCTGCTGTAGGTCTGTGAGCCACCCTCATCAGTAACAAGAAGAGACTTTTACTGGCAGAGGAGCTAAACTTTTTCAAAGTATTCAGTTCCATGTCCCTGCAAACCAGGACTCTCACAAACTTAAGATACCACGGTTGGTTTTTTTCAGTCGAGAATGAGAATAGAATACTCTGCAGCCAAATGACATGTCGAAAATTAACAGGCGATTAAGAAAGAGAGATACATCTGGGTGTGTGTTCACAGGGACACCTGCTGGTAAAAGCAGAAGGAAAAGGTTGCAGCAAGGTCTTCATCGATAGCTGTGCAGGCCTGTCCTGCCAGCTCTCCATTGCTGTTTGCTATTAAAAAGAAGGTCCAGAAGGTTACATATTTCTCTCATTTCACGAAGATGTCATCTCTACGCTATCTTAAAGGCCAGAGCTACTCTCAGCGATAGACTTAATAAAGCAAAATTGCAGTGCTGCTGATGCTTGTATCGCCAACGTGGAGACGACATTAGCCCTTAGACAAAGTCTGGGAGACAGATGCTGAAGAAAGAATTACTCTGAGAATGTCTTAAAGATAGGGGAAATTGAAACCATAAGGCTGAGCTCAGTGGAAAGTATATCAAATTAAAGTTTCTAGTACTTGTAAGCCTGTATTTATATTAATCTCTTATCTTAAAGGGATCTGCCAAATTAGAAAAAGCAGAAATACTGCAAATGACAGTGGATCATTTGAAGATGCTGCAGGCGACAGGAGGCAAAGGTAAGGAGCTGATGGTTTCTTTTTTAATATTTGGGGAAATCTCAGAAAAAAAAAAGTATTCTTTGAGGAGCTGTGATAGGCGTTTCCAGATTAAAGGAGTGGAAATCAATGCTAATGGCAGGATTGAACTCGTGGGAAAGAACTACGGGGACAAAAGAAGCACTTGACCCTGGGCTTGTGTTTGCTTTCATAACACTGTGGGAGTAAAGGCTTCATTCACAGGCAGCCCAGTCAGAGATTTGTTTGGGGTTTCCAAAGAGCACTGAAATCTGCACAGGGAGACAAAACAAATACACAAACACCAAACATAAACAGGAGGTTTGTGGCAACAATTGTGTAGCACAGAACCAATACTAAACTTCATTATCCAGTAGCTATACCGAAGGAAGTGGATGGAGAGGAACTTTCATTATTGTTTATGTATTTTCTTTGTTCTGGAAAGACTTTTAAATGCTAGGTTAGAGCCGTCTTATTCACGAGAACAAAACTCAGTCTTGCTCTGTGCAGTTTCAGGTATCTGACAAAGCAGACAGGCAGGCGGCTGGCAGTGCTCTCTGCACTCCTATTTATATGCTATATATGTGTGTCAGAGGTCTGGGAAGCTCCCTGGTCATGGGTGCTGGCATGACACAGGGACTGCACTGCCTGACCCATTAGACCAGTTGGCTGCTGGGAGTGGAGCGTACCTCGCTTGTGCAAGCTGGCAGTCCCGAGGCTGGAGGCCAAATTATTTCAGCCACCCACGAGGTATCCTGTATAGTCATGATTTTGGAACTTATTTCGAGTGAAAAACTTGCTGGCATCCTGTAAGCACAGTCTCACGTCCCATGCCATCAACTGTGGTTATGGTTGAAATCAGTGCGATGGAAACTAGCTGATTTTTTATTGACCTGTTCTGCGACATAGGTAAAGGCTAGGAAACAAGCGGCTGCTGCTCCCTGTCTTCCATTTTTTTTTTATTAAACTAAAAAATATTTAGCCCATGACCGAAGTGCTGCTCCTCTCTGTTCCTTACGGTGGTTATAGAATTCAGCTGGTAATCAATGCATATTTAATAACAAATGGTTGTAGGAAAGGCTGATATTTTGATAACGTGTGAAAATTAACACCAAACTGACATATGTATTTTCTAGGTGTTAAGACACTTTTGCTAGGAGTCTGTTTAAGCTTAAAATGTATGGGAAATTTGTTGCCTAAGAGGTGAAAGGAATTTTATTGCCCATCGTGTAACGGACATGCCTCTTGATTCCTTGGAAAATGTGCAAAATTTAAAAACTAAGCTCTTTTCTGACACCTAAAAGCGTCCTTTAAAGCACACTGTTTAGTTGGTAAGGCCACACTCTTGAAAGTTACGAAACGCCAGAATTGATTGTGCTTGTGCAATTTGAACCGAGATGCTCTGTGTGTGTGCATTGACGGTGCCGTCTTCAATTGCGTAGTTGTGCCCTGACTTTCCGCAAGCTCTGCTTCACTCCCTGTGTGGGGTGAACAACGCTCTGCTGCTGAGGGAAGCAGTGGTTGGTTGGCTTCGTCCTCCCCGCTGCTCAGCTATCCCAGCCTGACCCCCGCCTCGCGCTTCACATGGTTCCTCTGAAGAGCTGCAGCAGCTCCCACCACTCCGATGTCTGCAGTGACGGCAGGAGAGTCAGGCAGTGAACCCCGTTGGAGGCTTAGTTTAACAAGAACCCTCGTTCCCCTGCCTCCTCATAAAAAAAAAAATTTGTGGAGGATTATTTTATAAATGGGTCAGGTCAGGTGGCTCACCTGGTGGAGGAAGGGACAAAGTGCCTGGGATGGGAGCTGCTGGGCAGAGAGATGTCAGCAGAGCCCCAGCCTCAGTCTGAGACGGGAAGAGCTGGGTTTTTTTGGCAGTCCCAAGTGCTGCGGTCTGTTCTTTGGTCTGCCACCATCATCATGCCTGCATGAGGGCAGTGCAGGAAAGCACACAATGTCAGGGTGCAAGGGGAAATGATGCCTGCTTCCACACTGTGGTCCGTGGTGGGTGGCACATCAATACAGATTGCTTCACAAATACTATGATTTTATCTGCTCCTTCTAACCCAGAGTGAAGTTAAGAAACTTTAGGAAAAAGAGGTTTGCAAGTTAGTACTGGGCAAATTTTAAGCCTGTGTTTCCTGCTCACTTAATGGTTTAATTTACAATCTGAGTAACAGTGTTAAATATCCTTTCTTGAGGCTTTTTTTTTTTTTTTAAGGTAGATGTTTGTTTTATTTGCAAATGTAGTTATTCCCACTTTGTAGCTTGTCCTCTGAGACACAAAATTTTGGAATCGGCAAAAAAAAAAAAAATTCCATAATTTTTCCTATGGACAAAAGCTCTTAACACAGGAGGGAGGAAGAGATCCTGGGTACCCTTATGCTCCCCTGCATCGAAGGCTGGAGAGAGCTCATCATCTTCTTCCTCACACAGAGGTGGAGGACACCCACGACGGGGAATGCCTGGGGCTAAGCAAGCAAGGGTGGAGTTGGCCACAGCTTAACGTGCTGAGCCTGCAGCGGGCACAGTGGAAGGAAACCCGACGCGCTCCTGTCCCTTCTCTGCTTTTCAGAGCTGCCCGGGCAGGCAGGCTGCTGCCTCTGAGGTCCTGTGCAGACTCCACGTTTCAGCCGCCCTGACACAGGTGCAGGCAATGGTCTTCTGTTCACGTTGAGTTATTATTTTGGCCCGAGGCCAGGGCTTTTAGCTGACTGTGCAAACAAGCACTGCAGAGGAGTGATTTGTCAACAGCAAGTCGCTTGCTGGGACCTCAATGTGATTGTATTGCAGCTTCACTGCAAATTTAGCTTGGGTGACTGACACCTGGGTCAGCAACATGAGCTAAAATAGCTCAGATGACTTAGCCAGTGTCCTGCATGCAGAGCAGGTAGGGTTATCAGGATAGCTGAAGTAAAAACTGAGACTTACCATTGGCTACAAAACACTGGTGCGTACGTGTGTGGGTGTTAGGGGTGGACGTTCTTGGGTTTTGGAAAGAAAAAATGAAACATTTTTAAGTCACTCTCTGAAGGGGAAAGCCAGCAAAGGGGAAACCTGGGAAAGATAACCATCAAAATCAAAACATAATGAAGCCTGGGAATCCCAGCTCTCACCTCTCCTCTGTTTTCTTGTCTTGGCCACCATGGGAGACTGAGAGGGAGCCAGGATCACCAGGGCCTTGGGATGGCTCATCACAGAGCCAGCAGCTCAGACTCAGGGGAAGCTGGTGACAACCACATCCCCCGCGTCTCCTCCGGTCTGGAGGGAGGGAGGCTGAGAAGGCCTGGCTTGAGCCATGAGCTCTCAGGACTCCCAGGCTGGCTGACTCATGGCCAGAGCTGGGAGGCGGTTTTGGCAGCATATCAGCCCCTCTGAAGCTGCCGGAGGTCCTGGAGCCTCCGGCACGGAGGGAGTCCCCACACCAGGCTGGTTGGCACCCAAGCAGGTATCCTGCCAGCTCGCCGTTGCTGGCCCGTCTAGCATTTGTTTCTCAGGAGTTCACTCAAACTGCAGCATTTCCACAGATTGGTTGGTCACAGAGGACTTGGCAGGAAAAAAGCTGTAAGGAATCGGTGCTCCCTGAGACAAGCTCTCAACCCCTTGTGCTTGCTGGTCAGCTGGCTGAGCTAGTGTTTCTCTTGGTTTTTATATAGCCACAGATGAGCAAAATGGCCTGCAGCAAAAGTGCCATCGTAATTTGGCAAGAAGGGGTGTATAGTGGGCAGGAGATTTGAGACATCATCTATAAATGTGCCCAGGTTAATTCTATAATGCAGGCATGCAGCAACAGAAATGCTCCTTTGAAAGGAGCTTGAAAGTTGATACAAGTGAAAAAAGCCACCTAAGGTGCTAGCATTATACAGAAGACAGACATTATTTTATACCGGGGTGCGCAAGGCCTAATGCAGGTCTCGCTGCCACATTCCCCCATAAGAAGGGCACTCGATCTTTCTGTGCTAACACACATCATAGTCACGCATACCTAAAAATTTTAACTGAAAGCTAGAGGAAAAAACACCGTGCCAGCTTGGGAGTGGACAGCACGTTATTCCCCCAGGGAGACTACTTTTAAACTAAAATAGAAAAATTCCCCAAACTGGAATAGGTTTTGTGGTTGAAGAACTTCAAATTAAGCACTAGATTTGATGGTAGACCCTTTTAGAAAGGGAATCTCTTTTCATATGCGTTTAATAAGACAATTTCTTTTTCAAATGCTTTTTTGTCCCAAGCCTGTGGAGATCCAGTTGCTGTTTGTTGAAATACCTCATGGTCCATATGACTGTCAAGTCTTCCATCTCCAAATTAGCAATGGCATTACATAAAACATTTTCTCAGAGAAGCTTTTTATTGTGTGTGTGCAGAGTCATGACAAGATGGTTTTAGTTTGTAGTTAAGTAACACCGTATGTCATATTGTCTTAATGACTCTGTGAAGTAGATGAGACCCTGGCAGCAGTTACAACAACTATCTCACAATGTCGAGAAATAGTTTGGAAGCATTACGATGAATGGCAGTGTAGGGAAGAAAAGGCAGGGTAGTACATGCAAACTCTCTGATCTCCAGCCTGTTTCTTTATGTGGATGAATGTCTCGTTCACACATGTGCAGGATCAATACTGCACTGCAGCAGCTTGCTGAGGAATTTCAGGAGAGGCATTGTGTATCTTTTTAAGTATCATGAGTACTTACAGACTTAATTATTTTCATTTGTACGTTGCCTGAAAAAACAACTGTGGCCTATTGCATTATAGGAATAGTCACACAAATCATTTACAGATCAGAGAACAAACTTTTCATCTTGGAAATCTTAACATGTGAATGGTGGGTCTGGCAGCTGATTGACGACCGGGTTAGCTGTGTCACCTGTGTAGGCTGGGAAGCTGGTTTGACACTCAACATATCTTTTGCCTTCCCCTTGCAGGTTATTTTGATGCTCATTCCCTGGCCATGGATTTCATGAGCATTGGCTTCCGGGAGTGCTTGACAGAAGTCGCGAGGTACCTGACTTCAGTGGAAGGTCTCGACACATCTGACCCTCTGCGTGTTAGACTCGTGTCTCACCTGAGCACCTGTGCCTCTCAGAGGGAAGCTGCTGCCATGACCTCCTCCATGGCCCATCACCACCACCCCTTGCACCCGCACCATTGGGCAGCTGCCTTTCACCACCTCCCGGCTGCTTTGCTGCAGCCAAACGGACTCCATGCCTCTGAGGCCACCCCGTGCAGACTCTCCTCAGATGTGCCTCCCCACGGCTCTGCCCTGCTCACAGCCACCTTCGCCCACACTGATGCTGCCCTCAGAGTCCCCACCGCTGGCAGTGTCGCTCCCTGTGTCCCTCCTCTTTCTACCTCCCTCCTGTCCCTCTCAGCTACTGTTCATGCTGCAGCAGCAGCAGCTACGGCTGCTGCCCAGAGCTTTCCCCTCTCCTTCACCAGCGCCTTCCCCATGCTTCCGCCCAGCGCAGCTGCCGCTGCTGTTGCCGCAGCAACGGCTATCACCCCTCCATTAGCCGTATCGGCCACAGCCAGCCCTCAGCAGGCTGGCAGCGGAGGCAGCGCTAAAACCTACCGGCCTTGGGGGACTGAAGTTGGAGCCTTTTAAGTCCCCCTTTCCCTTCCCAGTCCAGCTCCTTCCTCTCCCTCAGCACACGCACACGTGCACACACACCCCTGCGTGCCCACACATCCACACAGGAGCCTCCAAGACTTGGCATGTCCTTCCTGCTCAGCCCAGTCGAGCAGTTGCCTTCACCCTGAGAGGTGCCAGCAAGCCCTCCAAGGAATAGCACAGCTATTCTCCTCACTTCAGGTGCCAGAGAGGACACGGGTTGATATCTTATTCTCAGTTTGTTTTGCTGGAAGCACCTTTGAGGGAGCAGCAGTGGCTTTCATAACAGTGTGACCATATCAGCATGTAGAGGTTTCCTGGGAAATACGTAGAAATACGTAGACATTAGAACTAATAATTCTCCAGCTATGCATTCTTGTCTGGCAGAGGTGAGGGATCACACTTACCAGGCCTCCCAAGGCTAGAAAAAGAGTTTGAGTTTCATAAGTGCCTGATATTTGAATCGATAATAATAATAAAAAAATATATATGTGTGTGTGTGTTCTGCTAAAACAAATAACATTGCACAGTTATGGAAATGGTATTGGAGAAAGGCGAAATTGTGCTTTCAATTTCAGAACTGGGATATGTTTCCAGGGAAGAGTTTGCTCTTGAAGGGGAGAGAGTTTCTTTTAGCCAAAAGATTGCTGAGGAAGAATGTTGAATTTGGTAGGCCTAGTTCTCACTTCCTTAATTCACTGTCTTTGTACAGACTTGCCAAAATGTGACATCTAGCATAGCATTGGTAAAAGCAATTATCTTATCAGTGCTGGGATTAATGAACATTTCAGCACTGCCTGTGAGCCTTGAGGCACCCTTTTTTACGGCTTAAATATGGTGCTAGCTCGTATATGCACAAACATCAAATTTGTCATGCACCCAAAAGTAACCACCTATTTAAAGTGTGCACATTTGGATACGGTTGATTCATGCCAATACAAGAAACTCCATGTTGTAAGAGTTCAAATTAACTTACTTAGTTGTATTTGGACATTTACTTTTAGATGATTCTGTGCAAGATCTCTCTTCACTATCAGCTTCTGGGAGAATGATCGCTCTGGGTATGAATGAAGTTACGGTAGGGACAATTTTTAAATTGGCTATTAACATGCCAACATTGTAATGTGGGTTTGATTCCAAACCAAAATGAATGTATTAAAGGGGTTGTGAGTAAATTATTTTGTCAATACCCAGACAACTAGTGCTGCATAAAATGGTTTGCTTTCATTTTTTATTACAATGACTTAAAATAACCTAAGTATTTTAATACATCCAGTCAAGAACTAGAGATTTTATGTAAAAAATAAAACACAGCATGTATTATTATGCACTTGATTTCTCTGCTGTGTGGAGAAAGCAATAAGCATCGAGAATGTTAAACATTATGCAAAATATACTTTAAAATATTTGTTTTAAAAATACTGTACCTAGTCGGTCTTCTATGCATTACTTTGTTAACCTTTTTTCTATGCAAAAGTCTTTACATATCACTAATTAAACGAAGTCCTTTTTGACTGCGTTTTATGGATGATTTGTTGCAGTGTTTGTTTGCTCTTGAGGAATATTCTCAAAGTTAGCTTCTGCCACTGTCACCTGCTCCGTCCTCTTCTGCTACAGAAGCAAGGTGACTACCCTACAGCCAGACAGAGACTTCATCTGTTGACAAAATGCATCCTTAGCTCTGTGGGTTGCTCCTCATCATCTCATCCTCTCAAATGTCAAATACTTAACCCATCCCCGTCTGCATCAGTCAGCCTCCAGCAGCCAGGTGAAGAGGGCTTGTGACTTGCCTGAACAGCATGCTGTCCCATGGAGAAAACTGGACAAGAGATGGAGAGGAAGGCTCTACCCTGAGCTCTAAATCATCCTTAATAGTCTTTGAAGTTTTGTTGTTTGTGGGAGAATTAGACATTTTTTTTCATCCGGGACACGCATGCTGTACTGGCATGTTTGGCAGCATCTGGTTCAGGGACCATTCACTTTCATACGAGCAGTTTCAAGAATAAAGATGACACTAGTGAACTGGCAAGTAGATAAAAAGTGGGCTTTATTTACATGAGAAAGAGCAGGTTGCAGCCCTGCTTGACTTAAGGCTGTTAACTATTAACCTGCCCTCTAAGAGCCTGGTAGGAGGTCTCCCATGCATCAGGTGGTGTTAAAAATGGGCAGACACTGACTTGGTTCCAGCTAAGAGCTTTGATCTAATTGATGTGTTCGCCCTCCCCCCTAGTTACCACTTGTTGCCCAAAATACAAGATTTTGCCTCATTCTTTTAAAAAAAAAGTTTGAAAAAAATATATTTCTGAGACTGATTAGATGAAAGCATACTCATTTTATCATCCTGAACCAATGCATCGCAGATGGATTTGTGTGTTTGGGCTTATCACATTTTCAGTCTCACAAAACAAGTGAAATTCACGGACAAGTTGCTGATGTCTCCACTCTTTTGTTTGGTTTTGTTTTGTCATATTTTGTTTTAATCTGAATCAGCTGAAGAGACCAATACATGAGGCAGGCGCTCTGCCTTAGTGCCAGTTTAGTCCTGAGCCTCTGTTGGGAATGTTACCTCTGCGAGAGCCAATGAAGATTTCCCAAGTGAGAAGTGAATGGAGGAGCAGCAATTTTCCCATGTACTGTTAGAAAGACATCAGATGGTAATAACTTCTGATGGCCTTGGTTGTGGCTGTGCTAACAGGTCAGAGCTGAAGAAGTCTATGCAATTTTTAAAACAGATCAAGGAAAAGCTATTTCCTTGGCAAAAAGAAGATCTAAAAGGTAGGACTTTTGGCTGTGCACATACAACCTTCAGTCCTTTTCTATCTTATTCTGCATTCAATGATGAATAAACCTGGGAGGTGGAGAAAGCTTGTCATTCATGTAATTTAGGACTGGATCATAGCACACAGCACAAGAAAGCAATTCAGGTTGCTTTCTCAACGGTTTAACTAACTTTGACTAACTTTTCAAGGAGTGGGTTTGCAACCTTAAATTCCAGTTATCAAGAAGATCAAATAAGGTTATGCAATCTCCTAGAATGCTTTTTTCTTAAGAGGAAAAACCTCAAAAACAATTCTGTCACTCAGCATTAGAAGGCGTGAAACCTTAGCCCTCAGCAGTGCAAATAAAAAGCACTTAGGCTGCTGTAGCTGTGGGACTGTGTCACACAGCACTAGGAGAAGATTATTGCCCTAGAGAGGGGATAGTCAACTAAGAGGCAGTGCTGTCTGTCTTCTCTTTGCTTTAATTGCAAGTGGAGGGAATCCAGCACAAGGTATTGCCCCAGAAGAAAAAAAAAACCAGCTACTGTTGCTGAGGAATGAATGCATTTATTCAAGTCAGAATAATCGTATCCTGGCAATGACTACATCTTCCTGAACAACTGCCAGGAGGTGCCAGTTCATGCTGCTGTCTCCTTAGTGCAAGCTTTCAAAATGTTGGTTTGCAGCTATTCTGAAAGACGATACTTCAATCACGATGTCATAAGTAAAAGGCATTTACTAAAGCCTGGGACATGAATATTGGAAAATTCTTAGGGCTATAGCAAGTGAGAACGTTTTTTCTTCATAGTGGAAAATACTCACAAATGTCTTTTAATCAGAAGATACCACATCAGAAAATAGAATTGAAGCATGAAGTGGACTGTTACCAGCTCTATAGTCACCAGTCACATTAGCTATCCACTTTCTGAGGCACAGATAGCCTGAGACCACACAAATTACAACCTAAGTGATTTCATAGTCACTACCAGTGATGTATGCCAGGAAAAGACGAAGAAATTGGTTTAGCTTTGTTTGCAAGCTTCATGTGTCCAGCCTCATTTGTGTGAGGCTACTGCCTGAACCTGAGTGTGAATTCGCTCCATACTGAAATTTTGACTCGTGCTCTGTTCCTCTGATTCACCAATAATAATCAGCAAAGTCTTGTGTTTCGGAAGCTAACGCATAAATGTCTCAAAATGGATGACCACAGCAACACATCTAACCATAACTGGACATGGTAAGCAGAGGAGCACCCCGCAGGTGCTAGAAATACTGGGATCTCAACTTGAGAGTAAATCCAGGCTCTCATAAATTAAAAATGAAGTAAAACTTTGACAGACAATAATCTTAAAAAAAGGGTGGTTTGGTTTGGGTTTAGTTTGTTCATATTTTTTTTCCTCTAGTAATTTCTTCTACTTGAAGTTGTGAAGTGCTATTAACATGTTAATACTATCACTTAGTATTCAGTTTCCTGAATATTTGCCATGTCCTAAGATGGGCTCCAGTTCTCACTCTGAAAGGTTCAGGTCTCTTTTGTGTCTTTTGTCACCTCTGCTAGCCCTCTGCAAATGCCTGGGAAACCAAAGGTTGCTTAAGTGGCACTGAGTATGGACAGGCAACGGAATTGGTCCTTCTCTATCTTGCCTCATCTGGGGAGAGGTAGGACTTAAAGCTTAATAATATTTTCACACTTGATATGGAACAGTATCAAAATCATTTGATGATAATGTGTTATCATCTATCAATCTTGTAAAACTAAGACCAGTCAACACCTCATTCAACACTAACTTCGTCATTTCTCTTCACGGTATTGCTGCAGCAGTAGTGGTGATTATAAGATATTGACAATATAATTTATTTTTAAAGGGATCTTTTTCTGCATTTGTGGTGGCAGTGCAAAATTTGGACACATACTTGTACCCTAGAGATCAAAACGTCAGAAGCAAAAGGAAATGCATAGGGGAAATTAAAAGAAACGTGTCTAGTTGAATTACTTTCATGGTCTGGAGATGCAGATTCTTATTTTACAGCTGCTGATATAGCATTCAAACAAAGCTAAATATTTTAGACAACTCTCATCTGAACACTGCTATTACTTATTATAAAGGAAAGTAGTTCTAAGGTGTTGAAAATTTTGCTTTCTACACAGTCCATTTTTAGCATTTTTCTCTCCTACCAAGCCGAGTCTTCAGGATGAAAAAAATACCTTGATGCAATATTGAAATCGCGATTGCAATTGCCCAACAGATGGGTAATTTCTAACTCTGCTCATGTCTTCATATATGTTATTGCAAGACCTCTTTCAGTGGAATTAGCACACTGCACCAGGAAACAGTCTCTTACTGGAAGACATGAAGTGTTTTTTACCTGTAAAGAAAACCCATAGATAGTATCCTGTATTACTGTGTGGTCAGTGAAAATCTAATAAATGACTACAAGGCAATCCATAAACCTAAAGAGAAAAAATTACGATTACTGAAAGGACTCCCACACTTTTTTGCTCTCTTAGTTTTCATTTAACCCTGAATGCCATGGTTTTTTTCCCTATAGAAGAGAGCCAACTAACTATTTTTCTTTACAAGAAGGACTGTCCCTTGAGAAGTATAAAACAAAATGCTACGTATTTAATATACACTTTTGCAACTAGATTAACAAGATGAGGTCCATTGTGTGTGGATAGTTTAAATAGTTTTTAATGAAACTTCCCAGCACAACACTTGGGTTTAATACACAAGCAGTAAAATAAAACAACATTGTTTCTCTCCCCACGCCCTCTCCTTCTGGTACTAAATGTATTTTGCTGGAGGAGAAGGGAGTTTATTTTGTTTGGGTTTTCTTGGGTTTGTTTTTCTGAAGAGGCACCAGGGTGGCAAGAGGAAGCAATGGTGGGACATGCTGGCTCCTTGGGAATGAGGAGTATCTCCTTTCCTCTGGGAGGGCAAAGCTACTTCCTTCACCTTTTCCCTCCCCTGCCATCTTTTTGGGCAGGCATTGAGTAGCCCTCTCCCTCCTTTCCCAACAGAAAGGAAAGACAAGCGAGTTGCAACCATAGCAAAAGACTGTGGCTTCACCAGACTGTTCCAGTATCTCTTGCTATGCTCTGATAATTACTTCAGGTCTTCAGCTGTGAGACGCTATCAGCAGTGTCTGCTTCCTTCTCTCCCTTCATTATCACAGGACTGATACTTGCCCAGCTATGATGACTTTCAGCCGTTCAGTTTATTTTTGCAGATAAAAATTCTGCAAACAGGAATCTCAAAACAAAACAACTAAGAATGTTTCTTGATATTGTTGAAAACTGACCTTCATGTGTTGCACTGTCCTCCTTCAAGTCCTGCTAAACCCGTAAGAAAGATTCTCTTTAATAAATCACTATTGGATCATTAAACCTTTTTAAGGCAGCATGTGCCTTACCATGAGAATGAGGATTGCAACGCAGCAGTTGCTGCTGCCCACTGACAATCATGGGAATTGACCTCAGTAATAAATCTATGAATTATCTAGCTCATTTTGACAGGTTTTCATGCCAGAGCAGGTCCTTTGACGTGACCGTCAAAACCCAAGGATGCTCAACAGCAATAGCCACCAATAGAATAATGGAGAAGTAATAATTCAATATAAATACGGAAAAACTGCCTGCCTGTATGCCTGGCTTTTGCAGGGGGGTGAATTCTGTGCCTATGGCTGAAATTGGAATAAAAAAAGAGAAAGAGAGACCTTTTTCACTCCCGCATATTCCTCTTTAAGGGAATAAATGCTGGGCATGTTAGAAGGATATTTTTTAGCTACCATTATGTACATGACTTTTTTGTCTAAGGGAAGACTCTCAGTTGCTTTTCAAAATCAGCCTGATAGTTCAGAAACAATACACACTTAAGTGCTGATCTTGCACAGAGAATAAGGTCATTAAACATGCTCAGAGAACTATTCCACTTCAGTGTGACTATTCATATAAATAAAGTTATTCTTGGTTTTAAGCCCCTGCAGGACCAAAATTGTAGAGGATGCACTCTTGTTGGTCTGATTTGTAAAAATATTTATGTGTAAATCTCTTTTTGATTGCTTCAACATGTCAGAAATAGAACCGGTCATTACTATGCTTCTTGGCTGCCCACCTGTAAAGTGGGAACAGTGTTATTTGGTTTCTTGCCCTTGATCTTGTCTAAGTAGGCCTCAGACTCCAGGAAGGAGAGTGTCTCCAAACTTACAATCATCTTGTGAACACCCTTAACTAGAGTTTCTGGCCCTTACCGTAAGTCTCCAGCTAAGAGAAGATAGTAGCTGTCCCGGAGCCCAGATGCTAGTGAAGGAGGCAAATTTCTGATGGCATAAGGGATGACAGGGAAGAAAAAAATTCCCTTAAAATTGTATTACCAGAGGAGAAATAGAATTTATTACATTACTTTCAACCATTCATTTTTTTAACTTTTAAAGTAGGATCAGCAAACTGTGATAGTAAGTACAAAAGATTTTAAGACACCTAGTTTTCAAAAGCACTGAAGTACCTGTAAGTACACCAACAAGATGAGAATGAATAAGCAGAAGACACTACTTCTGGGTATTGTGCTGAGCTGTCACTGGGCAATCACATCCAGGCTTGCAGTGAGGTGTCTCTTGCCTGCCTATGGGCAGTGACTGCCTGCTCCCACTGCCTGCAGCATGTTTTTCTCACGCTGCCATGCGTTACTCACCACAAGCAGCCTAGAAATAGAGTGCGGTCACCAAGAAAGCAGACAGGTGGAGGGTGAGTTGTGCATCTTCTAAACTTCTGTGTTTCTGAAGAAAGGTGGCAGTGCAGCATGTCACAGTGAGCTGTTGCGTATTGCCTGCATTCACAGCCAGAGCCGTCAGCAGCTCCTGTCACTTCTTTCTCAACAAACACAGACTTGGGGAGGTCATGGTCAGAAGCTCAAAGGTGAACACTGCAGAACTGGGTCTGGCATGCACCTGTGAGCCTCGCAGCAGCCAGGGAAGTCATGGTGACAGGAGCTCATGCTCATTGTCTCATGCCTCACACTCATCTTTGGCCTGCTTGCTTAAGGGGAGAAGAGTACAGCATGTTTGGAGGGATGAAAGCCACCCAGCAAGAGCAAGATGCTCCATGTTGAAGGACCCAGGTGTACTGTCCAAACAAATCTGAAGATGTGACTTTCTACTCAGTTTGGAATAGAAAAGGAACAAATTGAAGATGATGTACTGCAAAACTTTATCCCATTGGATTTAGACAGGCAGCTTCTCATCCGAACAGAGGGGAAGCTAATTCCCGTTTCTTTCATTTATTTTTCTGGATCTCTTGTGCAGAACTGCAGCTTACACAATAGCAATGATGCTATTTATGGAATACAGAGTTGTCATTTATATCAAAAAATCCCCTGCAAAGGAGGTGGGGCCAGTTTGCGCATACAGCTGCTCCGAGGCAGAGCTGCAGAAGGCACCCTGCCGTGGCCACGCTCCATCAGCCACCGTGGCCTCGTCTGGGTCACTGCTATTCCCTGTCACACACAGCAGGCAGCACCACCAGCCAGAGCGTGTGTTGTAATATCAATTTATAGCCTGCTATTATTTTCTTCCTTTTGGGGGAAACTGGCACCTCCCAGCTCCATTTTCCTGCCAGCAAGGGAAAGATTAGGCACAGTGTAATAACGTTGTCAACATAGTTTATGAAAATGTGATTAATCAAAAGAGCACATGGGAAAAAAAAAACATACAAAAGCAGAAGGTAATGATTGACTATATCCACAAAGCAGTAATGAAAGGAGTCTACAAAGCAGATTTTCACCATGTAAGTGAAAAAGTTCAAGCATTTAAAAGGATCAGAGCTTTCATAATTTCATGATCAGAGCACTTCTTAATAGGACATGGCAATTGCTCCTGTAAAAGGACTTTTTGGGAAATGGTCCTTGGATAGTATTATCTAGACACATGTGTGGTAATTAAATCCACATTGGATTTTTGTTACAATCACCTTAAATAAAATGCCTCAATTTGGATAAAAGAATTTATCTTAAAACATGATTCAGAGTAAATTTCCCAACTAGTTCTGAAGGAACAGCCCAGCAGGATTTGAAATGAGATTATTATTTTTTTAAATTTCATCTTACTGTCCAGGAGGTATTCTAAAGAAAATCTGTACCTAGGAAAGAGATTTATGGTTATGTTTTAAGACAGCAGTATTTTACAGAAAGGATCTTGAGGAGAGATAATAGGAAAGAGTAAAAAAAAATAAATTTAAAAGGTCCAGAGAAGAGATTGTATTTTTCCATCCATCTCCAGTAGTTTAATAAAGACTTTGCCTTGTTTGTGTCCTTTGACTGCCAAATGACAACAGCATTAATGTCACAGCACAAACTGCTTTCAAGGTCCACCAGCCTTGTGAATCAGTGCAGAAAGGAACAAAGTCAGACCCTTCTTTTCTCCCTGCCCATCTGATCATCGTGCCCTGGGATCCTGACCTGGGATGGAGAAATTCTGATTCCCTCCTTTGCCTTGGCACAGACTTGCAGCATGATCTTCATTTCAAAATCTACAAGTAAAAAGCAGAGATGCTGCTGGCTCCTAAAAGCAGCTGTGAAGACTGACACACATCCAGGGCCACGTGGTTCCTGGTCAATAGTATATATCACCAATGTACAAATGCCACTGATAGACTGAGGTGTTGAAGAATCCAGGTCATACTCCTGATAATCCCACGTAACTTCTTTTTAAAAAAAATGGTGAATTAAGGCTGTTTCAAAGAGAGCTTGTAAAGCAGTTATGCACAGCCTTAGAACTCACAAAAATATATTGCATGTGATTTGGATTAATAACAGATTCTTCTGTACATGAAGTTGGCTTTATCAGCAAATACAAAGCCTTCATTTCTTTATGGAAATTAAACGAATACAATGTTAACCCATGGAATTAAATCTGAAATCTTCGGACCAAGGACCATGCTGGGAGGTGCAAGTGGTTGGTGGCAGCCGTGGGACCAGGGTGCCACCTCGTGGCACGTTCAAGCAGTATTTTTATTCATAAGCAGAGTCTCATTCCCAAGTTGAGTATAGCACGAAGTTGTTAACAAACAAGTGTTTGTATAAGGACAGAAGCAGATACCAGAATGTTCTGGGAATGGACTAAACCCAATGACTATACGCCCTTCAGATATAAATGAAATATGAGGACAAGTAGAAAATATGCTGTTAGAAAAAAAAAAAACTGGAAGCTTTCACTTTCTAAAAACTCTATTAGTTATAAAAGTCACGCAAAATTTTGTGTTCATTCACAGACAAGATATTTCATATATGATTGCGGGGAAAAAAAGAAGTTAAATTAATGTAGGGCTGTAACTTAAAGGAGGTAGCCAGAAAGAAAACTTAATGTCAGAGATAAAAGATCAAGTTTGGATGTGAAAGCTCCTGTTTCCAATTTTTCCAATAAAGTAAAACAAGCGACAGTCTTAATCAGAAACTCAGCTGCTGATTTAAATTTATCTATACTTAAAGTATTGTCTTCCTGTTGTGCATTCTCGTCAGCCTCTGAGGCACTGCAGTGCATTCCCATCAGCCCCTGCTGTGAGATGGAAGGCAATTGGTCACGCTTTTGAGGAAGAACAGAAATGAAAGTAAAAATACTCCTGATCCAACATCTCGGACATAGAGTTAGAAGCAAAATTGGCTAGATTTTGAGAATGTACTAATAATGTTATTATTATTATATTAATTATATTATTATATTATTATAATAATAATGTTGTTATTATTATTACAACAACAAGATCATATTGATCCTATATTTGTTTGGAATATCTCTGTTCTAGCCTATGCAGCCATGTCCCGGATCACTTTTGTAATGTGCTTTTGATTTTACTGCCAGTCCTCTGTAACATAGCCTACCTTTTCTGGGGCTTCAGCATGACAGTGTCATGAGTTACTTACTATTTAAAACAAAAATATTGACAAAGACTCTAGGAAAGATACTTCCAATTGTTAAAAACAAGTACTCTATTTCTTTTCTTCATCACATTACTCTAAGGGCCAGGAGCCAGGGAGTGAGAAACCAGTCCCAAACCAGGACTAATCATAGCGGGACTCAAGTGGCAGGACATCAAGGTAGAGGGCTGGTTCCCACTCTGCTGGGTGAGTATTTGTCCTTTGCACAAGGGCAAGTTTCAGGTCTGGCAGCAGACTGAAAAGGCATTGGGAAAAGCCTCTTATTTCTTAGCAAATTGCTGGAACCTGCACTCTTTCTTTGTGTGCAAGAGCTAGTCTGGTGACTTTTTCCAGGGTTCAAAAAACTTACATATGATTATCCTTTCTCATATGACTCATGGTGCTACAAGCATGCAAACATACTACTGCAAAATGAGTTAAAATGAAATTATTCTTTTATTCCTATTCTGTAAAACCATACCTTTTCTAGGAAACTTGTCAGTGACTGAAAGTCCCTTTAGCTGTTTCTATAATGACACATAATTTTCTGAGGTAAGAAAACAGCAACTTTTTCCACCAACTTGGTAAGACACTTTGCTGAGACCAAAGAGAGAGAGGAGAATTTGAGATTCCTACACAGCTATCTCAGTGCAATTCACATGAATTGGAAATTTTTTGAGTTAATTTTCCCCATAGCAGCCTTCATAGTGCTGTGCTCATTACTGATAGCTAGAAAGATGTTGATAACACACTAGTGTTTTGGCTACTGCTAAACAGTCCTCCCACAGTATCAAGGCTCTCTCTCCAAAACTTCTTTCTTCCCAAGGCCTTCAGGCCGGGGGGCAATAGGGAGAGTTTGGGAAGGGACATTGCTGGGAAAGCTGACTCAGACTGACTTAAAGGAGGCATTCCCTACCATATGACTATTGTGCTCAGTAATAAAAGCTGGGGGAAAGGGATTAATTTTTAAGGCATTTTTCTTCCAAAGCAACAGCTATGTGTACTGTGGCCCTGTTTCCTACAAAGTCAACAGGTATTACCTGCTGATGCGAAGTAGAGAATCAATGTATGTTTTGGGTTTGGTGTTTTTTTTTCACTTTGCTTCCATGTGTGGCCTTTGCATTCTTTAATTATACTGCCTTTAACACAACCCATGAGCTTTTCGTTTTATTATGTCCGCTGTCCTGCTAAGGAAGCAGGGTGGGAGAGCAGGTGGGTGGCCAGCCAAGGTCAGCCCACCACATGCAGCCATGTCTCCAAGATGAAAGAAAAGGTCCTCACACTGCTCTTTCTCTCGCCCCACAAATCATGGGCACGGATGGGAGATAGGAGGCTACAAGTGAAGAAGAGCAGCTCTTACTGGAGCCATACATGTGGGTTTGTATGCAGAGCTGATGTGCTCTGCTACAGGACAGAGCTGGGAGCTCAGGGAGGAGGAGAGAAGACACTGCACTGACAGAGGAATACAAGAGGCTTTACCATGTCTCATCACCTCTCTCCTTCCCACCTGCCAGGGCACCCACACAATTTTTAGGAGGTGAGAAGGTGTAGTGAGAGCTTCATTGCAAGAGTGAGCGAAACAGATGCTAATAACAGGGAGGTATCAACACTCCTTTTGCCCTCTCTGTTTCTTTTACACTTCCCAAAGAATATCTGGGATTCCTCTTGCTCTCTTAACCATATACCAAACAACCCTGCATAAAGTGGGCTTCACAAATACACAGCAAAGAAAGTCTGTTTGTTCCTCAGGTGAGTAAACACCATGGAGAATTGCAGCTCCCCCTTCTGCCAGGACAGAGATATAGGGAACAAACCCTTCCCACCTTCTCTGAAGTGGGAAGGTCACTGGGTCACAGAGGCCTGCACACACTGGTGACAATTAAGAGGGGCCCTGATGCCATGGCTATAAGATTCATGATGGCAGCAAGTTACGGTCTGTGGGGGTGGAAACACCAAAAAATGGAAAAAAAAAAAAACAAACCCACACAAAAAACCAGAAAAATATGGAGTGTCTGAGTGCTGGCCAACAGCCCTGCCTGTGCCCCTCTAGGCAGGCATTGCTCAGTAGCCTTTAGCTGACCCCAGGAAACTCTGAGTGGGCGTGGGATGTCTATACACAGTTTTGTGAAGGGAAGACTTCCCGATGGATGCTGAACCTCGGCAGCTTTCCCCTGCCTGCTCAACACCTTCACAGGCCGCTGAGACTTTGCACAGTCCTTTCATGCACGACTCCTCCAAACTACCGAGTGCTTCTTTAAATCCATTGCTGGGCTGCAGCACCAACGCCTCACAGGCTCATACGGCAGCCGGCCGGATGGTCCTTGAATTTTAAGAACAAGAGATGGCTGGAGAGAATCGTAAAAATGGACGCAGTCGAGGGGAAAAAAAAAAAAAAAAAAAAAAAAACAAAGGGAAAAAAAAAAGGTAAAAAAAACATATTCCCTGACCGGGAATCGAACCCGGGCCGCGGCGGTGAGAGCGCCGAATCCTAACCACTAGACCACCAGGGATCTACGCATATTGTTCCTAACTCCTTTTACTAGAGCTAAATCTACGCAGCGCTTCCTTCTGCTGTTGTTTTTCCTTTGTGCTCCCCTTTCTGGACAGTACCAAGTCCCGGGGATGGCTGTGTGTAGCGAGGGTCGTTCCATTCTACTCCACAGAAGGGGAGGGAGGCTGCGGGGTGGGGGATAATGGGGCAGGTGAGGAGACCCTCGCCGTGGGCGGGAGGCGGGGATGGCTGTGGGAAGCAGAGCGGCACAGAGCCTCGGGCCTTTCCCTCGGCGCGGCGCTGCAGCAGCGGCCGCAGGTGGGCCCCGGACAGCAGGGCAGGCTTGGAGCCGCGCGGCCGGGCCGTTATGAGAACGGCGGTGAAACGCGGGGCGGGGCGGGTGTCCCTCCGCCTGCTGGCTCCCGTGTTGCGGCCGCTGGGGATGGTGGCAGCGCGGGGTCGGGTGCCCTCGTTTGGTGTGGGCTGCCTGCGCCGTGCCGCACTGGGCAGCTTCTCTGCGGGCGCTGCTGTAGCGGCCCGGGCAGGGCCTCGTCGGCCAAGGCGCCGCGCTGCGGCCAACGGACGGCAGGAGCGGCCGCGCGGGCTTCTGCGCCGCCTGCTTCCCTCTGCGCCGCCTGGTTGGTTCCCTCTGCGGGCAAAGAGAGCGCAGCTACCGCGGCTCGCGGTGTTTGGGCTCCAGGGGAGAGCCGATCCAAAGGCCTCCTCAGCTGGAAGCCCGTGGTTCCCCAGAGGGAATCCAGGTTGGCGGGTCGCTTGCCTCGTGCAGCCAGGGCCGCCTTTACGTGCTAGGTGTGAAGCTGTGACTGGGGTGTTTTTTTGGTAAGGTTTCTAGGAGAGGAGTGAAAACTCTGCCGTCGATGCAGATTACGTCTGCATAAGTGGTTTTGTTTTCTTTTTCCCTCTGACGTGTTGATTTCATGAACAAAACAGACCTGTGAGCTGCAACAGGAAAAGTAATAGTCCTTATTTAAGCAGTGTCCAAAATATGGGAGGGTTTGTTCTACCCAAGCAAATTCCACTACTTCTCAAACCCTCTGAAATGCATTACATAGCAAACCTTTTCCATATTAAGATAGGTAAGCTTTAGATTATATGCTTGTGGACTCTGCAAATATGCATTACCTTATCGTTAAAAGCTTTAGAGTCGGAAAGCAAATGGAGACCACTTTCTTCAGGGATGTATACAGGAGGTTTGAGTGTTTGGTTTCTCTTTCACCAGAGTGTATCTGGATTGCAATGCAGCTTCCTGTGGGTCAAACTGGGCAATTTTGCTGTGTAATGAGATAACTTACAGAATGTGAGGTTACAATCAGGCCCTATTAGATAACAGTCTGATGTCTTTTATATATTGTAAGAACTGCATTTCACCTGTGTGTATCAATAGCAGCTTATGTGGTAAGTCTAAGGCAGTCCAGGCCTTGAGGAGACAAAGCTGGGGAGTGCTGGAGGCAGAGCACAGCTCAGACTGAGGCACCGCCAGGGCCTAAGGCCACTGTGAAGTGGAGGACGCGCTTAGGTGAGAGAGGCCACCTGGATCCAGCAGGTAGTCTGTGCCCCTTGATGAAAAAGAAGGCAAAGTGGGACATGGTCTAATTTAACTCTCAGGCAAGGGAAAATTTTCCACTGTGAATACAGTGATGATTTTGGTCCAGAACCTGCAAGAAACACAAGCAAATATTTACATCATTCTATATTGCAAAAACTGAGCTACTTTTAAAGGAGTTTATGTGCTTCACTGGTGGCAGAGTCTCATAGTTAAAAGCATAGGTTTGGTCACTGTGGGTGCTTCTCAGGTGGGTTTTCTGTGCTTCTGTGGCTGTGATGCTAACAGCACTTCACAGAACTAAGTCAAAACTAGGGTAAGTCCAGGGCAGCTCCATTTGCAATTGAAGCTGTGTGTTACAGAAGGGTTGTTGCCACTGTTCTTTCTTGTGTGGCACCTCTGTGAAAGGCAGAAGTGAGCCCTGATTCTTAAGTTGCTTGAGTGAAAGACAGACTATATACTCTCTTCAACAATTTCAGAAAAATAGATGCCTATATGAGAGATGGGATCTTGTGGCTGATGATAGGGCAGACAAACATGTTTTGTCCACGTCTTAAGAAAGTCTTAGATGTAAATACAAGTAATTCTTGCGCTATTATTACAGAGTCATAAAATAATTTTAGTTGCAAGGGACCTTTAAAGGTCATCTGGTCCATCATCCCTAGTTACTTGGAGCCCTGTCCAGCCTGACCTTGAATGTTTCCAAGGATGAGGCATGTCCTGACTCTTTGGGTAACCTGTTCGTGTTTCACCACCCTCATTGTTAAAAAAAAAAAGTCTTCCCCATATCTAATCTGAATCTAGATAGTTTAAAACCATTACCCCTTGTTCTATCACTGTGCTTAACAAATAGCAAATTATTTTCAAGATATGAAACGGCGTATCATACAAAATATTTATTGACTAGTGAAAGGGTTGATGATTACAGCTGTAAGAGTAGTAGAAACTGTAATGTATGCACTAGAGAAGTTTCACTGGAATAAGAAATCTTTTTGTGGATGTGAAACTAAGTTGTAGGGGGCAGGGGAGCTGACCGCTAGAACACCAGAAAAGTAGCACTGAGAGTCATATGCTGTCTAGTTCTTTTTAGAAATAGCTGTCTTTTCTGTACAAGTCATGTGCACTGACAAAAGATTATGCCTTGTCTCTGGCTTCCTTTATCCGATAGCGAAATGCATCAGTGAAACTGTCAGCGATTCAGCCTCCTGCCAGCACGGAAGCAGCCAGTGCTTGTGCCTGCATCCCTGCCATGCTAGCTGGAGAAGAATGAGCTTCCACAGTGCACCAGGGAAGGAATGTCAGAAGCTGATGTTTCTTTTCACTCAACGGAACAGTGGCGTGTCAGTAAAACCAAGTGAGTAACGCTCAGTGTTCAGAGGTACTGTACCCCAGCTTTTGGAGTTTGGTATGCAAAGCAGAATTTTGGAACCTGAAAAAATCAGAGTGATTTAAGTGCAAGCTGTAAAACAGCATGCAATTAACCTGTCTGTTCCGTATGAATATATTACATATTATTACTACTCTAATTTGCCATGTTAATTGAAGTGTGGCAGTAGACTTACTATGTAAAAATGAGTAAGAGTAACATCAAAGTAATGTGCTAATTTACTGTAAGTATATTATTTGGGTATGCTTCTGCTAGATAATGGTAGCTTTACTACTAAGTAGTCTTTACTACTTGGGGTAGTACCTGCTTCAGCAGTAGCGAAAATCCTTGATTTGCACAGATACTGTAAATTATATTTTATGACTATGTGTAATGTGTGCATTTATCACTCCTTTTCCCCAACTTTGCATTTGATCTGGAAAGACCTGACATCAGCTTTCCTTCTATTAGTTAGCCTGATTTTAAATGTACATCATCCCAGTTTCAGGGAGGTAAAGAGGAGGGGGAAGGAAAAGATAATGCGTAGACTTTTGCTATTTTAGGTTTAATTTCCATGTATGGTCAAAATGATTACTTAACTGTTAGATTATAATGATTTTCTGGGGGAAAACAGTATCGTAGTTTATATTTCTTACATCTATTTTCACCATAATAGTGTTTTTTAATGGAAATAATTTAAGGAAAATCCTCAAAAGGCATTGTCCAAATGTTAACAGCAATTCTGATACTCCTGTCTCCAAGATTATCTCCCAGGATATGCAATGTCTTGCTCTATCTCCATGTAGTTTAATTTAAATAGGGCTAGAGGGCAGTGTGTGAGAATTTGCAGTGTCATGTCTTAATACTGTGCAGACTGGTCATTTGGTGTTTACAGAAAATATTTTAAAGATCCTGAAGAAAAATGGGGGAGTATCTTATCAGTAATATTTTTAGAAATACTTTTCCAAATTCCTGTATTGTTTTCTTTGGTCTTCCATTCTTCTCTGGCACTGTACTTGATCTGGGAAAACCTGCGTCAGCTTTTTTAGTCTATGTTAAAATGATTATGGGGTTTGGGATAAGGTATGATGTTGAGGTGCTTCATCCAGTGTCCACTGAGCTCTAAAAAATAATGTAGCTGAAACAAATTTAACTTTTTAATAATTTCCTCATATATCTCAGTAAATTTCTTTTGCAGTCTTTTTTTTTTTTCCTGCAGAGCATTTTGGAAGCAACTTCTGGTTTGCTCTACTAGGAAAGGGTGTGCAGTAGCAGTTATTAGGGAAGAACTTCTTACACGAGTTTCAAGCGCTGATCTCTAATTGTTGTGAAACTTGTAGAAATTTTCAGTACCTCTATCAAATTGACTTATATCTAGACAATCAATTCAAAGTTATAGAGTTAGTTGGAGACACTCAGAAAATTCATCATTACATAAGCCAAAGAGAAACCAGGCTAAAAATAGCAATTTATTGTTACAGAAGTCAACTCTCAGTGCATGATAGGATGGAGCAAAGTCTCAATTATGCATAAAAGTTGCCTATATGGAACCTTTTTTTGTGACTATGGTGAAAATTGTAAGAGTAATTAGGAAAAGCAGGATGACTGCTAATGGAGAAAGAAAAGAATGATGTCACCTTTATTTTTATACCTTTTCAAAAGTGAACTGTTATGGTATTCCAGCTCATTGGTGTAATTCTTTCTGGCAGGCTGTCTTTCTTAAATAAACAAGCTGTAAGCTAACAGTTGCAGATGTTAAAAAAAAAAAAACAAACAACAAAACATTAATTACATGAACCACACATGAGCAATATGATATTTTTTTCTGATGTTAGCAGAAGCTGGTTTGAGTGCAGGCCATGAACATTGTCACAGGTACAATATGTTTTTCTCTGTAATGTATGCAGCTCTGTTCACATGCACTGACATTGAGGAAAAGCAAAACCCATTTAAACATTTTACTTAAGTATCCCAAGTCTGTTGTGTCTTCCGTGTGAGTTTGTGGGATAAGTATTTTTCTAGGGTAAGAGTTCCCCAATTGGAAGTGTTTAAAACAGCAGTCTTGCATTTTATTGCCTTCAAAATAATACAGTCAGTGATAAAGCAAATTTGCCCAATCCTGAAATGAATGAGCAACATGAATTTAATTTTTTATCAGGTAGAGATATTCTTAAGTGTTGATATCATAACGACAACAAACTAAACAATGTTAAAATGATTTGTGTTCAAATGAATTGCCATGTAACATGTTGCCAGAGGAAAGAGCAAACTGTCTCCTATCCTCTATAGGAAAACCAAAGTTAAATTTTATTTCAAAAGTGATATGTGTGTGTATGTATGTATGTATAATGTTAATCATTTTAGCAGATAGTCAGCCATTACTTCTTAATTGCACAGCCCAAATAAAATGGTGTATTAGATCCCGCTCACACAGTTTTTCCCAGTGACACAAAGTCTGTGGATTGAGCTCCAGGCACTAACCCACAGTGCTGTAACCAGAGCTTGTATGTGGCTTCTGTTCCAGTCCTGGCCAGCTTATTCTGCTGCTCTGACAGGAGTTTGAGTGATTTCTTTCCCATGCCAGTGGGCTAGAATATGTGTTTGAAATGCTTGGGGCAACATAAATACTGTACAAATGTGTTGTTTCTTTGCTATGTGGAACTTATGCCTTGTCCTCATAGAGCTTTCTCCACCACATAGTAGAAGTGCTTGGAACTATGATGGACCCGGAACTGGTACATTAGGTCAGAGACAACTTTTCCTGGAGCTAAAATAAGGTGTTAGTCATCAGTGTGCAAGTTCAAGACAAGACATTAGTAGGCTTCCCACCACGTTGATGGACAGGGCTGCTTATCTTCTGTTGTGACTGAGCAAATCGTAAAGAACTCATGTAAGTGGTATTGGTTTACGTCTGCAGTTTTCTCCCCACTTTTTCTCCAGTTGTGTTATCTAAGCCATACCAGAGGAGAAGCTGAGAGCAGGGCCTCATCCTTCTGTACTGTTAGAAAACTCTTGTGCCAGTGATGTCTTTGAGACTTTAACCGATGTAAACTTTTTTTTAGCTAAAGATACAAGATGTAATAACTTGGGTGTGCTATCAAAATGTATTCTCTAAGCAGAAGACTTTGTTTTAAAGAAGATCTGCGTCTTGTTAAATTAACTGCCTTGGAAAAAAAAACCCTCAGATGCAAACTTCAACTTCAGCTTGAAGTTCAGCAAGTGTAGTGGGGTAATCAAGACAATTGGTTTTCCAGTACTGATGCTGAATGTAGAAAGCACGTGGTATGAGTAGGGTGATGGTGGGAGTCAGTTGCCTGTCCTATCAGAGTTGCATTCAGTTCTTAGATCAACGTATAACATTTCAAAATGGATCTTTAAGCAGCTGTTAGGTTGAAAAAGAGGCTGTTGACAGATACTGCTCTTAAAACACGTTGGATTTGTAACACTCATTACTAAGAAGAATTATTCTTACCTTGAGACACCTGTGCACCACTTGCTGTTTTACTTTTGCACGTCCTTTTGGGATACACATGTGTATGTATGCACTTTGTGTTGTTTTTGTTTATGCAGGCCTCTACCTATCTTCAAGCTTTGAACTGCAGGATTGGGGGTTTAATGGTGTGATAATACCATAGGCCTTTCCCCCAGCTTTCCAGTCTTACAGAGCTGGTTACTGACCGATGGAAGCAATAGGAAGCTACATCTTGTTTAGGCTGGCTGCAGCTCTCTGGAAGGGTTTAACCTGGAGTTACCTCAGGTAATGGAATGGATTTGCTGGTACTCATAGCAGGTTTGGGGTTTTAGGGGGTTGGGTGAAGAAGCCAGCGTGGGAACAGCAGATAAAGTTTGCACTGCTTGGTTTTTCGTGGATCTAAAGCTTTAGTTAACCTCAAAGTTGGTTGCTTTGGTTTAGCATTGCCTGTGGGAAAACTCTGCAGAGAGCCAGAGCCCAGCTCTCGAGCTTTGTAAAGAAATACGGTATATTCGGGGTTTTTTTTTTGGCCCCAAAGACAGGCCCCTTTCCCCGGGACAGGGATTGCCGGCGGGCGGGCTGGTAAGTACAAGGCCCCGTGAAGCGGCTGAGAAAAAAGCCTGCCCAGCGCTGCGCCGCGGCCCCGCTGCCGGAGAGAGCTGCGCCGGCTGCAGGCCACCGCGAT
>WBNH01011351.1:275496-374179 GCA_013401255.1 Urocolius indicus | reverse complement strand
CAGCGGGGCCCGGGCGCAGCGCCGAGGGCTCGCCATGCCGCCCGCTCGGCCCCCTGCAGGTGCGCGCCGCGCGGGAGGCCGCGTTGTTTTGCTGTTGACGCCGAGCCGAGGGAGGGCGGGGGGCGTTGCGGGCTGACGGGCTGCTCGCTCGGCCACGGCCTTGTCCCCTGGCGGGGGGCGGCCGGCGCGGCAGCTGAGCCCCGGCGGGGCCAACGGGGTCCGGCGCGGCCGGTGTTGCGGTGCCGGAGGAGCCGTTGACGTGCCGGCCGGTGAACGGAGCTGGGGAGGTGAGGGGAGTTGCGCTCGTGATGCGTTTCTGCGGGGACCCGGCCGCCGGCCCAGGCGGCGTTGCCTGCGGTGCGGTGCCCGCAAGACCCGGCTTTCTCTTCTGGTGCCGCCTTTGACCAGCCCGTACAGCCAAGTGAATCGCTTTGTTGGCATTCACGGCTTCAAGCCTCATTATATTCTCGCTCCTCAGGTCTTGGATGATTTACTGGAATGTTCCAGTCTCTCTGTTAATTTATAGTCTCAGTTTGTCACGATTAAGAAGCGCTGTCGGGTGCCAGAGGTGTGTCAGTAACTGATTTTTGTCTGTTCATTCAGTGCAGCGGACTTTCGCCTCTGTACCTCATCGTATGCAACTTCTGAGTTGTTTTTTGGCTGGAGTAGCTGACCTGTGTGTTGGTGATGTGTGTGCAGTATTATGGTGCTAAAGGGTGCCGTAACTGTCTTCTAGGTGGTGAAGTAAGATGATGAACACTTACTCTCAATATGCTTTTAACCATGACTTTACTTGCAACAATTACTGTTCTTCCATTAAGTAGTCATACATTTCTTGAATTAGTGCATAATGACGGACTTAAGAAGTAGCTGCCCATTAGTTGATTATGGTTTGTCTCAAGTGCTGTGACCCAGACTAAGGGCCTGTGTTGGGATGATACTCAAAATGGATATTGATGACCTCTCCTGGCGTATTGTTTACATAGTGCGGAAATCATACGTTGTTAATGTTATTTTGAATGTGTATGTGTGCACACATAGACTTCTGAAAATTAGTGGAGAGGATAATAGAAAATGCCGAGACAAATATGCATGTGTATGTAATTTCTGAATGAAATTAACACGAATATATGTCTTCAAATATAAGTTGTGGTTAAAAATATGTAAGTCCTAGTGCATTTTAGGCTGCTTTCTCTTTCATCTTTTTACTTGGGAAATGCTGATAAAGATACGTAAAATATTTTAAGGGTCTGAACAGGCAGGTAACGTTGGCCCTGCGAAGAGTCGTGTTGAAGCTGATGCAACTTCTGGTAGATTAAATGCTGTGTGATTGGCTTCCTCCTCCGGCTTTTTTTGCATAATGGATCAAAATCTTGGGTTTGGAAGGAAATTCTGTGCTTCTATTAAATTCAGTACCTTTCTTTTCTTGTTGTATGTTATGCCATGAAAAAGAAACACTTTTAGAACACCTGAGTAAGTCAGTTGTGAGGCACAGCCTCTAAATCTTGCTCTTCGCCTTTGCCTAGTGTCCAGTTCTCCCTGCTCATATTTGGATTTGTCATGTCTACTGTTGAAATAAGCAATTCTCTTTGGAGTTAAATTGTCTCAGAATTGGTTGGAACAGTCCTTGTCTTGTTCTGTAGGAATACAGCTTTGTTGCTTTTTGTATACAACGTTTTGAAAGAGCAAAACTGACTGGGGATTTATGGTTGTAAATATTTGGCTGGTTTATAATCCTGACTTCAGTGGACAATGTTAGGGAGTAAGTCCCTCTGTTCAAATTGGAGAGTGATTTGGGTTGGACTTTCCTTCAGAAAGATAATTGATAAAATTGTGAGAATCCTATAGATGGGTACTTCAGAGTTGCGTCCTGCAGTCACCCATCTGGATGAGTGTTTCGAAGGTGGGAAATTAGCTTGAGCCTCTGCAGATTGATCTAACACAAGAAATTGCTTCTCCAGGCAGCTGGAGGTGTTCACAAATGATAATGATGACAGAAATGAGGGATGAACTGACTTGATTTCCCTTTGCTTTCTAGTAGGCATTGAAAGAAAGCTGAAACATAACTAATGTTTAGAAAAAATGGTAAAACTCCCTGTCTAGCACCTGACTTGTGCCCTCTGTGTCTCAGCAGGTAGTTGTGGTCCTTAGCTCTGTTGGCAGGGTAAAATCTAGTGTCATCATCCGAGAAGCATCAGACTGACAAATCTCTTCCTTCTTATGATTAATAAGCTAAAGAAGTCTTAAAGTTTTATGGGCACAATTCTTGTTTTAGTGAGGTATCCACTTGCCTAGCGTAGGTATTGACAATTGGGATGGCCATCTGCCCTGAAGTTGGTTTCTAACTCCCTGCTGTGAGGTAACTGAGCCTTGAGATCCATGCCTTCATGGAGAAAAATGCACAAGCCTTGCTGCTGTGACTTTGTCCTGGGAGTTAAGACTGCTTTCCCCAAAAGAGGAAACATAGCAATTGAGAAGTCAGTATTAAGAGCACTCAGATCTAGGCCTGCTTTGACCGGGAAGGAAAAACAGGGCAGGAGAAACAAGTTTTCCTATTTTTGTTTTTTAAATCTGACAGGTTTCCT
The DNA here is from genome assembly GCA_013401255.1 of Urocolius indicus. Lineage (NCBI taxonomy): Eukaryota > Metazoa > Chordata > Aves > Coliiformes > Coliidae > Urocolius > Urocolius indicus. The sequence continues at coordinate 371,594 of WBNH01011351.1, read as the reverse complement.
TATTCTTGAGTCAGCTTTCCCTAGCCAGACTCATGAAACAGTGAGGCAGTGACAAAATTCACATGAAGCTAGAGGGATTATATTCGCCCCACAAACATAATGTGTCAAATCGATAGGTTAAACACATATATGGGAGTAATCTCTCCCCTTCCCTCTTTCTTTGCAAACCCTTCTGACTGCAGGCAGAAAGCTATTACTTCCTTACTCTTGATGAAAATGTCAGGTGGACGTGGGTGGCTGGGCTGCTGCTGGAAGGTGCCTGTTCTGAACTGATTGTTCAGTTTTGGAGTGGGCAGCATGCTGTGGCAGAGCAGGGGGCTGTGGTGGTGTACTTGTGGTAGCTCCTCTGCTTGCCTGCACGGGCAAGGTGCAGACAGGCTTCATGGAGTCTGCAGCTTGATGGATTGCAGTGCAGAAGGTACCAGTAAATGCCAAGAAGGGTGAGTTACTCCAGGTGCAATGCTTTGCTCTCACACCTGTGCAGCTCCTAGACTGTGGCCAAGCTTGGAAAAATAATATCAGTATTTCAGCTTGGTACCATATAGCATTCTAGTGACGTGCCTGTACTTCCTTGAGACTTAATGACTTTTCATGGAACCCTCCTTTAGGAAGATTTCTGGCTTAGACTTGGAGCTTGCAATGGATAAAGTACTCATCGTAATCTTAATAAGCCTTAATAAGATTGTTGTTTGTCTCATTTTTAAGATGTAAGTTGTGCTTTCAGTTGCCTGCCTCCAATTCCATATGCTGTGTGGTTCTGTGACCTTGTCAGCTTAGATGAGGCTGTTCCCTGCTCCCAGTTTTTCTGTCCCCTGTTAGTACTCATGTATTATAATTAAGCATTAGGCCTCCTCTTTGAGATGCTACAAGTAGATCCTACTGAGGTGCCACTTTTTCTTTTGTTGCCTTTGTTATGGCTACTATGTATGTTATACAGGTTTTTACGACTACCTGTCATATTTAAGTGATGGTAATATTAACCTGGTTTACAGGAACAGAAAACATCCAGGCTGAGCAGGGAAGTGATACATGTTTATGCAGGCAAGATTTGTGTTTACCTTTTGGTTACAGTGTCAAATTATGATTGTTTATGTTTCATTCTGTGTTCATTTAGCAGGATTTAAAAGCCTTTTATTAATAGCCACCAATTTCTAGAAAGGAAATTTTCTTAACAGTGACCTCACCCCTTAGTGACCGATTTTGGGATCTTCCCATAGTGTTTCTATAGATAGGAGACACGTTTGCCCAAAATCTAAGTCTTTCCAGAAGGACAAAGAGCTGTCCGGGTGCACCAGTTAGAGGAAATCACAGCTTTATTTTGCAGAAGCTCACAGTGAAAGCTACTGCTTCGTTGAACTCAGCCTTGTCTTAAGAAAAGGTAATTTATTCCCTGAGTAATTTTTCAAGAAAATGTAACCTTTTCTAACAGTGCTCTATCTGCAACTACTCCTGTCTGGTTTTTTTCTGCTTTCTGTCCCACATGCCATCTGTCTTATTTTCTGGTTTGTTTTCTTGTTAACTACTCTAAGCTAATGCAGTGGATAGAAAATAACTATGAATATTTATGAGCCATCACTACCACCTTCTTTCTGAGGGAAAGAGGTGTGTATGGCTTCCTGCCAGGTCAGGTGATACTGTGATTGCAGAAACTAATTGGGATCTGCCTAGGTTGTTACTTAGAGGGGATGCTACCGGGAACAGCTCAGTATAGTCAATGGCTCAGGAGGGCTTGTGTCAGTAGTCACTGCACAAGTAACATAGTAAGTAGCAGTAGTCTGTTGCTGCAGTTGACTGTCTTGTGGTCAAGTAATACCTCAGCTGCATTTCTATGATGCTTTTTCAGTACCTATAATGATGCTAGAGACCTGGAAACTTCTCATAAAGCTGAGTATAATACCTTATGCAGGTATTGGTAGCTGTACAAGCTCAGCAAAGCTTTGTAGGCTTGGAGAGCCAGAGAATGGCTTGAGTTTTTCCTTCATACTTTCTTACAAATGTTCAGAAAATTCAGAGCATTGGAGAATACAGTATTTTTTTCTTCAAAGACCTCACAAAGGCTTCTTCAAAGACCTGCTTGGAGGGTTCTCATGGGAGAGGATCCTAGATCGTAGCAGTGCGCAAGAATGTTGGTCAATCTTCAAGCGTCGCTTCCTCAAAGCCCAAGGTTGGTGTATCCCCACAAGTAGAAAAGCAGGAAAAAGGAGGCAGGAGGCCTCCATGGATGAACAAAGATCTGCTGGGACAACTCAGAGAGAAACCAGCCATCTATGAGAGGTGGAAATAGGGCCTGGTTTCTTGGGAAGAGTATAGGAATATTGCCAAAGCATGCAGGGATGCAACTAGGAAGATTAAAGCCTTTTTAGAATTAAACATGACCCAAGAAATTAAAGGAAAACAAAAAGGGTTTTTTCCAGGTACATGAGCAGCAAAAGGAAAACTAGGGAGAATGTGGATCCGTAGCTGAACACAGAGGGTGCCCTGGTGACAGAGGATGCAGAGAAGGCTGAACTACTGAAGGATTTCTTTCTTTGGTCTTTACAGCCAAGGCTGACCATCGGGAATCCCAGGCCAGCAAGGATAATATGGTGGTCTGGACAACAGAGGAATTTTTTCTTGGTAGATGAGGAAGAGGTTAAAGACTTGACTCGTAAGTCAATGGGACCTCATGGGATGCATCCAGGAGTGCTGAGGGAGCTGGCTGATGTGGTTGCTAAGCATCATTTTTGAACAATCCTGGAGGACAGGTGAGGTACCGGAAGACTGGAGAAAGGCCAATGTCACTCCAGTCTTCAAAAGGGGCAAGAAGGACAACTCAGGAAACTACAAGCCGGTCAGCTTCACCTCCATCCCTGGAAAGGTGATGGAACAGCTCATCCTGAATGTTGTTAGTAAACATATGAAGGAAAAGATGGTTATGAGGGGGAGTCAATATGCATTCACCAAGGGGAAATCCTGTTTGACCAACCTGATAGCCTTCTATGAGGGCATAACTTGCTGGTTAGATGAAGGGAGAGCAGCAGATGTCGTATGCCTCAACTTCAGCAAGACTTTTGACTCTCTCTGCCACAACATGCTCATCAGAAAGATCAGGCAGTGTGGCTTGGATGAGTGGACAGTGAGGTGGATTGAGAACTGGCTGAATGACAGAGCCCAGAGGGTGGTGATCAATGGCATGGAACCGAATTGGAGGCCTGTGGCCAGTGGGGTTCCACAGGGGTTGGTTCTGGGCCCAGTTTTGTTCAACATCTTCGCCAATGACCTGGATGAGGGAACAGAGTGTACCCTCGGCAAGTTGGCTGATGACACTAACCTGGGAGGACTGGCTGATTCCCCAGGAGGCTGTGCTGCCATTCAGTGGGATCTCAACTGGCTTGAGAGTTGGGCAGAGAGGAACCTCATGAGGTTCAACAAGGACAAGTGCAGAGTCCTGCATCTAGGAAGGAACAACCCCATACACCAGCGCAGGCTGGGGATTGACCTGCTGGAGAACAGCTCTGCAGAGAGAGACCTGGGAGTCCTGGTTGACAGTAAACTAACCATGAGCCAGCAATGTGCCCTCGTGTCCAAGAAGGTCAATGGCATCCTGGGATGCATCAGGAAGAGTGTGGCCAGCAGGTCAAGGGAGATTCTTCTGCCTCTGCACTGGTGAGGCCTCATCTGGAGTCCTGTGTCCAGTTTTGGGCTCCCCAGCGCAAGAGGGACAGAGAACTTCTGGACAGAGTCCAGCACAGGGCCACCAAGATGATCTGACTGAAACATCTTCCTTATGAGGAAAGGCTGCAGAAGCTGGGGCTGTTTAGAGAAGAGGAGACTGCAGTGGAATCTCATTACTATATACAAATATCTACATGGTGGATGTCAGGATGTTGGGGTATTACTTTTGTCTGTTGTATCTAGCAACAGGATAAGGGGTAACGGAAAGTGGAATGCAGAAAATTCCACTTAAACATAAGGAAAAACTATCTCACTGTTCAGGTGAGGGCGCCCTGGCACAGGCTGCCCAGGGAGGTTGTGGAGTCTCCTTCTCTAGAGGTTTTCAAAATCAGCATGGATGTGTTCTTGTGCAACCTGATCTAGGTGGGCCTCCTTTGGCAGGGAAGTTGGACTAGATGATCTCTAGAAGTCCCTTCCAGCCCCTAGCATTCTTTGATTCTATGATTACATGTTATTTGTATGATATTTGAAATACATATTGAAAAGAGATTTTTCACTTGTAATACATAAACAGTGTTTGACTTTGTACTCCTTGTTTTTTCTATCCTGGTTGCCAATCAAAGCTTTTGCAGTGAAGCTGCTGGAATCTGATGGCTAAAGGTAGCAGTTGTGATAACCTGTGGCGTAAAAGTCCAGTCAGTTCCATCAGTCTCAGCCCCAAAAGCTTCTGAAATACAGATGTTGTCCAGTAAATGTGTGTTGCAAGTTATGACATCCTGGTGACAGTGGGTGGAGAGCCAAGGAGATAAAACTTTGTCTTTTACTTTGTTACTTAACAGCGTGCTGAAATGTGTCTGAATATGTGATGAAAGATAGACTTTGCCTGCTGTAAGTCAGTCAGATTGTGCAGATATGGCCCACATGATGAACAGCTGTGCAACAGTCAATGAACATGAAAGAAAGTCACTTTGCCACCCGAATGTGCAGGACCAAGTAGTAAGCAGTCTGAGTAGTCATTGGAGCACTTAGGACGTGAATTGAGAACCATGAAGGAATAATAAGGGTGGCTTTCTGCCAGTGTGGTGAGTTGTTCTCCTGTCCTTTTGCCTAGGTGTCAGCTGAAGAAATCCCATTTAATTTACAGGTAATTTGTTTTACTGGTTTGAGGTTTTTGTTGTTGTTGTTTGGGTTTGGTTTTTTTTTTTCCGATTCTCTTGGCTTTTTCAGCGTATGTTGCTGAGCTCTGTTGATTCGGTATGCCTTACTGTTAGGGGTGAGTGGTGGTGGGAGGTGGCTGGCATCATCACATTCCTCTGTAGAGGCTAGGCAGAAACTTGAGACATCTGAATTTGTGTTCTGATACAGTCATGCTTACAGCATGGAAAGTCAAGTTTCACTAATCATGATGTGGTTGCTTGTGGTGGGGGCACATTTATTTCCATACATACAGGAATTCTGGACTCCTTAATATTGAGCCTTGCTGTTAACTGATCACTGAGTGGATACATTTTTTCAGTAGTTTATTTGTTTAAATGTTTGTAATGCATATTTCTGTTACTAGAAGTAACACATTGCTTGTCACCAGAAGAGATTAAAGAGGTGGAGATTAGTTTTCTTTTCTCCTGCTCTGTTGACACTGTGCACTTGATCCTGTTGTGCCAGTAGCAAGATTCAATGTTTTGTCAACTAGTTGTCTGTCCTTTCCTGAGCCCTGCTCTGGTAGTTACCAGCCCCAGGCTGAGCCTGGCAAGTAATAGGCAGGTTTTACAGAAAGGGGACCGTAGAGTGATCTTCAGACCAAAACGGTAGAGCAAGTAACATGGACCCAAGGAAGCAGCCAGAGCTTATGCAGCGATGTGTGTTGGAGAGCAGAGTGGCTCCTAGCCCTTCTGCTCAACTCATGCTTTGAATTAAGCTTGTAAGAAGGGCAAAGAAAGTGCATTCCTCTCTTTGTTCTCCTCTTGTGAAGGAAGTGCAGACCCAGGCATGGCAGAGCAGGAGCATGCTGCCCCTTGCAGAGTGGGGCCCTGCCCTGCTCTGCTAGGAGTGAGCCATGATTGTGGAGCACTGTGGGCAGCCTGTGCAAATGCCAGTACAGAGCTGAGACGGTTTGAAACAAGAAAGCTGATGGAGATGGAGCCGCCTGCAGCAGCAAACCTGTTTGTGGTGCTGTCTTTGTACTTGATAACTGTAAAGTATATGATTTGTCACATGGACCAGTGTAGCATTTGGGATATAAGGGCTTCAAGTTCAATTCAAGTTCTGTTTCTTGAGCAAAATTATAGTCATCAGTCAGCAAATGTTACCAGGCCTTTAAAAGCCTCTCTTCTGCTGTGGATTTCTTTTAGTATCTAGAAACTTTGTAAACAATTAAACTGCCATGGATATCACTGAAATCAGAAGTTTACCTTCAGTACTGAGTACAGTTTTCAATCCTTAACTGCTTTGCTGTCAGCATTATAGTGCATTTAAAATAAAAAATTTATCTGGTATTGTGTTTGTAACTGTTTTATAGTTTTGATTTCTTCTTCATCTCGTGTACTATTTGTTGTGAATTCTGTGATGAAAGGGCTGTGGATGATTATTTTCTCACTGAAGGGCTCTGGGATGACAGAATACTGTGTTATACATTGGAATTTATCTGGCCTTGAAACATCTTTCTTCGTTCTTCTCTTCACTTTTTTTGATTTTACTTCACTGAGTTCAGCAAGTTAGCTCAGAAAATCAATTTTGACCTACAGAAGCTACTGCCAGGTATTACCTGTTGGGTAGGTTAGCCCAGGCCATGTGTTAGCAATGGAAACTGTGCACTTTAATCCTAGGTCTTGTAGTAGTTATTGGTAAGAAAGTGAATCTATCTCTAGAGCGATACGCTTCCCACAGATAATGTGACAGACCTTAACTACAACACACTAATGCATCCAGATGGGGTAGGCATCCTGTTTCCTAGTTTTTTTAAAAGGTGTAGGTCTACCCAGTTTGGACAGACTTTTGCGGGCAACTGTGAAAAGATCTGAATTGCTCTCTGCCAAATAATAAGTTTTTAAAAACCCATTCCAAAACCCATTAGTGCATTAGCTGTCTTCACTGGCCTCAACTTGAGGAAGGGCAAGCAATTACTTTGATGCATCTGTAGGCAAGTGAAGACAAAGTTTTGTTTGAAACATTTTAAGCAATCTGAAACGCTTTACCATCCGTGTCAGGCATAACTCGTGGTGAATGGAAAGCCAGCAGGTCTGCTTTTGGGCCGCAGTTCTGCACATATGCACTTAGGTATTACAGACATAACTGTGTGAGTGAGTAGTCCCTTTGAATGCACTTGGTACACAAGTAGAAATCTCAGCAATGTTGTGTTACTTGGTGATGTGGTTGAGATGGCTTCCATCATGGAAGCATTGGAGCAATTGAAGCTATTTGTAAAGTTAGGTCAAATTTTGTGAAGGTTCTTTTTCCTCAATGGAAAAGAAATATCTAGCTTCAGAAATGTTGAATTATGTTGTTGATGGTGTCAGATGTTTGAATTTTAGGCTTGGTTTAGTTTATTTTTAGAATCATCTGGTTTTGCTTAACAGGAGCACCTTGAGTCAATAGTAATATCTGAAACACCTGACTAATTTGAAAGTAAAATATACTGCTATTGTTTTACTGGGAAATTTCTACACTTCTGTTTTTTTATGCAACGTTACCCAACCTTAATTCAAATGTATTTTTAACTTTTTGAGGGTTTGTGTTATTTTTTTAAACTGAGCTCTAAAACATCTCACAGGTTCAATACATCCAGAGTTGAGCAAATAAGGTCCAGATCAAGATACACTGAAAAAAGGATAACCATATAGCTGTTCTGTATGAACCATTCTGTTATTCTGTCTCCTGCATACATAGACACAGTTTGCCACCTTTACCTGAATATTTCAAGCAAACAGTAAGCTGTGCACAATTGGTTAACCCACAGAAAAGTAGAGAAAGCTTATCTTTCTGTTTATCCAAAGAAGCAAGCAGCTTTTAAGAGAGACTCTCTAATTAGGTAAACGTGAGTGTGCTATGGTTTATAGCGAGGGAAATTTGGTGAGATAGTGGAGTTTTTGCTTTATATGTAGTGCAAAGTGATTTCTCGGTACAAGGCCAGAAGCTGTGTGTAGTGTTGTACAGGAGTCCAGAGATGGAGGAAGGAAAAATGGTAAGATAATAAAAGTTCTAAGGAGGTTTCAGAGGACTAAGAGAATGAAATCACTTTTGGTTGCGCAATACCTTAAGGAATTTGCAAAGAGGAAGGAAATAATTAGAAACATTGCTGCTTTTAAAACAGACTTCAGACTATGCAGTGGGTAGAGGGTACGATTTACTGTTGATCACTGTAGTTTTAATGTGCCTGTTGCTGCCAACATCTGAGCACCTGTGAAGCTGTGTGTGCTGGAGTAATAAAAGGTCACGCTTAACAGACTGTAATGCAATCAATTCTGCACATTAAAGAACTGAAAAAATAAACAGTGAGGTTTCCAGTGTTAATTTTGTTCATTACAAATGTACAGGATTTTTAAACTGTTCATTATGCTACTTAATGTACAGTGTATGCAATGTAACACAGTTGAGGTTGCTATGGAAACCTAGCATTTTGGTTCTGCTAACAGGTTTTCAGATAGAAAACCATTTGCACTGAATTACTGTGAGCCTCCTTTCTTCCCCCACTCCTCAGCTCTTTTTGCTGCTTTTCAGTTGAGAGGTAGGTGCCAGAGAAAAAGCCAGGGCCTAGAATTTGCGTGAGTCAGGTCAATAGAAAAAAGAGATGTTAAGCTGAGAATTAAAAGTTAAAGTTTTACCTTCAAATAGCTCTTGTGTCTTGAGTTGTTTTTTTTTTTTTTTTTAAAACAAGGAAGCATTTAAAAGTTAATCTTTCACAGTGTAGTGTGAGCGGGCTGTTAATTTGAGGGTCTTTTTCTAAAAACTTGATTATGAATATTGTTGGAAATGGACCTGGAAAAAAAAATAGTGACCAGATCTGTAGATTGATGGGTTTATTAATATTTTCATGCTTTCTTGTTGCCTGGCCTTACTAAAGCATTAAGAACATGTTAACCAAGTCAATTATTGAGTACAATGGGAATATATACCAATACAAACCTAACTTTATGCTTAAACATGTTAGTACCTAAACTGTGATACCTGTGATTTACAGTACAGGTATTTGTGCCAAGCATCAAGTTGTATCTTTGTGGTTTAAGTGACTCTTCAAACACCTGCCTCTTTCTGCTGTACCTCTACTTAATTTACGGTTGGTATAAATGCCTTTATTGGGTTGGTGAGCAAAGAGCTGAGAAGCGAGAGAGCAAGTTTGCTGTGAAGCTGAGAACATTCATTTGCCTTTTGTACTCTGTTTCACATCTCATCAGTGTTGGCTGTAGGTCTTGGCAGCACTTGTCTCGCAGCGTGTGTGGTTGCTGAGGCTATACCAAACACAGTCATTGCCCAAGGAGTTGAAATGGTAGTTACCTGCCCAAACATTCTGCTGCAGGTCTGCTTTCAGTGGTAGAAGTAAGGCTGTGTTTGTGGTTCACTTGTGTGGAGCAAAGCCTGCTGGAAGCAGGTGTGAGCTGGCATGGCAAGATATAAGCTGAATTGCAGATCCAGAGCCTCAAGTAATTTGTGTGATAATTTTGGGTGTAGGAGTGGTAGCAAATAGCTGAAGTAGGTGAAAAGGAGGAAGGCAAAGGGCAAGGAAACTTCAAACTGGCAGCTGCTTGCTGTATGTATATATTTTAACAGCCTAAGAAGGCAAACAAAAGCCCATTTTGTTTGGCTGGACAAGATCTTGATCACCAAAGGACGTTTGCTGTGTATCTGCCTGCAGTGGTGCTGCTGTTTCGCCAGTGCAAATCCTGCTTGAGCCCTGTGTAAGCTAATTCATAGAAGCACCTCTGATGTATGGCTGGACCTCGGATACGTGACACTGTGGATCTAATGAGCTTTAACAGCATTCTGTGTATGAGGTGTAGGATAGATCTTATGGTTGCTCATTTGGCATGGAGGTGGCACCAGACATTCAGCTCATTTTCTTTGCTGCTTGACTTGCTCTCATAACTCACTGCTGTGTAGGAGTGGTGAGAATGGAGTGTTTTCTTTATATTCTATCTTCTGTGTCTTGTCCCTTTGCTTGGTTCAGAGAAGGGAATTAAAGGAGGACTTGGTTTTTTACCTTAAAAACTTGGTACAGAACCTGTAACTCATTGGGTTTAGGAGTGATGATGATATCTGTATACTAGTATTTGAACCTTGTCAAAACAGATTTGCAAGCTTTCTTTAAAATGTTTCTAAGCTAGAACTTGTTACAAGGAAGGCACAGGCTAGTGTCAACTGCCAAATAAGGAGACCGATTGTCTAAACTCTAGCTGTGTTGAATGTTCATCAATTTTTAGTTTGTAGAAAACTGGAAGTATTTGGTGTTTTAGTTGAATGCTGCTAAGCACACACATAAAAGTCCTTTTTTTTGTGCCTGTGTGTTCCAGGGAGAGAAGTAAGAGAACAGTGACATCTGTCTTGTCCTCTCTGGATAATGGTAAACTGCATCCTCCTTTTGTTCGGTGGTGGTGGAACTATGATGCTGTACAGAAATTCAGGATCTGACTCAGAAATGCAACTTAAACTGTGATAGAAATGCCTTAGTATGTGGCATAAGCGCAGACTTGATTTCATTCAGCAGATGTCTCAGGAAAGAGAGACACAAAGTGTAGGCCATTTGCCTTGCAATTAGAAGATAGGTCACTCTGGAAGGTTATTACAAAATGATACAAGATTCTTTGGATCTCCGGTCTCTCACCTGTAAAACAAAAGCAATATTCTTGACAAAGAATATTTGAAAGGCTTACATTTTAAAATAAAAGTGGCTCAAATTTGCAGGAATCTCAATTAAATGGAATGAGCACCCTTTAGATTCTTGGGTGTTTCTGTTGTTTGCATGTATGATGTTTATTGTATTTCAGTGCCTCCAGAACTAATTCTGTTTATCCAAATGCTAATATTTTTTTGCGGTCTTGTACCTTTTGTTACAGCATTTTGTAGGCAAAGACCAGTGTTTTCTGTCAACGATCCATGAAGATGCAGGATTTGACATTTGAACTCTGTGTATTGTGTATACTGGTACAATGTGAGTGTGAAAGGCTGTCGCATTCAGAAGGCTTGGGCTTGACACTTAATTGAACTGGGTAGGATGAAACATGGAGATACAAGAAAATGAAGGTGTTCATTATTTTAAAACTTCTGCAGCAGTGTTTTTGTTGACTTGAAAGTCTTCCGAAGTGGCCTGATTTCAAACAGTGCTGCACTTTTACATTTGATATGGCATAGCACTCTACCTGTCAATAGTTTACACTGTGATTTGTAACCAGTTTTTGTCTAGCAGCTGTGTCTGAGTTGCACAGTAAAATACTTTGCTCATTAGGGAAAATGCATCAGGCGATGTTCAGCTGCCAATAGGGGAAGATCAAATCTGGATATTTTTCTCTCTTGACAACTCTTACTGGCGATGTGGAATTTCTGGTAGCACTTTTGCTTCCTCATAGTGAGAAACTTGACAGGCTGAGTTAGCGGGTAAAAGTCTCCTCCTAAGCAACATAGGAATAATTTTTCTGGAGAATCCATTGGAATTGAATCAAATTTTGTTATTGTTATTCTGTTTCTGAATCAGAAATGTGTGATACATTGATTCTTATTTATTTTATTTGAACTTTGTTCATGTTGCAGATCCAGTTGGTGAGTTGAAAGTGATCAAAGCTTACCATTGTTACTGCACTTGTAGTATGCAACAGTAGAATGAAAATGCTTGGACTTTTAGCTTACTACACCTCTGTCATGTGGATAATAACCTAAATATTGCACCCAGTTCCTTGAGAGCAAGGGTGTTTGTTTCCTTTACCTACCTTCTCTCCAGTTATCCTCACTGTCCTTGAGAGTTCAGAGTATAGCAGCCATATTGCATCTGCGTTTAATCTGAACAAGTCTAGAATTTGTCTCTGTGTGCAAATTTATTGTCAGTCTCTTCATTTTTGTATGTTAATTATTTGGGGATTTTAAGAGTGCATCACAGAATCACAAGGGTTGGAAGGGACCTCGGAAGATCATCTAGTCAACGTCTGCCCCCCCCCGCCAGAGCAGGAACACCTAGAGTAGGTCACACAGCAACTTGTCAAGATGGGTTTTGAATATCCCAAGAAAAAAGAGACTCCCCACCCCATCTGGGCAGCCTGTTCCAGTGCTCTGACACCCTCACAGTGAAGAAATTCTTCCTTGTATTTCTTTGGAATCACTTATGTTCCAGCTTGTACCCATTGCCCCTTGTCCTATCATTGGACATCATGGACAAGAGAAACGTGACAGGCATAATACGTTAAAGGTCAGCGGAGCTGCATGCATAAGTAAGGGTTATTCACCTGAGCAAGGGTTGAGTCACAGGCTGAACTGCATTGAGGTGGAAAAGCTCTCTTATGCTAGTTTAGCAGCCTTCTGTTACATATAATGGACTGGAATTCATCTATAGAGCTTATGAGTGTTTTAGAAATAACGTTATCTTTATGTGGTAATTACAGGGCAGCCATGTAATGTATTAACATAATTCTGTATTAAGTTAGCTTTAGAATAAACTTTTTTTTTTTTTGCATATGCTGCTGAATCAAACTTAATGTAATTAGTCTGTGCTGTGTTTTATTGGCTTGTGCTAGAGCTTTTCTGAAAGCTTCTGAGCTCACTTTTAGCTAGGTTGTTCAACCTGGAGAAAAGACTAAAAAAGTCATAGCTTGTGCTCCTCTCTGCTGACTGTGCATTTCTGTTACCTTTCATCTTGAGGTGCTGTAGTGTTTATTCTGAAACTTTTATCTTTGCTATTACATTGAATGAAAAACTGTAGCAGAAAAACTCAACCTGGTCAGTCAGTCAGGGAGGCATTAATAAAATACTGCAAAGTTTAGCATTTCTCGTAAGGTGCTAATGTGCCTTCACCTTTCTGTTTTTAAAAATGGCATATCTGTTGAATGCTAGAGGTGCTATCAGTGCTTTGGCTTGTGAGGCTTAATCATATGCATTTAGATGGCCTTGTAGCAAATTACAATGCATCTCTTCCTCTGTGTTAACCTGTTTCTGTTGCTTTACACTTAAAGGTGCTGCGTGTGATCCTATGCTGTAACCTTGTTGGTGTGTGTTTGTATGTATTCGCACCTACACAGTGCCATGGAAACAGCTTTGGGTTTGCCGTAGGTGCACACAGAAACTCACAAGTTCAGTTTCAGATCTAGTACACTGGAAATACTTCCCTTCTCTCTGTGATTTGTCCTACAATTTCTTATTCTGCTGTCTTGATAGACATTTTTAATATTGTTCTTGAAGTACTACATACATACATCTTTTTTTTGGTCTTAATATTGACTTGTTGGTGTAATCCTTGTAATCTCTCATGGTGCGTTTTTTTTTTAGACGCTGGAATTGGCTTGTTGTTCATAAGAAGACAGAATTGNGTGTAATCCTTGTAATCTCTCATGATGCGTTTTTTTTTAGATGCTGGAATTGTCACATGTACCCAGAAGGCTTGTTGTTCATAAGAAGACATTCTGCTGCAGAATTACAAATCTGAGCAGAATCATTAGTAACGCTTTGTGTCTGAAAATGATAGGTGGCAATATTTTAATGTTCACATTACAGCAGATGATAGTAAGGAAGCAGGCAGTGGTATGAGTAGGAATGTACAATATTTAGGGGCAGAGAACCATAGAGAAGCAAAAATAAAAACCAAATGTTGAGTGGAATAATGCACCAGAGAGCAGGTGAGAGATACGTGGTGTGTCTGGGCAGCATCCTGTTTCCTCAGCAGGAGCATGCTCTTGGTCTCCAAAGTTTGTCAGTTTGAATCTAACAGGTAAAATAACAAATAGCTCCTTATGAAAGCAGTTTCCTGTCTTGTTTTCATTACTGCTGATTATTGTGACTGTTTGGATGAAAACTAGTGGGAGGATACTTGCACGTGTTGCTTTTTCTTTCTCCTTTGAGCATGTGGAGGTTCTTCATGTGATTCAGTTCCCTATTTTCAAAGTAAGAAATTACAGCATTTTCCTACCTTGTGAAAGGTTGAGAGATATTGACTCTACAGGGTTGTGAAAATATATCCAGAGAACTGCATGATTTTGGATATTTGGGTTTTTTTTCTGTATGTCTTTCCAGGACTTGCAGTGGGCACAGATGGCCAGAGACAGGTTATCAAGCTCATTGAATATTCTAAAAAAATCAATCAGATACATTGGCTTTTTCATTGCTAGTGCTGTTGGATGTGATGTTGTTCATGTGAATGGTTTTGGAAAGTAGTGCTCACAATCGGAGGACTGATCAATTGTTGATGCTTTAGAGTTAGCCAACAGGATTTCTGGGTGCTTACCCCTGAGCGCAGCAAGTCCTTTCGTTGTCTCATGAAAATGTAAACTACTGAAACTGCAGGTAGCAAAGTATACTACTCTTCATGCCTGAGAAAGGAGAGAAGAGAGAGGAAAAAAAAATAGATTTATTAAATCTATCAGACTTTAAGGGACTTAGGATGCTTTATTCACGTATTTATTTGTTCTTAATGTTCCCCTAAAAAATACAGTTCCCTTCCCCTTTACAAGAGTTCATCCACACACTTAAAACATCATCCTCTTCAAGTGCTTTGAATGTACTGTGACAGGAGGCTGCTGTCCTGTGGTGCCAAGTGGCAAAACAGGCAGCTGGAGCCAGAAGCAGCATTTCTGGAGGATTTGGGAGGATGGTGGCAGTTGCAGTGGTGTAAGTACCCAGAGTCAGTAGTTCAATCTGTTTCTGGGATTTTTATTATTTTAAAACTCAGTTTGTTCTGGAAGCAGTGTTCCTACCCTTGTTACAGACTCCCAGTAACGTCCCCAAACCTCTCTGGAGCAAGCCCAGCTAGACAAAACAAGCATCCAAAAATAAGCTATTATTGTGCTGGATTTTTTCACTTACAGGACTAACAGGAAAAACTATGATATATTTTATTGTATTTTCATATGATTATCAGATACTGATGTTATCTAAATTTGGAGAGTGGCAGATTTTTAACAGAATCCTTACTTAAATGCATTGCATGTCCATTGGGAAAATTGAAACACTAAAATAATATCTTGAAATTACCTAAGAAAAGAATTAACATTGCTGTAGACATAAAAACTTTTCACAGTCTATTTCTGTTTCAAGATAGAGTTAAACTGAGCCTGAAAATTCTATAAAATCAGCTTTGTCATCATGTGAGTTTGGATTGTACTCAAGATAAATGAGTAAGATGTCTGTCTCCCAGTATATCCCTCAAATATGTAAATTATTAATGGCCTGCTTGGTTCAGTCTTTGTCTCTACCAGAAGGATGCTACAAGGAAACCAAGATTCATTTAAATCATAAGTCCTTAATAACATTTTACTCGGTTAATGTTAATAAAGAATACTTGGGATTTCTTGGGAGATATCGGAGGACAAATAGAGGGAAAGAGTGGAGTAGGTTTGGATGTTTTTGATGTAACTTTAAAAATGTCAACCTAAAAAGTAGACGTGGCTTTTTTACTGTTACTACTTAAAGAACTAATAATTGAAAAGAACTTTTCACAAATACTAGCTTTCAGTAGCAATTTCTGCAGGTTATGCTGTGATTCTCCTAATTTTCAGGCATTTTTTTTCCCTTAAAGCCAACTAGTACATGAAAAATTCTAACAGCAAAAACAAACTGGGAGGTTATGAAGTCAGTATTCCTAATAGGTTTGCTTTGCATGGTACTATATTTACAAAGTATAATTTTCAGACTTAAATATGCTTTCCTAGAAGATCACATTTGTTTCTTTAAAGAAGGTAAGCTAAATAAGTTCGAGACCTGATGTTATTTTATTGTGAAGGTTTTCATTAATTGGTGAATATGAGATCCCTGTATATTTTTATTAGCAAAAGAATAATAATAAAAAAATCACCTAAATGGCTTTGTCACTTCTGGTATGTGAGTGATGTTCCAATTTCCTGAGTGCACATCTCTTCTGGATACAATTTTTAAAAATTTCTTGATTTATTCCCCTTCACCGTGTGAAAGGATTTGGATTTGCATTAGTTGATGTGGAAAGAAGAGGCCGCATATACCTGTGTTGTCATTGCTAGCTTTTTTTTTTTGTGCAAACAGCAAACGTTAAACTTGTGGAGCAGGGTGATGTCGCACAACTTTGGTGCTGGCACCTCCTGTAGTGTCCAGGCTTAAGCCCTACCTCCTCTCTCTTTCTGCCTTTTGTTGGTTTTTTTTGCTGGAACAGGAGGTGGCTGCTCCGGCATTGGGCAGGGCAGGGCTGTGGGCAGGCTGGGTTTACTCCTGGCTTTCTGGGCAGTAGCTCCCTTCGTCTGCCAGCACAGTGCCAGTGTGGGGCTTGTGTTCCCCTGTGTGGGGTGGGTAGATTATGGGAGAGGAAAAGAGTAAGTGGAAGGAATGTGCTGCTGACTTTCATGGGGTGAGGTCCTTAGGACAGCTCTTACTTCCATTTGTCCTGGCTGACCATGTTTGAGTGAGGTGAGAGGGGCTCTCCACACTTCCCCGTTCTTGTTCCCATGGGTCCAGCTGTCGTCATGGTCTTGGGTTGAATATTATCTTGGTGCTCAGTGGTTATGTAATACTTATTGGTGTAAGTGCAAGACTCAGCTCTGGCCTGTCGGTGCCCTTGCACACACACTGCAATGTAATGAAGAAAAAGGGGAAGGAGTGGTTCCTCTTCCTTTAAACTCTTTGTAGTTTGTTACAGAGATTGTAGGTGTATGCTTTGAAAGGTTTATTGTAGTTCTAAATGAGATGCTAACAAAGCCACTGGTTTTGATCCTCTGAATATCTAAGGTGCCTGTCTCAACAGGAAAGTTGTGGATGCATCAAAATTCTCAGAAAATATTGTAATATCTTCATATAGACTGGACATCTGAGCAGGACAGTGGTTTTGATGCTGTTCTTATGTTAATATCATGTTGGTTTCTGTGTCCATATAAAGATGGTGACACGCATTAACTTGCAGAGATAAAATAGTATTCTCTTTATCAAACCAAAGATGTCATAGGCAAATTTGCCATTTAAACAGTGGACATTACTGGAGGACTCTACCTAATGCATAAAGGATCAGAGAGACTACATTCTTTTTGATGTATTCAAAATTAATGAAAATTAATGAAGTAAGAAAAAGTACATTTTGAAGCAATGTACTGTAATTGCTGTGGGCTGATGCTCCATAAATATGGAGAGAAAATTATGACAAGTATTTCTGGTAGAATCTAAGCATTGTATGTTGGGCTTTTCAAGTAGATTAGTCTATTTTTGCTGCATTATCTCTTTTGTTGACATCTGACAGCTCGTGGCTTATAATCCTCTAATGCAGGGGAAAATAATGGGAACTGGTTAGGTCCTTGAGGAATCTTTTCTCCCTTGCTGCAAACTGTAATTTATGTGGCTTCCATTTCTTTGTTACATGTCCCATTAGATAGAAACATTAAGTAGTAATTTCTGGTTTCAACTTCAATCTGGAATATTGATTAAATAAGAAGTTAACCTGTGTGTGTGCATAAGCCATTGAGATAGGTTGAATGTGTGTTGTAGACGGGAAGAGGATAAAACATTTTGGCAGGAATCTTGAGCAGCAATTGATGTGGTGTAGCACTAATTGCAGTTATTACCAAACAGTTCCAAAATTCCCAACACATGGTCCCCATGTGCCTCAGTACATTGTTCTGCAGAGGTGTGACGATTTCATTGTTAAAAACTAGAGTTACCGGTGTCCTTTTTTCTTTTCTTAGAACTTCTCAGAAAACCTTTCCTAATCTTGTCTTTTTCAAGATGACTGCAATTCATCTGGAAAGCAGGAGGTCCATTGTGTTTCTCCCTGTATGCTTGTTTGAACTTGTGTATTGTTCACAACAGTCACACCTGTTCAAAGACTGTAGATTGCTCTTTTATTTCTTTACATGATTAAAAACTTTATTATTTCTCACTGTTTAACAGAATTTTTATAAAATGAATGTTACCTGTCTTTCTGGTTATACTGTTTGTACTGGATATTTCCAAAACTTCTCTTGCTTTTCCTGTCTAAAAAACCAATGAAACCAGGAAAATCTTTTGGTATAAACTATTTATCGGCTTGTAAAAGATTTTAATCCTGAAGATGTTTCAAAACTTGCTTGCTACTGCTCTTTGTGTTATCTGCTTTGCAGTATCTGTCTTTCTCTGCTGGAAAAACTGGCTTGAGTGCGTTTATTGTTTTTTGTCTCATTGTATATACTAAATGGGTATGACATGGCAAGCATTAGCTGGTTAAAGTTTTACTTTGGTTTGTCACTAGGTCAGTTGCTTTTCCACAACTCCATTGTTTTTTGTAGGTGTTGTTGATGTGTTGATTTATGAGCTTCCTGGTTTTTTTTGTTCTATATAGAGGTCTCTGCCTGGATATGAGGTACTGAAGGGAAAAAGAGCATCACACTTGGCTGCTCACCTTGCCTATTTGAGTGTACATCATGGAGACGAAGGAAGAGAAGAAGGAACGGAGACAAGGCTACTTTGCTCGGTAAGGTTACAGAGTTTATTTCAGTTTTCGTTAAAATATGGAACTCCTCATTCTACCTTTTTTCACAAGGCTTTATGTTTTTTCAGGTATGTATAAAAATGATGCATTATGTGTCCAGAAAATGCTTTCCTTGCTGTTGGAGTGTGATTTTTTTTCTTTTAGGTAGTGGAAATAAACTTGAATTATAATTGTTATTTATAACACAACACTGTTCTTGTCTACTCATTTACAAACTGCACTGCATTTAAGCTTCCAGCATCCAGTTCCTGAAGAGTGTTTATAAAAACAATCACATCTAAAACATAAACATGTCTAAACCTAAAGTTTTGTCTGATTTCAAGTAAACCAAACAGATTCACTAGTATTATCTCATAGGATAAGGTCAGCTAAGAAAGTATAAGCTGCTTAGACTTTATCATGTTTATAAATTAATGTTTTTTCAGACAACTTTTATCATTTGGAACTTATGATTGGTGTTTTTTAAGCAATAAGTGACCTCGATTTCCTAATAACTTGTCTTTGTTTATTTATCAAGTCTGTGATCATCTCTGGGCTCAGATGTACAAGAAGCAGCAAAGCTCATTTAATCTTGTGGGAGGTAGGAGGGAGAGGAAATCAGTATCTCAAAGTACTTTCTGCCATGTTGAAGAAGAAAAGTGTATACTTTGTCCACTTTGGAATAAAAAATATTGAAATTAAAACGCTAGCTTTAGTGCATTACAGCCATGTAGAGACATACCTGTCACACCACTTAGTAGTTAGGAGCATGGGGAATAGTTAGTACTTCCTTATTGCTGTTCAGTTAGTATATAGTGCTTGCTGGCTAAAGACTTCATGTTTTGTGGTGAAGGACATGTGTTAATACCAAGTAACTTGCCTTCCATTTGGAGGAGTGCAATTACATTGGTGTTGACAAAAAGGAATGTTGTAGTTTGGGATTTTGAGAAGAGGAAATAAATAATGACACCTATAGCAGAGAAGTATTAAGAAGGATAAAGCAAAAGTAGCTAAAGAATGAGTAATTTATTGTTAAGGAAGACTCAGGCTTTGTCCAAGTTGCTTTAATATTGAAGATTATATTTTGAGGCCTTTCTAAAGACTATCTGCTAAACAAAATGGAAAGCCACAAGAAGCTTTCACCAAAGTTCGTGGTGTTTTATTTAATCTGTTTTGCAGCTTTCTCATGTAATCTGTGGCTATTCTATTCTAAAAATTCACATGAGCAGTGTGCCTTATGTGCACAGGACATTAGGCAAGGGTCAAAAAGACCTGAAATCAGTTCTTTGTTCTAGCACTTACTTGATATGTAACTTTGGGAAAGTAATCTCACTCTTTCCCGCCGGGCTTGCATCTTTTTTCATTATGTAGGTTGCAAACTTAAATGAAGTTTGCACTCTAAGCAAACTCATTTATGCTTTCTACAAGAATGTCCTTGCAGACCCTGAAACCGTGTTTTAATAGAAATTAAAGTAGGCCAGAAGGTAGTATGCTCAGCTTACCATCAGATACATTGTGAGTGAAGTCAGAGGCACAAGCAGATTTGAGCCTAGCATGTAGTCTAGCATGCTTCCTCTTGTAAAAAGGCATAACAGCATCTTGCAGATGAATGGTTTGAATGTTTTATATTATGACCCATGTAAATGTCATATGAACACCTGAAAGCAGCAATTGCCTTATATTGCCTTTCATACAGGGGCAGATCTAACAATGTCACCAAAGTTTAGTAAATTTTGGCCTTCATATTGTTTTGTTTGCTACTTCAGACGCCCAGTTTTTCTTGCCAGCTTGGCCTTATAGCTAAGAGCAACCTCAGATGTTTCTGCACACATGCAGCCCTATACTTCCATTACTGTTTTTTTTCTCTTTACCTTTTATTAGCATTATGCACCCTTTATTACCATTACCCTTTATGAGCCTAACATCATAATAATAATATTTACAAAATCCAAGTGTATGTATAGTAAACATTCTTAGGAGACAAGGACTTTCCTATGCACCTTCATCTGAGTCTTGTTTTTTTGGTCTATGATCAGATATTCACAGGAGAACACTCCACTGCTTACCAAGGAAGAGAATGAGAAATGGGTTAGATATTTTGCCAGCAAGAGGGGAAACTGACAGGAGGATGGGGAAAAGCACCCTGCTTTACCTGGTGCCGAGAATGATGATCCTGTTTATATCCAGGTTAGGAAGGACAAAATTTATATATTCAATGCTGATCACAGAATCTTAAGGGTTGAAAGAGACGTCTAAAAATCATCTAGTTCAACCTCTCTGCCAGAGCAGGACCTCCTAGAGTAGGTCACACAAGAACTCGTCCAGATGGGTTTTGAATGTCTCCAGAGAAGGAGACTCCACAGCTCACCTTGGCAGCCTGTTCTAGTTGAATTTCATTAGATTTCTCCTCGCCCAACTCTCCAACCTGTCCAGATTTTCCTGAATGGCAGCACAGCCTTCTGGGGTGTCAGCCACTCTCCACAGTTTAGTATCATCAGCAAACTTGCTGACAGTGCTCTCTGTTCCCTCAGCAAGGTAATTAATGAATATATTGAACAGTACTGGTCGCAGCACCAACCCCTGAGGGACTCCATTAGGCACAGGCCTCCAACTAGACCCTGTCCCATTGATCACAACTCTCTGCCTTCTTCCTTTCAACCAGGTAACAATCCACCTCACTATCTGATCATCCAGCCCACACTTTCTCAGTTTTGCTGTGAGGATGCTGTGTCAAATGCTTTCCTGAGATCAAGATAAACTACATCCACTGCACTACTACCATCTATCCACAGCTCACCTTGGCAGCCTGGTTATGTCTTTATAAAAGGCTATCAGGTTGGTCAAACATGACTTCCCCTTGATAAAGCCGTGTTGACTGTTCCTAATGACCTTCTTGTCCTTTAAATGCCTGGAGACAGTGCCCAGGATAAGTTGTTCCATCAGCTTTCCAGGGATGGAGGTGAGGCTGACTGGTCTGTAGTTACCCAGCTCCTCCTTCTTGCCCTTTTTGAAGACTGGAGTGACATTTGCTTTTGCTTTTCTGCAGTCCTCAGACACCTCTCCTCTTTTTCCTGACCTACTGAAGATAATGGAAAGTGGTCTAGCAATGATTTCCGCCATCTCCCTTAGTACCCACGGGTGCAACCCATCAGGGCCCATGGATTTATGCACATCCAGACTGCTCAACTGATCCTTAACCCAGTCCTCATCAACCAAACAAAACTCCTGCTTTAACCTGACTTCCTCTGGGGTCTGGGGCTGCTGAGGACAGTCTTCAGCAATATAGACAGAGGCAAAGAAGGCATTCAGTTTCTCTCCCTTCTCTATATGGACAGGTAGTTTTAATAGAAACATGGGAATTTTAATGGAAAACTCCACTCTTTTCACGCGAGGGGAATAGTTATTGTGTTATCTGTGATTCTGTAATAACAAGGACAAAGGCATGAACTGAACAATGTTGAGATGATCCCTCTTTCTTTTAAGCTCTTGGTAACAGAAAACCAAATTCTCTGTTGGCAGAGCAGGGGAGCATGTGGGCGTGAATAACAGGACGAGCTGCCCTGCCATTATCCCAAAATGTCTAACTTCCCATTAGAAAGTGGCTTCTGGCTTTCAGGTGTGTGGAATATTGGCCCCTCCTGGACAGCTAATAGAGGTGGTGCTCAGTGTCTGACTGGTTCTGCTAGTAATTGTTGGAAAGGTGAACCTGAGAACCCCGAGATATTTGAAGTGCTGAGAGTTGAATGTTGACAAATTAGCTCATAAACTACTAGAGAGAAAGCAAAATTAACATGAAATAACTGTCTGCGTCTCAAATTAAATGTGGTAAATAAGGTGGTTTAAACATTTATCCTTTAGAATATTAATGGTTCTGCTATGGAAGAGAGCCACCCTGCCATCATATCTTTCCATTATGGATCTCCATAGTCCCAAGTGCCTCAGTTTTCCTGTGTCTCTTCCTCTACATGGCAAGTGAAGCTGAAATAAAACCTCCACCATCCATGTTTGCTTCTTACCAAATGCTCCTTTATCCACTGTATGTTGTGGTAGAGGGCTTATTTTTTGCCTTGGTTGGCAAGGTATGAAAAAGGTACCTTTTCAAACAAAGAAATTTCTACAAAACTTTAAAAGGCCAATTTAGATTGCTTATGCAGATAAGATGTTACAGCTCGTAGGAGTTTAACAAGCAAGAAGTAAAAGTGTAAGACTAACATGAGCATAAATTTCTTATGCAATAGGTCCTTATTTAAGACTGCTATTCCTACTTGAAGACTATTCTGTGTAGTCAAGTTTTCTTGCCTAATTTCTTGCTCTTCTGTTGACTTCTTTGTCATTAGCTCACAAATGGACCAATATTACTCCAGCTCTTGCAAAGAACCATCTCTTCTCGCTGTGAAGTCTGTCCAGGTGTCCAACTGGTTCAAAAATAAATAGTACAGTGTAATATAGATGTACAGTGGCACGTCTATGTATATTGGATCTCTGACTCTACTGTGCCTTTTGGTGCTTTTTATTGCGTCTATGTGTCCTTGAACATTGGTACAACTTGCTATTTCCCTCTACTTGTGTTTCCTTTATCTTCACCCTTTGTAGAATAAAGAACCTCTTGGTTTTCCCCTGCCTGTTGCTTACTGTCAAGTTCGGAGGTGTTTCACCTCCTGAAATGAACAGCAGAACTATTCATGGAAAGAATTGCCTTGAATATGAATTGGTAACCTGGAACACTGAAAGTACAGCTTGAAACTGGAATTGCTTTGCATGTGCTATTGCGTAAAACTGAATATATTTGGACAAGAAGTTCTAGGAGATGAGAAATAGCAAGAAAAGAGTTTTCTGAAAGAATGACAGAAGGGACTCTCAGTTTCAAGTTTTCTGTGTGTTTCAACCTTCCTTATTGTTAGTTACTCAACACTTTCCATGCTTTATATGACCTATGTCAAATAGCTCTCTACTATTTCCTTATCAAAAAACAACAAATAAACAGTGTGTTATGTGAAAAAATGTTACTTTTCAACAAGTCAGCAGAGGTGCTTACCTTAATTTTATGAGTAGCTATGTCTCCAATTTGTGGTGACCTTAATCTGAACAATGCTATATAAAGGTGAATCATAAAACTGATACTTAACATTGAATGATGTTTAAATAGCTTCCAGGGGAATTACAAATTTTATTTCTCAGTCCTTTTTTTTTTTGTCATCATGGAGAGCAAGATTTCTGAAGTCAAAAATGAAGTGCTTGAATTAGGGAAAATTAGGGAAAATTAGGGATTTGG
This sequence comes from Urocolius indicus, assembly GCA_013401255.1. Classification (NCBI taxonomy): domain Eukaryota; kingdom Metazoa; phylum Chordata; class Aves; order Coliiformes; family Coliidae; genus Urocolius; species Urocolius indicus. The sequence goes on along the minus strand of WBNH01011351.1, from coordinate 348,090 downwards.
GTGTTTTTGTGTTTACTGAATTTACATTGGTGGTGTTACTAACATTCTTTTGAAAATGACATATGAGTGTCTGGGACATGCTCCAAAGCCCATCTGAGTACTCAGAGATTCACTTTAGCTCCAGATTGCTAATACTTTGTCAGAACCTGAAGCAGGTTTTACAGCCTGATGTTCATCTTGTGTTGCCTTATAATGTGACCATTTAATGGAAATAGAGGATTTCACCGCATGTTTTAATTTAATTTAGATTCTTGACTTAGATACCTAAATTTACATTCATACAGATTAAGATTTGTAGATTGAAATCAAGACTTACAAAGATGTATAGGAGTGTTTAGTACAATCCTAATTTACATCTTACCAGTTTCTAATTTACAGCTTTTTTTAAAATTCTAATTATTTTTAGTACCTAAAAATAAGTAAAACAAACCCTACAACATATGGTATACAACGTTAATTGTTTATGACCTAACCTTAGCTTTCCTTTTAAACATTCACAACCTTTGGCAGTAGAAATCATTAATACATAGTTGAACTGTAAACAGCTAGAGTCTGGAAAGCTTAGCTGGAGAAACAGTCATATATACTTGTCATATTGTTATGGTCTTTCCCTAGTCTTTGCTGTTGGCGGCAGGATGTTGGCTTACACAGACCCTGCGTCTGAGACACCGTGGTCACTCCGGTCAGCCTTTTGCATGTTACAAACTAACAGGTTTATAATCTTCTCATTTGGATTGTTGTGTCTTTGTTCTGATTTATTCCCATGTTCACTATTTTCTCAGTCCTTACTTTTTTATTCCTGTGGCTATTAAGACATAGGAAGATGATGAAATGAGGCAAATGCAGTGAGCACAGAGGGAATGCATGGAAAGAGAGGATATCAGTGGTGGCTATGAAGGAGGGAAACCCAGTTATATAATATATGCACAAATATACTTTCTTGAGGGCATCTTTTGTACCTGAGACTTTGTCATAGGCTTTTCTGTTATATGCTTTTCTTGTTGAACAGACTTATTATATACACACAACAGGCTTTGAATGTTAGGTGCTTCTCAGATCACTTATTTCTCTAACAATCATCTCCTTGCAATTGTTTTTACTCTACAGAGCTAAATGTTGATGTTTGCTGAGGTTTCCTGTAGCACCCATAATTTATTTTTTGCTTTTAAAAGGAAAAATTTCCACACATTGTTTTTAAAACAAACCATCATGGAGGTTTATCTTGGGCGTGAAGAACAGTCAAGCCAAGATCCTGGAGATGCTTAATTTTTTTTAAATGACTGTAGGAAGTAATACATCATTTCAGCTCATCTGTATAATGGAACTTTCTTAGCTCTGCTTCCAGGCATATAAACATTACGTCATAATCCTGTTATTGAAACTTAAAAACAGTACTGCATTTTACTCATATTGCTTCAAGCAATAACATGTATGCCTGAGGTATTTTATTTTCTAAGAAAAGGCTGAAGATACCACTACTTCAGATTTATGGGGTGCAGTGGGTATTATTTGCTCAGTTATTTAGGCGTGTATGTGTAGGATAGTTGATAGTTAGATGTCAAGAGAGGCCATAAAATATTTTCTGAAGCATACAATATCATGATTTGCCTTCCAGTTACTTAAAACTCAGGTGTTTGAATGTTTTTAGCAAACTTTCTGTCTGCTGCTGTGCAGGTTAGTATTTCAGCTGACCTTTTGTAACTGTTGTAGTCTTTAGACATTGAGGAATGTCTAGAATTTCACTGAAAGCACAAGGAGCTTTTGAGTAGAGCTTTGGGAGGTTGGTCAAGTCCTTCAGATGCTTGAGACATACTGTTCATTGTTCATAAACTCACTGTGGTATATATAAAAAACCAAGAATTTTTTTCTTTTTATCATAGATGTAAACCTGGAGAATAAGAGTTGGGGTGAGAAATGGACCTGCTTTTTCTGAGGAGTAGTGCAGTGCAAGAGAACGATCTGTTTGAATAGATACCTTGAGAGCTGTATCTTCATCTCATGTTGCCATTGCTTTCTGAACTCTGAGGTTTTTATGTTATTAGTCTTGTACTTCTGTGGTGCAGGATGAGAGCGAGCAACATGGCTTAACATCCGCTACTTAGGCTGTGAGTCTCACACCATTATTCCCAATGTGAGGGCTTCCTCTGCAGCCTTGGTTCTTTCCAGTGCTTTCATACTGAAGAGTAGCAGAGTCATTTAGGGTTGAAGAAGAATTTTGCTATTGGGTAACAGAGTTAATGAAAGTATTTAATAGGGCCTTGAGGCTTTCTTCGGGGTTTATGAAAATTTTCCAGTAACAGAAATGCTATTTATAGAGATACAAAGGTTGCCTAAGATGAGAAGCATGGTTAATCTCCTCACCCATTCCCTCTGCATGCAAAGTGAACTTGGTTAACAGTTTAGGCTCTATTTAAAGAGGCTTTTTTAAGGAAGAGAAGAAAGGCCATTTCGTGATGTTCTCGATTTCTTTGAAGACTATATTGCAGGACATACAGAAGAAGAATTTCACTTTAATAAATCTTCAAACATGCTACCTCACACTAGTGACTTCAGAATTTTCACTAACCACCTTGCAAGATACATATAAGGCTGGTTTGTTAAGGCAGCAAGCATGCAATGACCTTATATTTGCTTTTCTCAAAGTGACCTTTGGATGTCTCTTATCAACCTTTAAAAATGCCAAAAAAAAAAAAAAGAAACTTATTTAGGCTCCTTTTTAGAACATAAATAGTTACAGGGTGGGCCTTTTGATGTAGGAGTCTGTGCAGTTTTGATAAGAGTTGCTATTAACGTAGTTGTAAATGTATTTTGTCTTTCTTCCCTTCCCTGCAACTGCATTATGTCAGGCATACAGGATATACTGGAGGCTCCTTGGGGGGCTGTGCCATTTGCCTTTTTGTTCTTGGAGGGATTTAAAGACATTATCTTAAAGGGTATATAGTTTGGAAGCTTCTCCCAAGTAATGTATGAAAGGACAAGAGGAAGTGGCCTCAAGTGCAGCAGGGGAGGTTTAGATTAGAGATTAGGAAGAACTTTTTCACTGAGAAGGTTGTTAGACACTGGCACAGGCTGCTCAGGGAGGTGGTGGAGTTCCTATCGCTGGAGATATTTAAAAGACGTGTAAATGAGGTGCTGAGGGATGTGGTTTAGTGGTGTTAGGTTAGTGTTTGGCAGTGTTAGGTTAGTAGTTGGGCTTGATGATCTTAAATGTCTTTTCCAACTGAAATGGTTCTATAAATCTATGAAAAGATGGCTTTCCGGATAGCTGAGATAGAGACTTTCTACTGTTGTCTGTGGAAAATTTCTGTAATTACTTTTTAAAATGACACTCTCTTTCTGTAGTGTCTGCTAGTCTTGTATTTTCAGCCTCCTGGACCTGTCTCCTCTTCTGCTCTTCGGACCTACTGTAGAAAATTCTGCTTAATCCCAGTGAACTGTTTTAAAATTAAGCTTAGCTTAAATGCTAGTGTAAAATTAGCATTAGGACTTGGCAGATGTGTGGTTCTCCAGTCAATTTTAAAGTGATGTCGTGTAAGATGCTCATAGCCCAAAAGCGTTGATCCCACTCAGCCTTCTGTTTTTGCCATTTGTCTCACAGATAGCAGAGTTGCCATCAAGGAGCTGCTCCAGAAGCAGACACAGTTTTCCTTAAGTAACATGGAGGCACACACCTAAAGAGACACTTAGTGCTACTGACTTTTTTGTTGGTGCTGTTAATCATCACTTGCTTGTGGTCTGAGAAATAAGTTATCTTCCCACCTTGTGACAGCAGCCCTGATCAGCTCTCTGGTGCTTTGTACCACATGGCAGTAGGGAGTGGGGCGTACAGTATTTTGAGAAAAAGAATCATCATTGTGAAGTATATTAGAGTTTGCTGGACTGAAAAAAACTTGGATTGATAAGAAGCTAGATGTGCCTCTTTAGGGAAGGCTGCTGGTGTTTCTGGCCCACAGATGAAGTCACTTGCCTTTTATCTGCTGCTGTGATTCTAGACTTTTGCCCATTTGTTTATTTAGTGTGCTGTGCTACATTAGATTGTTGGTTTAGTTGGTAGGTATTTCTGGTAACAGTGCATCATGTTTAAAGGGAAATACATGGATGGTACCTGCAGGAATGTCCTTTTGGAGAGTGAAAGGTTTTTTCTCCTCTGACCAAAGGACTGGCAAGCATTATATGGAATTCTGTCACTAAGAGAAAAAATGCTGTAGATACTGCATGGCAACACTGAATGACTCTACTTACACTATATGTGAACTATTAGTTGCATGTTTTGCAGTTTCTGCTACATGCCTGTGGGCACTGGGCTCCTCACTTCTGCTTCCTCCAGGAAATGGTTTTCTCTCTTCCCTGAGGTTTTGGACAGGGTAAGAGACTATGTGGCTATTCCTGATGGCATTAAATTGACTGTGGTGCCAGGCTAGTAAGCTCTCATGCCCGCAGCACTAATCCAGCTTCCAGACAGGGTTTGGAAGGGGTTTCTCCCCACACATACATCCCTGTTCCTGCCAATCTGATTATCGGGAGGTAGATTGTAAGTGTCGGTTTATGGTGTTTTCTTTCTGTCCTACTTTGTAGTCTAGCCATGGAGCGTTGCCTAGGATCATCTAAAATGTAAGCATTTAGAGCTATGCTCTGAGCCTCTCATGCTTTTCCATTCAGGCCCATGGGATTTGTCCTGTTGATTTATGTGAGAGAAAATCCCAAGGAGAGAGCAGAACTGGTTAGGAATTTGTGGAGGAGGGAGAGAATTGCACTTATACTGGGAAACATTTGTAATACGAATGGGCAACAAATCAGCTCTCTGGGTGTCTTAATATACTCAGTATTTTTCTGTCAGACAACAGTCTCTGGCACAGAGAACTTGTATAGCACTTAATATACTGATAATAAGTCCAGGTTTCTACCACTGTTTTTCTGGAGTGGTTGTTTGCATATCAATAGACATAAACTTAACATTTAACCAATCACAGGTAAACTTGGTTTAAATATATTTTGGTTTAGACATAACAGTGCATTTCTGTCAGCTTCTGCATTTTTGCTTTCAGTAACGCTTCTATAAATACATGGTTTCAGGGTGTTAATCATGTGTTTCAATTGGACAGTCATTAAAAATAAAATCTCTTTAAGCAGGAAATTATCTGCATGTTCAATATCTGTGTTAAAAACAAGATGCTTTTCTTTCTACCTGGACCACAGCAGGTGCTGCAGGCAGTAGTTCTTCTTGTCTGTGGCTGAGAAGGGATTTTTGGTATTATAGAGATGTTTTGTGTTATAAATGCTGCAAAAATAAACCCCTTACTCTTTTTTCTTTTTCTCCTTCTAGGAGTCCTGCAGAGTGTCTTAAAACTACAGCGTATGACTCTGATTGTGTGAACTGATGCATTTCGTTTATATGAAGAATCCTGCCGTTAGGTTTAACAGAACAGTGAAAGCTGTTTGTAGGAACAGAGCTGTAGCAAGGGTAGTAGGAGCAGGTCCAAGTCACTGCAGCTGCAGGGTGAAATGCCAGGGCACAGGAGGTGAGGGGAAGACAACAGTTCCCCCATCTGCCTGCCATGGCAGGGGTAGGACCCAGCATGTCTGGGAGCTTTCCTTCCAGCCAGCCCAGAAAGGAAAGGGCAAAGGGGGACAGTGGCAGGTGTCAGGACAGGGTGTCGCAGAGCCATCTGTCTTATCTGGCTCTGGCTGGCTGGATTTGCTAGGAGGCTGTTGCCCTTGAACACAGCAGGGGATTGAGGATAGCTGGTCTGTTTCTCCCTGCCACCCTCCTGCTCTGCTTCTGTGAGGCAGAGCCAACACTTCATCTCCCAGCCATGCTCAGCCTGAGTGCATGCAGTTGGTGCCAGGAGGAAGGCCGGACGGTGTTAAGCAGAAGGGCTGCCTTTTAAGATTGAGTTTAAAAGCACAATAACTTTCTGGTTTCTTCAGCTTAATACTCTGCTTCAGTGTGAACTCAATTGTGGTAAAACGTTCTGGACTCGTGGAGTCCTATGAATGTAGAGATGTAGCAGAACCTCTTGTGTCCTCCAGTTGCCCCTTATTCCATTGTGCTGATGGAGGGCAAGAGTTATTTTTTGCTTTTGTTTTTCACCTGTGGTAATTGCTCTTCCTCTTCCAATTATAAATATTTCAATCCCATGGTTAAAGTTTCAGCTGAAGAGCAAATAAAGAAAATGAAACTATTTTGCAATCAAAAAGAAACATGCAAACCACAGAGAAATTTCAAGATGTAGTAATTGGCACACATTTTATGTATTACAGTAAACATAATGGAGGACTTGCTACACTAGTGTAATGGTATGGCTACTGAAACATACCAGACCATGCCAAGTACTGGTTTGAGTGTAAGGTAAATGTATATAAGAAGTTGCATTGGTATATTTATGCTGTGTCACTGTCCCATGTAGAGGAAGCCCTTCCCTGCCTTCTTTATAGTTAATGATTTTTTTTAACCTTGGTATTAAAAATATGGTGCCATATTATTTTGTATAGAAGCATTGATGCAGACACCTCCTCTAGGTGGAGGGGGATTATCCTTCTGGCTTATGAAATATTCATTGTATGAGACAATATCCCTCATTATTGGAAATGCTAAAGCTACAAATTCCTCTTTTTGCTATCTGTTAATCAGCATTGTTGAGTGCTGCTTTTAATTGTAAACCATGTAACAGGATCTTCATTATACTTGGGCATTTCCCCTTCTGTGTTGAGTGAGTGTCAGTTAATGGGAACTTTCTTCAGGAGGCACATAAAACTGCTCAACAGGTAGAATAGTTTTTCAGTTGTTTGGGGACAATTAATGCAAACATAGAACAAAGACAGACACCTGGTGTGTTGGTTGAGATCTGTTTCTGACAATTTCTCTGAAATACTTAGAATAGAACCTTTTTCCACTTGTCTCAACACTTTTTCCTGTAATTTTTTTCCCAGTCAGAGGAATTTGCAACTTATTTGTAAGCATGTGCACAGCATCTTTTATGTTATAAGCTCCAGATGAGATAAAGATAATCAAGAAATAACATAGTAGCATTTGAATAATTCTTCTGTCATCATGAAAGTTAGCATTTAAAATCATTGGGTTTTGTCCTGGTTTAGGCCCGTCTAGGAACAAAGAACCACGATCAACCATAAGTACCAAGAGCCTTTGGAACTCCCTAAGGACAGGAAGGGCACAATTGCCACTTATGGTCCCAGGCAAAACAGACAGGACTAATCAACTTGGGGAAGAAAACGGAAATTAACTTAATCCACCACCAACCAAACCATAAAACCCAAAAATATAACAAACAAAAGACAACACAGTACAGTGATGAAGAGCACAACCAGCCCCTTAAGGCCACTTTCTCCTCACCTCTCCCAACTTCCCAGGCTCAGAGCCCCAATCCTGATATCTTTTTCTCCTTCTCCCCCTTAAAGGCTCAGGGGTGCAGTGAATGAGGGGTCTCAGTTGGTTTTTTCTTGATGACTCCTGCTGTTTGTGTCACCTCAAGACAGACGGGCTCCTCGCTGATTCTCTCTGCTCCAGCACAGGCTCCCTGCACGGCCTCACCAACATGCGTTCATTTCAAAGGCTGCAGCTCCTCTCTGCCTCTTGTGTGGATCTGCTCTCCAGCACAGCCTACACCATGGCCACCTCCTCACACAGTGTCTTGCCTGTCTGAGTGCACTACATGGAGCTGCTGCTGGCTCTCAGTCCTGCCATTGGGTTGCAGAGGCACAGCCTGCGTTCTTGCCATGGGTTGCAGAGGAGTCTCCAGTCCAGCACTCCTCCTTCTCTGACAATGGAGTCCACATGGTCACCTCTATCTTGTACCCCTCCTCCACCTTCTCTTCCAGCTCAGGTTTCCCTTCTTAAATAGTGATGGCAGAGGTGCCAGATGGGCCCAGCTGGGCTGGAGGTGGATGCACTCTAGAGCCAGGGGGATGTTTCGAGAACTGCTTAATGAGACCAGCACTTCAAATCCCTTCCCCATGACCAAGAAAAACTGTCTCCACACAAATACATGACAGTTTTTCTTCTTTTTTAGTTCTTTTTCTTCCTAATCTTGGTCTTTATTAAAAAAAGAACAAATTGTATATTTTTCTCTGCTTTTCTTCAAGCTCCTTTTTTTTTTACATCTTTCTTAAATCTGTAGTTTTGTGCCATACAGAATAGTGCAATGATGCAGACAACTTTGATATATTAGTTTTCAAAATAACTTCTTAAATAAAAGCGAAAGCTAATGCAGACAGGGACTTTAAATTTCAGTCCCATCCCTCTCCAAGATAGCCCTTTTGGTGGTCATTTAAATAAATAATTGACATTTTGACTTTGCTTCAATCACCAGCTTCTTGAACATGGCTACTTTTGCATCCCTCCAAGCTTGCCGGTCAGCAAAGTCAGCCAAGTAACTTGTCTTAGCGAGTTGAGTCAACGTATTCAATGTTAAGATCCTCTTTGTGAAAAATATGATGATGCTGGTGTTGGGAGAAGTAGAGGCACTTGTTTCCTTGCTTTTTGCATCAGCAGAAGCTTCCTGTCTCCCATCTCTAGCAGTGCAAACTTTCATGAAAATTTCCCATCATCAAGCACATTTTTTGGATAAGTGGGAAGAAGCTGCCACAATCATTTCAGTGCTCCTGTCCAGAGGACTATTGGACATGATATGGCCTGTGTCTGGTCTGGTTTTCTGGCTTCCTGTTTTTGCTGATCTCAGCCTAACGTTACAGAGAACAGACAAGGCTGTAGCTTGATAAGACCATTGGTCTGGGGAAAGTGCCTTTTTGATCTGGCAATGCTACTTGAAGGAACAGTATTGTCTCCCTTTTTGGCGTTCACCTTTTTGTTCATAGAAGTGGTGGCACAGCCAAGTGGGATCTAATGGGGGAGGGATATGGTGGTCAAAAGTTAATTTATATATGGGCCCTTTTGCTAGATTATCTTTAATGTAGATCATTTCTCAGAGCTGGTCCCAGTGGAGCTGCAACAAATGCGTGTGTGCAAGAATGAGGATGATTACTGGGGACAGGATCAATGATGAACAGAGAGACAGGTGCCTGCTTTTGCTGATGAAGCTGGCTTAAAACACTTACTTGAGTGAGAGTCTGAGCAAAATGTCCTTTCCTGGAATAGTACCATATTCCTCCCGAATCTTAGGGATTTTCTGTGCTTTTTACCCCATTCCCGCTGTACTCACCGTGCTTTATCTCTGACAGGGGCTAGTTGGGAATGCACAAGAATAAAAAAAGTGAATGCATGTGGTGATCCTTCTTGAGTCTGCTCACAGGTGTATGGGCTTCTAGCAGTTTGCAGTGTTGGGTAGCTACTGAGAAGAAGAAAAAATCCCAAACACAAAACAAGCTCTATCATGGCTGTTTTCCATGACCCTTCATAGACCTTGCCATGATGAATTTTCATAATTGCTTTTTGTACCTGATCATGCTGGGTTTGCCAATGACATACTTAAGCTATTTATTTTTAGCTGCTTTTCACCTTATCTGAAGGTATTTCTTGAAAGAATTTAATGAGGGGCACTTGGTACATCTCAGATAAGGCACTGCAATACCTTTACAGAATCACAGAATATTAAAGGAAGGAAGAGACCTTCAAAGGTCATCCAGTCTAACCCCCCTGCCAGAGCAGGCTACCTAGAGTAGATCACACAGGAACTTGTCCAGGTAGGTTTTGAGTGTCCCTGAAGTTTTTCTTCTGGAGGTGGATTCCAGCTACATTACTGCTGCCTAATCTATGGCACAGGGACTGTGAATTTTGCTTTAACTGACCATTGACTTTCATCTGCTGTTTTATTGTTTTATCATAAATGTTTATTGCCCTTTGAGTCACTGAGTGCTAAATTTCCTTCCAACTGTTTTCATTCAGTTTAATCAATACTGAATCTGTCTCTGTATTATCAGGAAGGTTTGGCACTTACCTGATGTCAGAAAGGGAGAGTGTAGTGATGACTGTATGGAGCAGTACACATCATCCCCCATAGCTCTTCCTGTGCCCCATCATCATCTTCCTCTTCCTTCTTTTGTGTAGTTCTCAATTCTTGCTCTTTGTTTCTTTATATTAATCAATTACTAAATTAAAAGTGCCTTTCTTGGTTTTTGAGGTGTTTTTTCATTGAAGTTCACCTTCTTGAAGAGTGTTTGAGTCAGAGGTTGGGGAGTTTATCAAAGTTTCAGGGAGAAATTGAGATGCATTTCAGCCAACCTGATTACCACTTGCACATTTTCCTTGTTAAATAGTCTTAATAGTTTTAATATGGTGTGACTCTCCTATGTAGACTCTGTGTAGCTTCCCTGTAACATCCTCTGCTTTGCCATGTAACTGCAGTTTACTTTTTCTTAGCGTTTTGGACAGCTGATACAGCAAGGGATAATGGTTTTAAACTAACAGGGTAGATTCAGACTAGACAAAAGGAAGAATTTTTTATAATGAGGGTGGTGAAATTCTGGAACAGATTGCACAGAGAATCATAGAATGATAGGGGTTGGAAGGGACCTCTAGAGATCGTTTAGTCCAACTCCCCTGACAAAGCAGGTCCACCTAGATCAGGTCACACAGGAATGTGTCCAGGCAGGTTTTGAAGACCTCTAAGGAAGGAGACTCCACACCCTCCCTGGGCAGCCTGTGCCAGGGCTCCCTCACAGTGATGAAGTTTTTTCTTACGTTTAAATGGAACTTTTTGTGTTCCAGTTTCGTCCCATTACCCCTTGTCCTGTCACTAGATACAACAGGAAAAAGTGATGCCCCAACCTCCTGACATCCACCATTTATTAATGAGGTCCTCCTGCAGTCTCCTCTTCTCTAGATTAAACAGCCCTAGTTCCCACAGCCTTTCCTTACAAAGAAGATGCTCCAGTCCCCTGATCATCTTGGTGGCCCTGTGTTGGACTCTCTCCAGAAGTTCCCTGTCCCTCTTCAGCTTGGGAGTCCAGAACTGGACACAGGACTCCAGATGAGGCCTTACCTGGGCAGAGTAGAGGGGGAGGAGAACCTCCCTTGACCTGCTGGCCACACTCTTCTTGATGCATCCCAGGATGCCATTGGCCTTCCTGAGCACAAGGGCACATTGCTGGCTCATGATTAGTTTATTGTCAACCAGGACTCGCAGGTCTCTCTCTGCAGAACTTCCCTGTGGAACTCCACTGGCCACAGATGTCCAACTCAATTCTGTGACATTGGTCACCACCCTCTGGACTCTCATTCAAACAGTTCTCGATCCACCTCACTGTTCACTCATCCAAATACCCCAACCCTAAAAAAAATCAAGATCATGTTGGACTGTGCACTGAGCAACCTGATCTAGTTGGAAATGTCCCTGCCTATTAGAAGCAGTGGATCTCTAGGGCCCACAGGCTCTCCATCACAGCCAGCACCATGGCCGCCTCCTCACACAGTCTCCTGCCTGTCCATGTGCACTCACATGGAGCTGCTGGTGGCTCTCAGTCCTGCCATTGCCCTCCATGGGTTGCAGGGGCACAGCCTGCGTTCTCGCCACAGGCTGCAACAGGGTCTCTAGGCTGGCATTCCTACTTCCTTTCTCCTTCTCTAATTGTGAGGTCTGATGTAGTTATCTCCATGTTGAACCACTGCTCTTCCATCTCAGATTTTCCTTCTTAAATAATGATGGTGGAGGGGTTCCAGATTGGCTCAGCTGGGTCCACCTCAGAGCTGGGGGATATTTTGAGAACTGCTTACTGGGACTAGCACTGCAGCTCCCTCCCTCTGTTATCAAGCAAAAAACATCTTCACACAAACCCAAGAATGTGTCCGGGTGGATTTTGAAAACCTCCAGAGAAGGAGACTCCATAACCTTTTTGGGCAGCCTGTTCCAGTGCTCTGTCACCCTGGAAGTAGTTTTTCTTTATGTTTAAGTGGAACTTTTGTGTTTCAGCTTTTGTTTATTACACCTAGTCCTGTCACTGGACACTACAGGAAAAAAGTGTTGTCCCATCCTCTTGACATACTTGTAAGCATTAATGAGGTCCCTGCTCAGTTTGCTCTTCTTCAGGCTGAACAGTCTCACATCCTGAAGCCTTTCCTTGTAAGAAAGATGCTTTGGTCCCCTCGTCATCTTGGTGACCCAGTGCTGGACTCTAGAAAATTAAAGGTCCCTTCCAACCTAAACTGCTTTATGATTTCTGCCTTAAGGGAGTGGTGGTTTGGGGCAGGCACTGAGAGTGAGAGAGCAGCTGGAGCCCAGCAGTGGCTGGAGGTCAGGGCTGTTCCTCCCTGGCCAGTAAGAGAGTCTTGAAGAGCTGCTTTCAGAAGAATTCATTGCATGTGTAGGAGTGGTTTGGGCTCATTAATCAACACCACAGTAGGAGAAAGTATCTGGCATCTATTAGCAGAGAAAAGGAGTAGCAGGATGGCAGTGTGGTAAGAGTCAATTTGGTATTTGTGACAGATCTGCTGTGCAGATTTAATTGAACAAGCCTGTTAAGTGAACTTTAGGCAAAGTTAAGGAGGCATCCAAAGGGAGAGATTTCTTCATTTTGCCTTTTGCCTAAAGCTGTTCTTTGAGAGCCTGCAGTAAGTGAGGTTTCAAGAGAAGGAATTAAATAGATATCTAAATCAAACAAACCAGCTTTCCAAAATCCTTTCCTTATGGAAAAGATTTTATTACATTGTTGTCATGGCAATGGGGTGCTGAATACATCATAACCTCATTTGCTAAGTAAACAGAAAAGATTAGGATAATTTTTGCCTTTGAAAACAGAAAGTTTGTTAGATTGTGTGGGAACTCTGTATTCTTAAATTGAAGAAAACAAAAGTTTTCTGACAGCTCAAAACTCTCTGGAGTTCTACCATTGGAAGTTATGATTGGTGTCCCCCTCCCCTTAACAGAAGAGAGCTCAGGTGGAATACATAAAATACTGATATCAATCAGAAGTTGGGGGGGGGGGAAGGAAATTAATGTATTTTCCTTTAATCTAAGAACTTTTTTTCTATCAGGAGGTACACTGCCTTTACAATTCCAGAATAACTTTACTATGAGTCTTTCCCACCATGCTACATATCATAAACCTGAAGTAGACTGGCTTGTTTTTTAAGATAATTGGCAATATCAGGAAGAAAATTACATACTCTGCTTGTCAGTATAGTTCTTTAATCTTTTGGACCATGCCAGCTTGCTTTCTTCAACATTGCTGATTACTGACCATGTGTGAAACTTGGTGCTGACATTTATTGTAAATTAGTAACAGGAATTGCAATAAAAGTGGAATTTTCCAGCTTTGGCCTGCATTACTAGTATCAGAGGTCTCCAGTTGCTGTGCATCCTTTGGAATGACCAGAGTATGGACACTTTTCAGTGTCTGCAGCTGTGTTGTTGTCCTTGATACCGTTTCAGAGTTTCTTTTTTTATTATTATTTTTTTTTCCCCTGCAGTTAATTGTTTAAAAATCTAATTAAAAAAACCCTCATGTACCATCTGTTATTTTTGCCCTAACAGGCAGTCTTGTTCTAATAGTAAATGAACTTGCACATTTCCAAAATGTAATGCATAGCAGCCTGAAATGGCTGATGTTTCATGGAGCAGGCTCTCTTGTGGGGTGAATGATGTTTAGTTTTAGGAAGATTTTTCATTGTGGATGGACAGTTTTGTATTCATTTCTGTTGTGAAGCGAAAGTAGCTGTGTTGAGAAAGTTGGGAGGGAAGCAGTATGGTCTGGCAAGCAGTGTGACTTCCTTTGGCTTTGCAAGCAGTAATGGTTTGTTTTTCCTGAGATGGCTTATTCGTCAGCCTGAAGCCGGCTGAGTCGAGCTAGCACCAAGCTGGGTGAAGAGGACGTGAATGGATGATCTATGGAGGCTGGAATAGAGTAGCTGAATGGGATGAGACCAGTGGATGCCTAATGAAGATTTTTACTAAAAGGTTTCTGTAGATAAGAGTGTTTTTATGTAATAAATCTTATTTATCAGTTCTGGATGGGTGGAGAAAGGCATGTAGGGTGCAAAGAAATGAATGTATATTTAGTGCAGAGATTTAAATGTAGATGAAAATGGTTCATTCAGAATGAAATAATTGGGATGTGTATCATTTTGTATACAAAGTAAATTGATGAGATCAAAAGAGATCAAAGCGTTTGAAGTGGTTTAATTTTTTTGCTAAGTTTTGTTAATCTTATTACACATATGCATAAATGGATTAAAAAAGACAGCATTCGTAGAACATGATCTGTTTGTGCTGTGCAGGATGTTAAGCTGATTGTATGCCAGATTTCAAGGCACATTTTAGAGGATGCACATTGTGGAAAATTTCCCAAAAGGAAAACTGTGTCAGCTTCAAGATAAAATGAAGATTTCTTCTCCATTCCTCCTCCTTTCTAAAAAAATATATTCGGAGGGACACTTTTTTATATGTTTGTTGTTTTTTTTTTTTCACTAAAATAAGAATTGTCTGTGCTGTATGATTTTTATTAATCTAATACATCATAACAACCATGCCTTATTATTCTAGGAGTTATTTAGAACAACTTTTGATGTGGATCTAGTGCTATTTGTGATTAATTATATGTCAAATGAGGTCCTATTCAATTGTTTGTTAGGCATCCCTGATGAATAAGTGTTCACTAAAGCCAAATGCAATTTCTAGAAGAAATATTATCATAGTTCTGTTCTTTATTGTCTCAGCATCAGAGTTGCATAGCTTTACTTCTGATTGCTTATAGTCTTCTAGTGATAGTTGTGCAGCTAACATCACCTCCCCTTTCTCTGATCAGTTTTTACAATAACCACCTACCATTTTAGTGTAATGGGAAAATCAGACTGTTTTGTTCTAAAAATGCAGATTTATGTGCTTTTCATAGACAGCTGGATAGACTTGGGTCTGGAAGATGTAGTAGGCCATTTCTTGAAATCTTTCCTGTAAGTCAGTGGCCAAGCTATCAAGCAGTCAGTGGCAAATCAAGGACTGCTAACCTTGTGTTTTTACCTGCCTACTCTGAGTTCATGTCCATTTCTGATTATTAGTCTTTATTAAATGGTATGAGAATGGTCTTTGTGTTGCAGAAAGTTTCTGCCTCCTGTTCGTTTTTGTGGGGTAGATGCCCGAAAGATAGCTGCAGCCAGCTCATAGTACCCATTAAAACCAGTTCCTCTGATTCTCGTGGGACTCAGTGGAAAAGCCTCTGTGCCATCTGCTGTGCACAGTAACAGACTGAAAACTTTTCCTGGGAAACTTTGTATTTGGACAGACTTAGAAATGGGCTTATCAGCTGTTGCTCAGAAAACAATTTGAGGAGGTATAAAAAGAGTGCCTCTGTAAATTCAGAAGAAGTGTTTTGCCTGTCAGAACCAATTAGCTTGAAAAACATTATCTGGCATCTCAATGAAATTACAGATGTGTAAGACTCTTCAGAAACCAGAATGTTTTTGCAGAGATGCTGTTTCTTTCTCGTGCCCTTCCTTTTTCTCTCTCCATCTTCCTTCTCCCCGCAACTTTCCTAGTGAAATGCAACATACCTGTTGACTCTGATGCTGAGAAACAAACATTTTCTGCAGTAACAACTTGTCCATTCATCAGAAAAGATGTGGAGGGTTTTTATCTGCAAAAGTGGTTTAATTGCAAAACCTGACACTAGTCAAATCAAGGGGTTTCATTTATGTATTTATTTATTTATTTATTTGACTTTCAGCTCCCTTTTGCTCTCATAATTATTAGGACAAGACTGAATTATGGTTTTGTTCAGAGAAGTCCCTTTAAAACTGAACAAAACCACTCAAAATCTTCCAACGTAGTAAAAAAAGGTAATTAATTTGGCAAATAGTGTTCTGAAGTCTGTCTTCCACTCTTCTATGAAGGATGGGAAATATCTGAGAGAAGAGCGGATGAGACTTTCAGCCTCCAGCTTCTTCAGGAGGTGATAAGTTTGAAATCTAGCAGTTAAGGGGCAAGAGGCTTGTGTGAGTGGCCAGTCTGCCTTGGTAGGATGCAAAGGTCAGTGTTGAGAGACAAGTGAGTGGAGGCTGAAAGGGATGCCTCCACGGGATAGAGTCTTGTTTAAGATTCAATAAACCCTCCAGCTGTGCTTTTCACAGCCCAATGTTCACAGTCCTTTCTAACCCTTACCATTGTATGATTCGTGCTGCACAGTGCCAGTGCGTGTCAATAACAAATTGACTTGTGTGTGTACAGGACATTGCGTTTGCTTTACTAAGAGGATGCACGTAATGTCAAAAAATGCATAGTAAATTTGAGGCTGCTGGAAAGTGCCTGTGTCACTCCCCATTCACAGCAGCAGCTGGTTGCTGAGGACATGGTGGGTTATGTGATGAGCTCTCAGTGAGGGAATTGGGGAGGAGTAAACACTATGGAACGAAGCATCAGTGAGTTGCAGTCAGTTCAGATTCTAGCACTAATGGGCCAGTTTTGGTTTAGTTCTTTAAGAATAAAGTTGCCTAAGGCAACTTTGAAAACTAGTTCAAATGAGTATGTTTTAAGGAAGGTACTGATGGAAGCTGTTAGCATCATCATGAGGACTGTTGACCTCTAGAGGTGCTTTTGTCTTTGTTTTTCTGCTCCCAAAAAGGGTTCTGTGTTTCCATTAGTGACTTTTTAAAATTGTTTTGAGATACTACATTTATACTACAGAAACCTTACATAACTGAGTTTGTGATCAAAACAAATGAACTGGGATTCTGAGAACAGAAGTCTCTGATGCAATGAGAGTAGAAATGAAGCTGCTTGCCAGTTCTTGTCTACTGAAGCAGATATTTGACTATCCCGTGATATGCACATGTACAGAAAGGTCATTGAGTCACTAGAGTGAAAAGTCAGGTTTACAAGTCTAGAATAAGGTACAACGATGTCATGTTGATATTTAAAATGGATATAGCATTTCAATTCAGAGAGCTGCTTTGCAAATATTTCTACCAGGGTTACATACAGATGTTGTGCATACAATGTGACTGTTAGATTTTTCAGTTGCTACAGCAGCCTTTGATCAAGACTGTGGCTTATTACTAAAAAATAAGCTTCCTTTGCATATGCAAATTGTCATTAGTCTAAACAAAACACTTCATATGTTATACAGTTATATCTGTTTTTATCTTTTACAAATGCCTGTAGGTTGTTTTCATATGTAGTCAGGACCTGATCTGTAAGGTTTCACACACTTTAAGTCTCTTTTGCTGTGCAGAGCATGAGCTACTACTGATCTTACAAATCAGTGGGTTTGAATGAATGGGTGACCACAGCAGCCTCACTGAGTTGCCTATAGGATATGAATCTCCTGCTATGGTATTTTGGGAAGTGTTTAAGAACTATATATATGTACATACATGGTAAATGCAGCTTTTGCAAGATATTCTTTTGAAATGTTTCATTGGAAAGTGTTGGTCGTGTGGTCTGAGACACTGACCCATCTCAGAGGTTTCAAGCTGAATATTCTAAACTGGGGAACTGGTTTTAATGTGTTATGAAAAAAAAGAAAAGTATCTGTATCCTGAAATGTCTTACTATAATTTTCAAATGCTCTGTGTATTTATGTTTATGTTGTAGCCCAAAAAAAAAATATGTTGGCAGCATATAGATATAAAAGGCAGAATGAAGATTTTCTAGAATTCCTGCATTGTATTAATAACTCTCTGTATTAAGTTTTCTCTTATGTAAACTACTGCTTTGAGATCATGTAACCTTTTCCCCTTCATGATGACTCATTGGTTGACTGTATTTTCTGTGCATAATTCTTCCTGTACACTTAACAAAATTTTAACATCAACAAGATTGATACACTACTCTCTCCATTACCTACATTGTAGCTGAGAAGTTAATGTACTGGAGAGAAGGACCATTAGATAGATTAGTTTTTCATTTTGTGGAGTATGTGTCAGTGACTCTTATTTGAGAACTGTTTCAGTGACACTGACTCTCAGCCCATAAAGTCAGCTTTTGCTCTCGCTAAGCAAAGTCATCGCTGAAGGTGGTGATTTAGCAGAAAATTCTGGTGTAGAATTCCTGAAGCATCTTTCTCCCTTGAGTTGTACTTTAAGGAGTCTTCTAAAAAGAAAATACGCTTGTTACTATAGTGATAAGTTGGAAGATTTGTAGGCAGCTTTTTAAGATTTCTCTCGGAAGAGCTGTAGCAGCTGAAAGATGTTCCCACACAAGCAGTTTACAGTCACATCAGTTGCTTTGTGGAAGGAGCTGCTGTGTAACACTTGGGAGTACTAGGTGGTGAGGGTTATGTGAAAACAGCTATGGAGTAGCGTGGGTGGCTGCTGGGAGATAACCTTGAACAAAAGGGAAAGAAATAACAAGTTTATATGAAAACAAATGACTTTATAAAGCAGGAGTAGTTGACTGTGAAATTATGTTAGCTGTTGCATTATAATACATTGTGGTCTGAGGTTTTACTGTATCCCAAGCTTCATCTTGAAAACATGATTCAGTACCTTGTGTCTACATTTGGATGTATAGTGGTGTAAAACAAAACAACTTTTTGATTTTTTTTTTCCCCTGTTCCTCCTCCTCAGTAAACAACAGTAAAAACTTTATTACCTTTTTTTTTTATTATTGAGAAAATATCCTTGAGACAGTGTGATTGAAGAGTATGTGCCAGGGTGATCTTAGTTAGCAAGTTACTGATCCAAAGTATGTGTTTTTTACTGTTGAAAGGAATTCTGATATTAAATTAACNACCTTGTGTCTACATTTGGATGTACAGTGGTTTAAAACAAAACAACTTTTTGATGTTTTTTTTTTTCCCCCCTGTTCCTCCTCCTCAGTAAACAACAGTAAAAACTTTATTACCTTTTTTTTATTATTGAGAAAATATCCTTGAGACAATGTGATTGAAGAGTATGTGCCAGGGTGATCTTAGTTAGCAAGTTACTGATCCAAAGTATGTGTTTTTTACTGTTGAAAGGAATTCTGATATTAAATTAACTTTTTAAAAGTCGTTAGCAAATGAGTTAATTTGTCTGAAGAAACTGGCTACATCTTAATGTTGTGGGTTTTTTTCTTTGTGTAGTTTGAAAAAGAAAAGGCAAGCCAAGCAAAACACCGAGACTGTGTCTGCCAATTCCCCTGGATCTCCTGATTCCAAAACACCTTCTGAGAAAGATGATGAAAGTAAAGTTATTTTGGAGCAAATCAGTTCCTCTGAAGACAATTGTAAGTTTACTGGGGAAAAGGAAACTGCTCCAGACAAAGAAAAGAAAAAGAAAAAATACAATCAACTGAAAGACATCAGACGCACAGAACTTAAGCGATACTATACCACTGGTGAGTTATGTAAATACTGTAGTACTTTGAAATATGTTTGTTTTGATAGCTTGTTAATATACTTTTCTCATATTCTGTAGACCTTCCTTAAAAGGATAATTGACTTTGTTTTTATTATAAGAATATGCAAACAAAATTATATAGTCCTGAGTATCATCTGCCTCTAACTGAAAACTTGCAGTTCTCATGAAATACGTACGTCTTGTTTCTCAGTTCTAAAACTCAATGTTGTTACAGGTAACAGCTTAATTAATTTTTGCATTTTATTTATTATTAAGATGACATTGAGGATTTTTTTTGTTGTTGTGGGGTTATCTGTTTTGTAAATTGATGTATACTATTTAAGACTTCAGTCTTAATATTTGTCTGAAGTGTGAACAAGCAGGTAAATGAACTACATTTTTTAAATAAGATGTCAAAGAGCTTGTGTGGTAGGAAGCTTGTTTTTCATCACTCCCCTCAGCTGTGTCAATATCTCAGTTGATTGTAAATACCTTTTTTAGACTTAATTCAGGAAAACAAAAACAGGTTGTGTGTAAATATATGTGAGATGAGTCACATACACATTTATTTGCAGGGTTGGAATTTGTTAGATAATTGAAGTAATTTTAGATATAAACTGAATATGAGCCAGCAATGTGTTCTTGTGGCCAAGGGGGCCAATGGCATTCTGGGATGCATCAAGATGACTGTGGCCAACAGGTTGGGGGAGGTTCTCTGCCCTGATGAGGCCTCATCTGGAGTCCTGTGTCCAGTTCTGGGCTCCCTAGCTCAAGAGGGAACTTCTGGAGAGAGTCCACCACAGGGCCACCAAGATGATCGGGAGACTGGAACATCTTTCATATGAGGAAAAGCTGTGGGATCTGGAGCTGTTCAGTC
The DNA here is from genome assembly GCA_013401255.1 of Urocolius indicus. Taxonomy (NCBI): domain Eukaryota; kingdom Metazoa; phylum Chordata; class Aves; order Coliiformes; family Coliidae; genus Urocolius; species Urocolius indicus. Next base: position 327,994 of record WBNH01011351.1, on the reverse strand, counting down.
TAGATAAGAGGAGCCTGAGAGGGGATCTCATTCATATTTACAAATATCTCAATGGTGGCTGTCAGGAGGTTGGGGCATCACTTTTTCCTATTTTATATAGCAACAGGACAAGGGGTAATGGGAAGAAGTTGGAACACAAAAAGTTCCATTTAAACATAAGAAAAAACTATTTTACTGTGAGAGTGATGGAGCACAGGCACGGACTGTCCAGGGAGGGTGTGGAGTCTCCTTCCTTGGAGGTCTTCAAGACCTGCCTGGATGCATTCCTGTGTGATCTAGTCTAAGTCTGCTTCGATAGAGGGGTTAGACTTAGATGATCTCTAAAGATCTCTTCCAACCCCTACCATTCTGTGGTTCTGTGAAATCCTTCCGGCTCTCCTGTTTCTATTTTATAGGAATGAACTCTTTGATTAAGAGAACTCTGATTCCATGTCATAAGGATTTTTTTTTTAAGAGAAGGAAGAAAATAGGAAATTGCATCTACTTGCAAAGTAGACTTCTTTCCTGCTAACAGCATGTGTGTGAATATCTGACTCGTAAGAAAGAGTTGTCTTTAGGAGAGAGAAATGAGTCTGCAATAAAAATGTTACGTGTTGACTGATGCATGCAGACTAGTCCACATCTGAAGAGCGTGTTTTATGACACAACGTAAACCTTACCATAAAGAAGATAAGTGTTGGAATAGTAGTAGTTCCTGGCAAGCTGAAGAGTTTACAGTGAATTATTGATCAGTCCACAATTTTTGGCAGGTTTGAGTATGGTGAGATCACGAATTCAGAAATTAAAGGAAAATTTGCTTCTGTCTGAAGATCTGATCGGACTGTTCTTGAACTAAAATCTGTACAAGGAAAACTGCAGAATTGTTCATGAACGGACCTGCAAACTCCTTCTGTTTTGTTCGTCTGCTAATTTAAAAACAAAAACCAAATAACAGTCAAAAATCCCACACCAAAATACAAACTGTTGTATTTCTAGTAAAGTGTTTCTGCTAGTATCAGTGATTTATTGCTGGTTTGTACCTGGAGGAAGCTAGGGGTTTGTGGGATAGATGGATTTTGTTTCTCTAGTTGTTTCAGTAGTTTTGTGAGAAGTGCTGTGACAGTTGGCACTTGTAGTGGCAAAGTGGCAGAAAAAGGGGGTGATGGCATTGCTCTCTCTCACTGAAGCGTGCGTCAGAGGTGTTGAGGGAGAATGTAAAGTCCTTTTTGGCTTATGATTCAGCAGTTGATATAAACTCAGGTTTTACTAATGTTTGTTTTGTAGGCGTTCCCAGGTTTTGTGTGCACTGGCATCTTTGTGGGATTGATTTGAAATGCTGCTGGCTGTCCTACAGGTGTGCAAAGCCTCTGGTTCTGCAGAAATACAGAGTTTCTGTTGAGAAATACAATAATTTAATGCTGCTGTTGTGCTGAATACAGACTCCACTGACAAAATCCATAGAAAGATAAACTCTTTTGTTTTAATGCCCGCTTTTGGTTTTTGCTAAATAAAGACTCAACTGGAACATTAAAATTGTGGAAGTGAAAGTTGAAAAACAGATGGAAAACATTTGATTATGAAGCAAATAGTGTCATGTTCCCTATGCAACTTTCAAAATGAAATAATTCCAGTGGAATCACTAGTTGCCACACTGACTCTACATGCCTTAGACATGCTTTCATCCACCGCAGCTATAGCTGTCAGTGGTTGCCTGCTTAGCCGTTTGTTACTGCTGCTCCCCTGAAATCTGCTGCCTTTGCTAACTTCCAGAGCAATTTCCAAGAGCTCTCCCTACACCTGTACCAGCTTGTAAGAACTGGACTTGTTTAAGTAGTTGGCTTTCACCCACATGCAGCAGAGGACAAAACCACCTGCCTTGCTGAGCTGAGTTCAGCCAGAAGGTGTGTATTCAGCACTTCCCTGCTGGAAGATGTGTTAGCTGCAGTGGGGGCATGGTACTGACAAATTTTTTTAATGGTTGATGAAACTGGCTAAGAGGGATTATCCATGCATATTTAGTTGTTTTCATTATTTAACACTATGCTTGAGTATACCCCAACTTTTTTTTTTTTTTCCACAACACTGGAAAAAGAAGTTCATGTTTTTGAGATGCTTTGACCAAAATAATCTCTCTTACTTGTGGTTAACGATTTTTCTAAGTGTGTTTGCACGAGTGTTCGGAGATTTTGTTTGATGGTTGGTAGTTTCCGATTACCCAGCTTAGATTTAATATCTAAAACTTTAAGAAAATCTGATGCAGGAATACTAATTGTTCTTTTTAAATGCTCTCTGTATTTTGCCAAATTGCTTAGTTTTCCTACTCAAAAGAAAAATGCATTAGATGTACCAACAGGCTTGCATATTCTGATTTGTGTTGTTACGGTGATGCATACATAAGTTATTTTGTGGCTTAATGGAGATCTTGTCATAAGATGCTTTGAGCCTAAAAGGGTCATGCCTTTCAGTCTAACAGAATAAAAGCTCTTGTGCTCTGAATAATTTCCTGTTCATATTTTACAGGTCTATAAATCCTTCTTTCTTTATTGTTCTAAGAGATTGGAAAGTAACGTCACATCTCACTATAATTCGTTCCTTGCACGCCATATCCCTTCATTAGAAGTTTGTGAATGCGTTTATGAATTTGTAAACACTGACAGTGTCACCCTTATTCTTTCACTTTGAATGTCATTCCTTTTATGAATGTCATCCCTTTTGCAAGGGCTAATACTCTGTCAGAATGATTTTGTTGACTCAGAAAGTTCCTCTTCTCTGGTGGAAAGACTATAATGCAGTTTCTGAAGGCTTTGGAGAACTGGAGGTGGTGGTGCTCCCTGCCAGGCTTTGCAGGAAAGAGAGTGGCTAAATACTTTAGTTCTTGGAAGAAGATGGGAGCACAGTGACAGAGCAAGGAGCTCCTGGGCTGGTATCCAACTGCGCTGTTGCGTTACAGCCTGCAGCCGGTGGGTGGCAGTAGCGGGCCAAGGAGGGGGAGTTGCGACTCAGGCATCCTCTAGAAGGGGATCCTCCAGCATCCCTCTCCCCAGCCAAGATTTTTTTGGTACAGGCTAACACTGTGTTGGCACCGTTAGAAATCATCTACCAGTATGATGGTATTGGTCACTTGAGGCACTGCTGAATGGCCGAACAGATCCTACTGACAGAAGGTTCTTCCAGAGTAGTCTTAAGTTTTCCTTTCCTTTTAGCACTTGTGTTGCTCTTCAGTGGCTCTGTAATTCTGGAATAATTTGTGTTATTTGGTCTCCAGGTCTCACCCTGTAAGACATTACTTTGCAGATATGACCCTTCTTTTCTTTTCTTTCCTTAAAACAACAGAGGTGCTGATATTACTTCTTGTTCTGAGGACCACACTCCTTTCTCCTTATTTTTGCCTCATCTTTTGGCTTCTTGTGGTAATTGGCTTCTGAACTTTGTCTTACCCTTTCTGCTACTGTTGCTGCAGTAATCCACTTTCAGAAGTGAAAGGATGGTATCTGGCACAAACCAATGGTTGCGTAGGTACCTCGGTGAACCACACAATATTCAGTGCCCAGGATACTCTTATTCTTGGGATAACCTAGTTGACCTACTTCTGTAGCTTGACTGCTTGGATCAGAAACAATTTGTGTGGGAAGCCTGGCTTTGTTGGAAGATGTTGACTTACTAAGATTCAATATTATTTTTTTTCTTTCTTGTGTTTTGGTTTGGCTTTTTTCCCCCTCTCTCTTGTTGTTTTCTTTCTTCCCCATACGTCACAAGCTCTCAAACACTTTCAAAAACGCAAGGCAAATTGCAGGAGCGCAGCAGTGGAACTGTAACAGTCTGGAAGCACCAGTTTATTGACTTTAGGGCTGGATGCACATCTCTGGCATAGACTTGTAAGGTGGACATCTGTGAGATTAGGAAACCAGGATTCCTGTCAGGAATTGCTAAACTGGATAAGATGTATTTTGCCACCGAAGACACTGAAACAGGAAAAAATGTGACCTTCTGAAAGCAGACATTGCAGCAGTGGTGTGAATTAGAGTCTAGCATAATGCTCTGAATTTTGTCCATATATTTATTCCAGCACAACATCATGTATCTTTCTACTAGATACGCAGAATATTCCTAGATTCCACTGATTTTGCTTGAAAACATAAGCAGTTGGCATATATGAAGAACTGATCTCCATTAAAGAGTGCATCATAAAGTTTGGTTTAGGTGACATCCCATGTCACACACTTACTTTTATCAGCAAAATAAAATTCAGTTGACTGGGTTATCATTCTGCTCTCTAATCATAAAACCATCCTTTCCCATTCACTGTAAGATATTCAGTTTCAATTTCTGCAGGAAGTGAGTGGGAGGTGAGACCAATGAAACCTCTTACTGTGGCTCTGATTTCTATCCAAACGAGCAGGAGTCTTAAACACCATGAGAGGGAAAATGGTATGAGACTATTTAATTATATAGTACATTGTATGTTGAAGAGAAGGTGCCAGAGTATCCCTCTAGAGTCCAGAGGCAGAAAATGGATGCGTTTTTGACTTGTCCTCCATGCCATCACTCAAGCAGGGGGCGAATCAGGAGCAGTGCAGCATGCATGAGGTTACCAAGCCTCTGAATGTTCTGGGTAGCTGGCCAAGAATAAATGTTAGCAAATAAAACAGAGAGGGTGTAGCAATTTTCATCATTCATAATGTGGTAAGATTTGCCCTGACTGGCACAGAACCAGCAGAGACAACTCCCATGGTACCAGCAGTACTTAATTTCTTTCAAAGTTGAAGATTTCTTGCAATGCACTGAAAATTTATAGATAATCTGAATTTAATAAAAAGATAGGGTGATTATAGAACCCACTTTTCATCATAGTTTCTAGTTGTTAGGATATTTGCTAAATAGGCTTAATCTGAAGTGGTGAACTTCTCAGGATATATTAAGTTGAAAATGGAAGCTTTCTTCTGCTGCTGGATTCTGGTTTTGTCTTTTGGACTACCTGGTATGGTTATACAACAGTAAGATGCCGCTGAGGGCTTCATTAAAGTCCTGGTAGTAAAAAGGAAAAGTACATTTAAAAAAAAAAAAAAAAAGGAAATCCATCTAAAATCTTGCTGTAGTCAGCCCTAATCTCTGGGGGCTTGATTTGTGCAGCCCTATTTCTTTAACAAAGTACTTTGTATTCAGAGTAATCCAAATGATTTGCAAACTGCATTACTCAATGTTGCTTAATACAACAGTAAGAGGAAGAGGATCTGAATTTTCTCAAGTTCTGAGACTTTTTTTTTTTTAGCCTTTGTGTTTCAGGTTGGCTTCAGATAGCAAAAATGAGAGTAGATGCAAGGAGGGATGAAAAGGGATAGAATCTGTTTATTCCAGAATTGAGATCTCAAATAAAATTACAGCAGCATAGGAAGAAGTTTATTTTACTGTAATCGTCTATGTAGAATAACAAGGGGTTTGGAATAATTTACATATGAACGTAAACTAGATGTCTTGTGTAGTGGCTGGTTGGGAAGCTTCTGGCAGCTGGTATATTGGCATCAATTGCTGAGACCATGTGAAAAAAGAGGTGGAAAAATAATTGAATAGGTTTTCAGATTACTTGCTTTGGAATAAGAACAAATGCTCGCAAATCCCAGTGGGTCAATGTTAAAGATACCAGCTTATATTCAAGCTGGGTTGTTAATTGGTGTTTACTAGGAACTGTCACGCACAGAAGGGATGCTTTGTCCTCAGACAGGAGAATTTGATCTGAGCAGTAAGTACCAGAAATAATTCTCTTAGCACTTCACTTCTGGAAATTTGGATGTAATGTCTTAATGCTACTTGAGCTTCTCATATGTGGAATCTTCTTTTAATTTTCATCTTGATGGATGGATAAGCTCCTATCTGTTGTAAAACTACATAGAAGACACGAGTAAGTTAAACTTGGTCTGTTGTATGTAATCCATAGGTATTGCCTGTCAACGTTGGACAAGTTGCCTCAAAACCTATAGTTAAGACAGACTGAGCTGTTTTAAAGTCTTCTGTTAGATGAAGATTGATAGTCTAATCTAGTCTAATCTCCATTTCCAATCTAATCTAGTAAACTAATATGTTTCAAGAGGGAAGTTGAGGGAAATGAAATGGGAACAGGACAGAGCATGAAAACTGTGTCCAGTAACAGAGATTTCTAAACTGAGTTAAGAACAAAAGAGAACCTAACAATTTTAGCTCATTGTGTGATACCAGTAGTTGAATTTTCAGCAATTTTCTAGGGTGCTTCTTGTGCAGCAGGGAGGAGGAAAGGACACAGAAGGAGAATTTATGTATTTGTATCCTCTAGTGTGACTTTTTTTTTTTCCTCCACTCAAATTTAGAAATTAAGGTAAACATTAGCTTAATAGACATGATCTAGTTTTTTAATTGGCAGAGCTGCTTTTCATGTAGGAGTCCTAAGTTTGTTTATGAATCTTGATCACTGATATAGTATTTCTTCAGTAAGCTTTTAAAAATGATCGATACACGATTTTTATATTCCTTCCTTTAATTTTCAAATAGTCAATCAGGTTCCTATGATATCTTTTGGTAGAGAGTGCTCAGGTTTGTTACCATTTGCATGAAGAGCAGTCTTGCTCCTGCTGGCATTGTTTGGTGTCCACTGGGTCATGTATAAGAACTGAACAGTCAATCCCTACTCACCATCTCCAAGCCTCCTATGATTTTTCTCTTGTACTGTTGTATTCTCTCTATAAAATACCCCTCTTCTGGAAATTTCTTTTAGGCAGAAGAACTTCGCCATTCCTTACACGTGCATTGTTTCATGGCTTTGCTTGTCCTTTTTGTCCTTCTGTGAATCTCCAGGACCCAGGATGCTGGGACAGGGGTTTTTGCTCTCAGATTCTCTGACTTTATTTACTCTGAGCTGTGTTTAACACAGCTTTTTGGTGTTCAAATTTTTAGGAACTACAGGGAATTGAGAGGCTCCCTTCAGTTCTTAAGGGGTAAAAAACCCAGAGCCTTATCGTAAATTACTGTAGCAAAAAAGTTTTGGCAGGCAAAGCAGGCTAGGAGACTGAGAAACAAGTGGAAATTAGAAATCAGGGATACCTTTTTAACAGTGGCAGTGTCTATTGAGGTGGAAAATAAAAAAGGGTTACAATGGAATTTCTGTCACTGGGAAAAAAAAATCCAGACAGGATTTGATATTTTCTAAAAGTTGTGGTTTTCTATAGCAGTTACTCAAAATAAAATTTATGATAGTGATATCTTGTGATCTGCTCTGCAAAGGTCAGACAACGAAATGACATGATTGCTGTTTGATCAGCTAAAACTGTTCTCACTGCTGAAAGACCCAAAATGTATCCAGGGGCTGTCTGTTTTCCCAGAGCTGGAATTTTTAGGAGTGAGCACTTACTTTCTCAATTACATTTAAATGCAGATACATTTAACATCTCTGAAAAGTGACCCGGAACAAGGGTGGAAAGCTGTGGAGCATTTGGTCCCATAGCACACGATGAGGTTGTGGTGAGTGTAAGCATGCAGGAAGGAAAAGGGAAGCATGTCAGGAGAATTAATGAAGAGAATTGTAATTTTTCTGATGGGGATAATAAAGGGGAATATGTCTGCATTGTTAGTGAATCCTTCACTTCCAGGATCTACTGGCTTATCATGTTTGGCATAGTCTGAATTTCCCCAGGTCTTGACAGCTGCCTGTTGGGTCTTGTGCTTGCTGAGCATCGGTGCCCTGTGAAGTTACTCTGAGTGCCTGCAGGGAACGTGTGGTAGATCGGAGTTGATTTTGGTAGGTATCTTGTCCTGGGGAAAGAACTGGACTCTCTTACAATTTTTCTTTTCAGCATTTCTTAAGAGGGCTGTCAACCAAGAAAAATTGTTCCTTTGCCTGTTCCCCTAGACAGGTTTCCACGATCCACTGCCTAGGTGCCTGTGGAACAACCATCTGCAGCACCTATGTAGATCAGTGCCATAGCATCTCTCCCCAGGCTGTTGATTTTCTGTAGCTCTAGGGATCTCTGCCCACATGCAAGAGGCAAAATATTCTCTTTACAGTTTCAGATGTGCAGTTTACATTTGTAGGATTTGTCTCTTTAAGGCAGGAATGTTCATAAATTGAGTACAAAAAAGAGCACGAGATTTTGCAATATGGTTTAAAATGCACTCTTTTGGTCTCCAAGCAGAGGGTTGAGGGAATGATTCTCAGGGAGTCTATATAACTCAAGCCTTGTTTCCTCGAGGCAGGCTTTTCATTTCTCTTCTTCTCATATTGTGCATGAAATAACGCAGTTGGAAGTTAACCCACATGCTCTGAAAAGCAGAACTCCTTTCACTTGCATGTAAATACTACTACAAAGTTAATCTGATCTCTTTTATTTTGTAACACTCACTCCCAGCTTTCAGCACAGATGTTTCCTCTTGCCTCCTCCAGTCTGTTGTGTCTGTGATGGGACCCATCAGGTTGCACTTGAGATCGGTACTGTGTATAAACTGAGTTGTGCTTTTCTATGGCTCCTGAGGATCTGTGTGGTGAAGTGCTGGCAGTCAGCAACACCTCAGATGCTGTTGCCATCTCTGTCCATGAAAATAGCATGTCACATATCTTTAGAGTCTTTGTGATATTCATCCATGGTTTTAGCCTATGCACTTGTAATCACAAAGTATTAGACAAGTCAGTACAGCCTTGTGATTTGAAGAAATGTTTTTTTGGTCAACTTACATGGCATGACTTCCCAGGCCAGCTGCTGCCTGTTCAGGCAGCAAAACGAATGAAGGAAAACAGTATGTGTACTGTTAACAGTTTTCTGAAATGAGCATGTCATCTTTTGTGATGCCCAAGTATTCCTTCCTTCAGCCCTGCTGTGTTGAGAGGCTGATTTTCATCCCTCTATAGTGTCTTTGAGTGAGTCTCTGAGGTATTGGATAGTCAGGGTGGTACTTTTGTGATTATTTATATTTAGGTACTGAAACTTAAATGAACAGACTTCCCAGGTAGTACTGTCTGTCAGAGCACAGAAAGACCAGTAGACAGCTTCTTGTCCACCCATCTCCAAAATGCTCCTGAGCCTGCTTACACCTAAAGTGAGTAAAAATTCACTGAACCTTCTTTTTTTGCATCTCCTCATCTCTTGAAATAATCACTGATCTCTTTTACCTCCACTTGCGTATAAAACCTGGAACTATCTCTGATTGTCACCATATCCCTCCCAGAGTGTGCATTCAATAAACAGTTTAAACTAATCTAAGATATGCACGCTGCTGCTAAAAGAGAATGTCCTTCCCATCCTCCTGCTGAGCCCAGCTGGGTGGTCCCAGTCCTGTCCTTCAGCTGTCACCAGCACAGAGAGTCAGGAGCTGCTTTCCTTATACTGGCATCTAGTGACCTCAGCCAAGTGCAGGGCTAGTGGCAGTAACATGTGAAGGAAGATGGTCAGTGGAGTTACCTCTTTCAGTAACAGCTTTGTTGTAGGTTGGTTTAAGCTGCTTGTGGAGCTGTGCCCAATCCTGTATTGTTCCAGAGGGATGAATGTATCTCTTCTCAGGGCAACCGTACAGATTGATGTGCATTAAGGTTTTGTCATTGTCAAGGTAAGCTCGTTTGAAGAACTTAGATATGAGAAAGTTTTGACATTTAGGCATTGCCTAGTCTAAAAAGGGTACCAGGTGTTTTTTTCTAAAGCAAAAAACACATAAACTCCACCTAGATTATGTGCAATTTAAATTCTGTGTTGGAGATTTTTGGTGTTTCCTAATGAAAGTCTTTGCTTTTTCTCATTCTTGCTGTTTTGTTTCTTAACCTGGATGAATTCCGTCCAGCAGAGGCCCAAGAAAGGCAAGTGTGAAAGCTTCTTTTCCTGTAGCTGGATTTTCTTCAGAAACTGAAAATAGTATGTAGAATTTGCATAGGAATTGGTTTCTGACTATACAGATACCAAGTGCCCAAAAAGCTCTTCTGGGCAAGTGGCAGAAAATGAGAACAGCCTTCTCAGTCTGATCTAAGGACACTTGTGGCTTTCTTCTTTCAGTTACCATTAATGCAGCATGTTTCTGTAGTGCTTTCAAAGACTGACATACTTAAGCTGTGCTGTGTGGTTTGATCCAGTTTGAGTTGTTAGCACATGGGGTATACATCTGCAGGAGAGCGACTTAGACAAGAACTTATACCTGCAGTGAATAATGAGGGGAAATGTGATCCAAGAAAGCACTTACCAGATAGTTTATTACTGCCTTTATCAAACTAAAAATGTAGATATTTTTACCCCTGATTTTAAAGAAATACTGGTTTTTTTAAATTTTTTTTTCATGCAATTTACCTCACTGTTTATTGGGTGTAGACTTGTCTTTTAAGTTCGTGATCACTGTTGTGATGTGGTAAGACAGCTAAGAGCCACCTGGCTGATAAATCTGGCAAAGCACAACATTCATTTTGTCCTGTGGCTTCACTTGGCTTTATCAGTGCACTGAAAGCAGCCTTCCTTCCTACACAAATACACAAGGAGAGGAGGGTGTTTTAGAGGTAGGCTGTCTAACACAGGGATCTTGGAATAGAATTAATTATTTTGAACTCGAAACTGAAGGCAGACAAAGATAGACAATAGATGGTGTGAACAGCTTCTAATCTTGAGTTGTGTGTCTTTTACATGAGTAAAGCTGAAGTCTGGATGGGGAGGAGATTTCTAAATGCTGAGTGTGAATTATCTTACACAAGTTGGTATTTCTGTGGAAGATTGACTTTACACTTTGTTAGTGGGGAGCTTGACCATACTTTTGGTGAACAATCCATAGGATATAGTAATGCAGTTTTGGGGTACTTGCTGAGTACATCGCATTATGTACACAGTGAGCTGTTATCGGCCCATGATGAAGTTTCTATTGCTGCATCTTTGCTTTGGCTGTTATTTGCACTTCTTAGATTGAAGATAGCATGTGCACCTGCTTGTTTGGTTACTTCCCTGGTAGCTGTAGACCTCATGAATGGCAGCTATTTAATCTGCCCTTAGGTAGTAGACATCCATTGCTTACAGGCCATCTTTTATGTGGCTGACACATGTGGTTCATAAACTTTTGCTCTGAAGGAGGATAAAGCACTTAGCTGAAGATGTATTTGGCTGCTGCAACAATTAATCTCAAGTGGTGTCGATGTGAAGTAGGACTTCGGCATGTCTTGTGGTTAGCTTAGATGAGTAACGTGCACCCAAGTCCATCTTACGTAGGCTATTGGAGGTTGGTGAAATAGCAGTGGGGAGACAATTAGTAGTAGTAAATGGGAAGTAGGTCAGGAAGACCCAGTTTTAACGACGTTATGAAGTAGCTATGCATAGTGTGTGGGAACAAGCTTCTGTCACAGAAATTACATTGTTACAGACATATCAGTATTTCACTGACTATCCAGGGCCAGCAACTTTTATATTAAGCATAGTTAGGTCATGTATGCAAAATATGGGAGGACACTTGGTAACGTTTTCCCATCTGAAGTTTTCTGTGGATTTCCTTTTAAATGTCACACTTGTGCAGCAAGATGTTCTTTTCTTTCATTAGTGCTTTGTCTATGTGCAGGAGTGTGCAGAAGGACACCTGGCTGTGGAATGCAGGGCTTAAATTATCACACGTGTCTTTGTATCCAGGCAGCATCAGTAGGAACTAAGGACAACCTTCAGAAAAAGAATTGCAATAACATGTGTCAGACATAGGACCGATACTGAAGGAAATAATTAATTGTCTTTATCTAGAGTTAAGATCTACCAAACAATTGCTTCAGCTATGATGGGTCTGATCTTTTTTTCCAGACACTCCTATCCTTCCTCATTCCCATCCCCTCAGTCTCCTCTTGCTCATTCCTTCCCTTTCCTCTCTCGTTCTCTGGGCTAACACGAGGCTTGATTAAATGCTGCTGTGCCCTAGGAGGAGAATTAGGCAGGTTGGGGTGTGTTGAATGCTTCCCCCTAACAAATTAGCACAGGCATTTATCTGAACACAAGGTACGAGTCAATTCACTAGACCAACAAACTAAAATAACCAGTTATCTCTTTTCTTTTTTAATCAGTTGCATAGTCTCTCTGGGGGATCAGTCAGAGTCCAAGGTAGGAAGTGATGTGAGGAGACATCAGCTTGTCTCCTTTTCAGAGCTACTAATTTTGCTTACAAAGCTGTACCTGAGACTGCCCTGGAGAATTCATTGTCACTGCCACTGGTGAATAATGTAAGACTGAAGGAATCCAGAGCACAAAAAACATACACTTCTTTGTGGTCTAACTTTATAAATCTTTGGAATTTCGATCCTGGAAATCTTTGTGCAATTGTACTGCATTACATGAAAAAAGTTTTTCTGCCTCAAGTAAGCTATGTTTTAAAATAACCTACTGAACTGTTCTTAATAGACTACTGCATCTTCACTGAAGCAAATTCAGTAGCTATGTGAGTTTTTTTGCTATTGCATCCCCTGAACCCAAATGATTCTTGAGGTGTTTGTCTTTCATTTTCCTTCAAGTATTTATATGGGGGAGTTTGGTCCATCCTGTAAATGCTTTCCTCTGCATAAGAAGTATTCACTGCTTTTGAGCTCAAGATGTTGAACTTTTACTTTTAGTGTGCCTTAAATACTTCCTAAGAGCTGATCATACTTTTCTTCCCTCCCCCTTGCCCTGTTCTTCTATGGTATTCTACTTTTCCATAAGGAAAATGTCTTTACCCAGTTTAGGATTTTTATTTCTGTACCACTTTTATTTCTGCCTTTCATTTGTAGAGTTGCCTTGAACAAATACAAATTTACGAATGATGTATCTCCTAAGAATTTTAAAAGACTAACTTGATTTATAGTATGAAGTTAGACTACTTCAGCAGTGGTGTTCCTTGCCCAGATGCCTTCACACAGTCTTTGACAAGTCACAGAAGTCTACAGATGTGCAGCTTTTGTTGAGCATCTGAGCAATACCTTTTGGTTTTGACACTAGCCTTTTTGACACCTGCATTTGGTGTTTTTGACAAATATTTTGTAATATTTGACAATATTACAGTATGTCAGTTAATTTAATAGAACTGTATTAAATTCTAAGGACTAAAACTTCAGAATGCTCTAGTGCAAAATCTTCCAAGAGGGATGCACTTACTTTGGGATTCCTAAATTACTCTTAGAAAACCTGACCTAAGGACTTACGCAGATCCAACCCAAAATGGAACAGTGATTGGTATCTCAACATCAGTTACATCTCCTCCCAGAGCAAAGCTGTGTATGATTTAATAATACAATTAACAACTGTTAGATTTTTTTTTCAGCTTCAGTGTATGTTTTGCCCTTGTGTAAGGTAGTATTCAGCTGTATCTGCAAGAACTTTGCTTACAGAAGCATTCCAGTTTCATCTTGGAGACTTGATTTAAAAATTATATTAACTGTTCCTCAGAATATAACAGCAGAAATAAGATTGTTTTCTCTTACCTGTTTCCTGTTTGCATTTTGAAACCTGAACCACTCTGTCACTTTAGAGAGATGTTCAGGATACTTATGTATCTATACATTACATTCCCTAGGGACATACAAAATTATTTCTGGAAATCTAACCAGCTGTTTAAAAGCAGGCTCGGTGTGTTACATTTCTGCCCAAAAGAGAATGTGATCTTTGTTTTGATCCACAGACAGATGAAGATGTTTATTGGAGCACCCAGTCTATCTCAGAGGGGCTTTGGACACAAAACATTTACATCATGTAGAACATTTTCCCCCAAGACAAAAGAAAAGCATGTATAATCAGTTTACTTAAGGGTAAAGACAGATAAGATCATTGAAGCTGAGAGCTATTCTCCTGTCCAGCTGATACATGTCTTTATCTTAACTTGTTCCTAATGTGTATTTAGCAGCAAAGCCTGATCCTTGTCAGGTCTGAAAAGTGTGTTTGTGGTCCCGAAGACTTCTCTGATTTTTCCAGCTTATATTCACTGCTCTGTTGGAAACCTGTTGCCTCTCACAATGGCCTTGGCTTGCCTATTTTTGTCTACAAGGGCATGCCTACCCTCTGTCTTTGTGTTCTTGCCTCCCTTCTTTACTATGATTCCAGATACTCATATTGCAGATAGACTGCATTGCACCTGCAAAAAGGTGGGTGAGAGCTCCCAGGGAGTCACTGGTCTCCCATTTCCCAGGGTAAATTTCACAGGAGCTGGAGGCAGAGACTGTCTTGCCCGTTAGCATCCCCTGTTAGAAAAGGATGGATTGTTCAGTCTCTGTAAACAAGGCACGTGCATCTAGAATAGCTTTCTCTAAAGGCCTGTTGCACTTTGGCAAACATCACCATGACCTGTTTATTAACTGGTCTCTACCCACAAAAGTGTGTCTGTTTTCTGTCTGATATGAGGTTGTCAGCTGATCTGAATCCTTCTTGTCTTCAGACAGAACCTAGAGTGAATGCTGGGAACCCTCTGCATTTACCGGACATCTTCTGTGCCCTCCCTGCTCAGAGCACTGTGCATCCTCTTTGAACTTCTCTTCTGACTGTAATGTTCAGTATAATGAGTCTTCTAGTCACCCCTCTCCAGTGTTTCTGGGTGCCCAGTGACGTGCCACTTTACCAATATTTTACCAATATTTACCAATATTCTACGTTGTTTCCAGCTGAGATTTAGAGCACTGACTGCATCTCACTGTTTTTTGGGGTTTTTTTACAATCATATGTCAAATTTTCCTCTTGACAGTTGGAGTATATGAACTACCTTCCTCTGAAACTGAGTGACAGGGTTTATTTGTTAGTGTTTTTTTTTTCCTCTTTCAAAACCTCAGTGACCTTTTAAACTAGATCTTAACTTATCTCACTTTTCAAGTAGAAGAAAACTTTGAATGCAGTGGCACACGTCTTACCATCTTAAATATGAGAGTTGTGTGCCTGGAGTTGGCACTCTTGATGAGCACTCATCCCCTCTGTGCTATCCCTTAAATGCTCAAATGCTGTCCTAGACAATGTCTTCTTGTAAGCCTTCTGGTGGGAGGAACTCTGCTGCAGGGAAGCCCTTTGCCCTCACTCAGCTGGAGAGCTTTCTGGGTGTACAGGTGCTTCTGCATGTCCTGTTGTCCAAAAATACCCCATTGCCCAAGTAAAAATGCTGTGTGTCTGCCAGCCCTGCACACAGCTCCAGGAAAAGAATGGCAATGGATCCTCTGTTGCTTTGACTGTGGTAGGATGAGGTTGCTTCATATTTTAGTGTGGGATATTCAGGTGGTTAATAAACTGTTACATGTATAACATGTAGCATTGCTTTGTACCTCTGCAAAGGAGCTAAAGGAGGAGGAAGGATTAAATAAAGAGGGAATATAAATTTCTTGAAGATATTTGCATTTTTTTCACATAAAAGCTGCAGTATATGAATATTGCATGAATAGCAGTAGCCAAATTCTTAGTTGAATGTGACTTAAAATACATTTTCCATTTATAGCAGGAGTTACTACTTTTTTTTGTATCAGTTCTTTGAACTGCTTGTCATTTTTTCTATTGGGGCCCTGTATTTTCTGGTGATCTCTTTATTCCTTTGAAAGACTTACTTGGAAAATAACTGGTGGAGAATCACAGTCAATTTTTACTGAGAAGAGAGAAAAGTTGTAAAAGGCTTAGATATTCCAGAATCATGTGCCTGGATTTATATTGATCAGGGAATTGCTATTCTCCTATATCAGGAGAAGTTTCACGGATGGAGCACAGGGGTGGTTGTGGTGAGTAACAGCTGCCTTTACTTTAGGTGAGTTTAGCACTAGAGAAGAAGGAAGCCAAATGATACAATTCAATAGAGAAAAAAGATATAGAAGGTGAGGATTTGGTAGGAGGCTGTAGGAAACGTGACAAGCAGAACAGAAAAACCAACACTTGAGATGATGGGACGTTGCAGAATTTGTTTGGTTTGGGCAGTTTTTTCTTCCCTTTTAGCATGGTAGCAGTCCACTACCCAAACCTGAGTGGGGAAAGTTTGTCTAACTTGCTATCTTTTCTTCAGGGAGATAAGTCTGATCGGACGGCCAAAACACCTTTTTGTGGCAGTGTACCTCAGCTCCTGCAGCTGACTAAAGGAGGGAATGAGGTTGGGATAACATCTTCCTAGAAGACTGTGATGGTGTCTGGGAAGTGCTGGAATGTTAGACTGGGTGGAGGATGTCTCAAAACAGAGATCTGGCCCCTGTGGTGGTGGGGTTCACCCATGCATGACAGGAGCTGGAAGACTTTTCATTTGAAGTAATAATATTAATGTGAATGCTGTTCAATTCCATTTGGGAGCTGTGAGAAGAGCCAGAAGGGTGCTTGTGGAGACAGGATTAAATTGTCCTATACAACTCTACACATAAGAACATGGCTGAAAGTTATTAAAATGTCAGACTAGAAAGCAGAAATTGAAAAAATTGTGCAGATAAACTGATTTGTCTTCCTCCTCTACAAGCCCAAGCAGGCTTGTAAATATGAAAGCAGGACTTTTGTATTCTTTAGGTCTCTGTGTCTCTCCAGAATGACTGAAGTGGTACTTATTGTACTACTCCATCTCTGTTAAGATAGTTGGTATCAGTCTTTATGCACTGATAAAGGTTACTCACCCCAGGAAGCCTTGTTTGCATAATTACTTATCAGAACTCTGATTAGATTACTCGAAGTGATAACTATTCTCCCTGTTTCAGATTCTTTTAAGCCACCTTCAGATTTTCACTCATTAGTACTGGTGCTTGGCTAGGCTATAGTAATATACTTTTATTCCTTCTAGCAAATATGTCATAGAAAAGTAGGACTGGAACGTCTTAAAATGGCAGTGACATACTCAGAAATGTGGAAAATAGGACTAGTATCTTATAGTTTTAGGGAAACTCTTCATTATGTCAGGAAACAAATTAATGTGGTTTTTTGCATCTTAAAATATGCAATTGATTTACCTTCCTCTGTCTCAAAAAAAAGATACAGTAGAATAAGGAAAAACTAATGAGAAGCCAAGCTGTGTTATCAGAGAAATAGGAAAGAGTCTAAAGTATGATAGTACTTGCCAAGCTGAAAAAGTGAGAAAGCTGGAAAGATGCTGGAAATCTGTGACATTGTGAATAGTATACGAAAGATACATGAGGACTATTTATTTGTTCACTCTTAAAATAACATTTTTTTAAGATGCTTAGTGAAATTAATCTGATATGAAGTACAAGAAAGGAAACACTGCTTTATATAGCACATCATGGTAGCCTGGGGTTCATTGGCATAGGACAGATGTGGAGGTTTTGAAGGGACTGGGCAGTTCAGTGGATGCTGTGCCTCTATCCTGGAAAATCCGTGATTTCTAGAAGCCAAAGGGGCTACTCAGGGGCAAGATTTCTCTATTTACATGCCACTTGTGTTTGGTAAGACAGAGATTAATGAGTAAAATGGACTTTTGGTCCAAGTATACCATTGCCTCTATTCTCTCAGACTCCTGAGTTTGTTTACCTAGTGTGGGAAGTGGTCAGTCCTTTGGCCCCTTGTTTGCTTAAGCATTCCTGCTAACATTACCAGACATCAGCCTGACTGATGGCTTGGGAACTGTCAAGAATGTTCAGCTGTTGCTGCCAGCACCACAAACCTCGCACCGATTTCAGCCAGCAGCAGGTTAGTCTGTGACATTGGTGACGATGGTATTGTCTTGCAGTAGCATGTTGTATGTGCATTGGTGTGAGCAGTCTGGGATTCTGATGCTTCTTGACCTGTTCTATGTACTTAGACAGTTATTTACATAGTTGCAGGGGGTAATTCTCCTGTCACATGTCAAGGTCTTTTGGGTGGTAAACTGATCGACCTCTGTGTCATACTCCTTCAATAGCTGCTTTCCAAATTGTTCCTGGGTAACTCTCTTCTGTAAGTTGTCCCATAGCATCGCAAAATGAAATCTTAACAGTCTGCTAGGAAGCTGAATTAGATTATAAATATATCAATGAGGGCAGAAAAAATTCCATTCTAGACCTGTCCATTTTCAATAGGCCTGTATTTTCTTGCCTTTTCTCATTTAGCATTCTTCTTATTATTTCTCAATAATTGTACTATTTTTACATAATTCTTATTTTACCCGCTTCCTGGAATCAGAGAGAGCTTCAGTCCACCCACTCTGCCCTTTTCCTGAAAATGCAGTGTGATCAAATTTGCATTAACACCTAGTCAGTTCTCTTGCTTGCACGTTCCCATCTTAGTGTATGTGCAGTGCAGGAAAACTTGAGAGGCAGAACCATGGGTCACTTCATCAGTAAGAAAATGCCTAAGTTCAAAAAGTAGCCAGTGGCATATGTTTTAAAGACTGTGGAGACATGCAGCTCCTCCATTTACTTCTGTCTGAAAGTGGTCAGCGAGGATTCCATCATGCCTGTGTATATTCTGTGTGCCTTTGGGACTACTACTAGAGCTAGCTGCCTTCAGATCGTGTCAGAAAACATTTGGCTTCCTGAAGGAAAAATGAGAGAGGATTAGGGAATTGGAGAAAAAGTATATTTTGGTGTTTTGCTTCCTTTACCAGACTTTCCACCCTATCTGCTGTAACAATTCATTTAAAGCATAATTTGTGAGCTTGGCCTTGCTATCTGTACAGTAAGTGTGCTTAGCAATACCTGTGAGATTTAATGGGTTTATTGGACTTTTTTTTCCTCTGAAGGTCTGAATTTTTTAGTTAATTATTTCATATCTTTATAAGCACAGTTGAAACCACAGACTAGTTAAGACTTTGCATTATTCAAAGTTACATGATATGGTTAGGAATCACCAAGTAGTTACGCTTAGTGTAAGGATGGTGTTCAGAACCTGTTGTTGGAATTAAAAAAGGAAGCGAAAAAAAAGAGAAGAGTAGGAGAAGTATCCAAACAAGAAGTGTCACTTCTGGTTTCAGAAGACAGGTAGGTTTGCAGGCTATGACTGCTTCTTTTAGTCTGTAGCTAAACAGATTATACAACATATATTCTTGCACATAGATGTGAAAGAAAAGCAAGCCATCCAATTGTTGGGCTTGTTTAGAATTTCTTAACCTTAATTGTCAAAAGGAGGACTGTATTATGTTTAGCTTAAACTTTTGAACTGTTTGTCTGTACAATTTTGGGTTTTCAGTTATGTATATTTAGCTCATTCTTCTGTATTGAACCACAGTTCTGTCGCGGACCCTACTGAACAAGCACCTACATTGCTGTCAGCCGAGTACTAGAGTGTATTGTATGACTCATTACAACACAGTATTTCAGGTTAGAATTTGTCAAAGAGTGATATTTTTGAATCTCCAATATTTGCAGCCAATGTAATTAGAAAGACTGGAAATACAGAGTCTATTTTACAGCAGGAGAGAGATGCAAGAGGGAGGAACATCTTCTCTTAGGTAGGAAGCTGTAGAAGAGGAACTTATCTTTTTCTAGAGTATTTTGTGGTCTTCTAGTCCTGCAGTGGCATAGTGGTTGCTGTCATCAGCTCTCAGTCACCATCCCACCTTCCAAAGACAAAGTTTTGGAAAGAAAATGTTTAGTTAGTACCAGACATCATCAGCTCTGCGGAGAAACTGATTTTATTGCATATTGTTATTCCTACCATCTGTACAGAGATTTAAACTTTTTCACATTCAACGGGTACGAAATATTTTTCTGTCTCTCTCTTAATCTCTCTGAGCTACTTTATTTTTTACTTTCCACCCCACAGTCTTACTGATAGAAATAATAATTCTTAATTGTTTCCTACAGTTTTTTGCCCTAAGCAGGAGTTAATGTATCTGAAAATGTGTCTACTTTTTTTTTTCCAGATAGATGAAATGATTTACTAGAGGATGATATCTACCTAAAAACCTTTGTCACTTTCCAGTGACAGGTTGCAGGTAGCTTAGGTAATTTGCCTGCATGTGTGTGATATACAGCTCTAGTTATCCTGGAATAATGTAAGTGATATCTCCTGAGTAGCACATAATGGTGTGAATTCATGCATTGTTAGCTGGGGGAGTTTTTTTAGGAAGGATTGTGTCCATATCGTACATAAATAATGGTGTAAGGTGTTTCTGATAGTTTAATACTGTGCCTTGCTGGTGTTGTCGTTACCTATTTTTCCATTCTTCACCATAGACTGCCTTGATTTTGATGAAATAGTGTGACGATGGTAGAAATAGAAATGGTCAGAAAATGGCAGCAAGAATGCTAATTTTAGAAGTTTTACTGTGGGTGTTCAGTCTCAGAGATGAAATGTCTGAGATCATTGAGTGATGCTCTATTCTGTAATGCTATCAGGGAAAAGCTATCATCGTACTGGTCTTCCTCTTCTTACCTCTGTCCTTTATGCCGTGTGTACTACCCACATGTACTTAAATTGTGTGTGTTTAGTCCCTGCATGCTGTCTGCCTCTATTGTGTTGTAGGAAAAACATCTTTGCTTTCTATTGTATCACTAACCGTGGTATTCTCCTGACTGCATCCCTTGCAGGCAGTACGTGGGGTATGCCTGCAGTAACTCCTAGATACATGTACAGGGCTCTTACAAGTCTCTGTTGACCCAAGTCTGACTGTGTAGCCTCTGGAAGACGCTGAGGCAGCCCTCAGCATTAATCTGGCTGTGGAAACGGGCTGGCAGACGGGTCAGGTGCAGCACGCTTCTGGGCCCCTCCTTTCTTTTTGTGTACATTACAGTGGGGCAAGCGAGTCCTCACCCTTCTTTTTACTATCTGCTTCTTGCTCTCTGGAAATAGCAAAGGTTGCATCAAAGCCTGAATACGAGCCGGAAGCTCTGCATTGCCATTCCCTGTCCTTTCCTCCCTGATTTCCTTCTGAAGCTGGCAGCTTGGACGTTAGGAACGGGGCCTCCTGGGAGCTCAGTGTCTCCACCGCTCCTGGCCCTGGCTACTGGTTTGGCAGGCTCAACCGTCTGTTGCCTTCTCCTCTCTCCACGTCTCTGTCAGGCTGCAGAACACTGCTGGAGGCAGCAGGCCCTTCTCGAGGGGCTGGGAGCAAGCAGGCTGGACAACAGGACAGCCATGCATGGCCTCTCCACGCTGAGGCCCCGCTCCTGGAGCTGGGGCTGCATGCCACCCTCGCTTCCCCCAGGTACGTGGGTCTGGGCTCTGGGTGTGGAGGGTGAGTGAGCCTCGTGGGGCTGGGACTCGCTGGGCGGCTGGCATCCCCTCAGTCCTCAGCTTGGCTCACCCTCAGCTCTAGTAAGAATTAAAAATAGCTATCTTGCTTCTGAAAACTCGTGTCTACTTTTGGGATCCCACAAGGGTTTCTGGACATGCGATGAGTTTTTGCATGGTGCAGCTGATGGAAAGTGTCTTCTGAAGGAGCTTTATCCTTTATAACGCTTGGCTGTATACTGTATGTATGCATATTTTGCAGGACTTTGTATTTAAATGTGGCATACTAGTGGTGAAGGAATTAACTAGATTTGTTGAAATTGTACTGATACAATATCAATCTATTAATTGGCACATTGTGCATTCATCCTGAGGTTTCTACCTCATCCTTGATAGCAGCTCATGAGGTGAAGTACTTGTATCCAACAACTGCATCTGTGTAGGAATCACAGAAGAAAACATGGGAGCAGTTCTGTATTGATATGGTATCATGTATACATTACTCTTGCAGAGTTCCCGAATGGTTACTAAACCTTCTGTACTACCTGAAATTTTGCTTGCCTTGCAATGCAATTTTAAGGCTTAGTAGATATTATCGATATCTACTCTTGTCCTCGCTCAGAGCTGCAATTTGCACATCTGGTAGATCTTTCAAAACATATTGATAGACAAGCATCTTGTAAGTCAATTATTTGAGTAATATTTTTGTTTTCTTTAGATGACAATCAAAACAAAGCCAATGAAAAGAAAGAGAAAAAAATGGTTTCTCAGAAACCCCATGGTACCATAGAATATACTGTAAGTATTGCTGTGTGGTTTGTTAATGTCTGCTTTTTGAAAGTGGAATTGCTGCAGTCAAAAGGGAGTCAGTGGCATAAAACTGAAAGCACCAAGTGTAGCCTGGCTGCAGTCTGTACCTGCTTCAACAGGGATTGCTCCAAATATCTTTGTGTGGGGGAAGCTAGGCTTACATCCTGAACTACTATTCAATTCAGATCCTCTGCCTCTTCTTTCAGCTGTCAGTCCTATTTTTACTTCTGCACCATGGGTGTTGAATAGAGCTACCAGTTTTGGTAGTATAAAAAACCATTCTATGCCACAGTGTTGCTTAGGTGATCAAGTAGTTGGCCCATGCTTGATCCTGAGATGACATGAGACTTCCTTCTCTAAGCCAGAGCAGGTTGGCAGTGTGCTGCTGCAGCAACTCAGAGGATTAGCCCTGCCCAGAAAGTCTCTCTCTGAGCTAAATAGGTCCCTGAATGGGGACTGCACCCCCCATTCTGTCATGCAGAGTGGTTGTCAAAGATGAGTGTCCGAGCTGGGAAGAGCACAAATGCCTAGTGTGTTGTGACTACTGGAGGTGTAATGAGCTCTCCCAATGAGCTGGCGTTTCATCACTTGCCAGATAAGTTCTAAATAAGGTGGTGTTTTTTTAATTCTTTATGAGAAAAGGAGAGATAGATCTGCAACACCTCTCTGTTTTAATCTACTGTATTGTATGAGACAATATTTTTTTCTTTTAATTGATACTGGGTTATGTAAGCTATTAAACACAGAGGATGTATTGATATCTTCAAATGCATTCCCTGCAAACAGTCTGTTAGATGGTTTTGTTTCAGCTGGTGTGCTGAATGTGTTCACTATGATATGTTAAGCTTCAACTCTTTCTTCAGGCTGGAAATCAGGACACCATAAACAGCATAGCATTAAAGTTTAACATCACCCCAAACAAGCTTGTGGAGCTGAATAAGCTTTTCACGCAGACGATTGTGCCAGGCCAGGTAAATCTATTATGGTTTTTTTTTATACCTGAAACCTGATTATTTTCTGCACATTTCAAAGCCTTTTATTACTTTCACATATATTTTAGGTGCTTGGATACAAGCATACAATGATAGTGGACAGTAATTTAAATGCCTCAGAGGAGAACTCACTAAATTGTTACCTGGAGTTGGAGAGACAGTTCTATAATTCTAGATCTGGCATTCGTTATTTGCCATCATTAAAGCTTAAAGATGATTCTGAAGCTCAAGAGAATAATGTAGCTGTTGCGGGAGAGTTGAATTCTTGGGAAGCCTAGATAATTCTTTAATGCATTATATATAGAATTTAGAGAGATGTAGTAATTGAAATAGTTTTTTGCCATTATACTGGGACGAGTTAATCTCCTGTAAGATGAAAATGAAATAGAAATGCAAATGTGAAAGCTAACAGCAGGTTCATGAAGGGCAGATTTCTGCTTCTGTTTCGTAGACATGAAGAGACTGAGTATCCTGATTTGCAGAGGGAGAAACTGAGGCACAAAGAGATGGAGTGGCTTGCCTAAGAGTAGTTAGCATAAGAAAAGTGTTTTTATTTTTATGAATATTTTTAGTTCAAAACTAAACCGTGAACATTTTTTAACTTACAAGAATCTTTCTGTGCTCTGACTATTCCAAAAAATGAGACTGTTCTTATTTGGAGTGGAAGTCCATAGCTGTGCTGCACTTTCAGTACTCCTGCACTAAAATCTGGATGCTTACTGTGAAGGGAACATGAAAATTCAAACAAAGCTTTATATTTTTATTTACACTTGTATTAGTGTCAGGTTTTAGGTTTGTTTCTTTTTTTTCTTTTGAATGAGGTATATGATGCTAAAATACTGGTTCATATAAAGAATGTTTTCTTGAATTTGAAGATGCAAGTATGTTTGTGGAAACAGATAACCTATAGCCAAGTATTACAAGCTTTTAGGACTAAAAATCCCCCATTTTCATCAATGGCTTCTCTTTGGACCAGAGTTTGTTGTTACAAGTTAGTGACTACTAATAGTCATTTTACAGTTACTTGTTTTGTAGTTACGATATTTGCAAGACAGCTTGGGGTTGTAAATTTTATACACACACACAAAAATTCTTATTCTGTGGAAAATAGTTTGCTCTGCAAAACAAAACACAGAGCTAGATCCTATAATTAATTAAACCTACACATGCCCTGCTATCACCACCTTTGATGAAGGACTCTAGATAAGTAGTCGTTGGGTTCATTTCAATCAAAAGTGATCAATACTGGGTTGTCTTTCTAGTAGAATGTAGAATTTATAGGAAATTACTTTTTTAAAGCTTATATCTTACTGTTTTGACATATGTGTTCATATTTAGATTCTCTTTGTGCCAGAAACAAATGCTGCAAGGCTATCTTTCAGTCCTGGAGCTCCCATTTCTCCTTCATCGTCAGATGCTGAGTATGATAAACTCCCTGTAAGTCAAATTTTGGTACACTGGTCATAGACTCATAAAATAATTTCTGATTCTGAAGCTGAGATCCAAGGCTATGTAAATAGCAAGTTTTTGAGGTTACAGTTGAAACTTTGCGTGTAGCATATTGAATGGTATTAATTTTAATTTTCCATACTACAAAATTTTATCATCTCTTTTAAATATTGCAAATTAAGGGAATTCTGTCTGTGCATAGAAACCCAGTACAAGTTCCTTTGGGCCCAGAGTCTTATCAAAACAGTTGAAAATGTTGTAGTGTATAGTTTCTAAAATATAGAAAGTTAAAAATGAATTGTTTAGTGTTTCATCCTGAAAATTTCTATGCTGCTTTGCAGTCCAGAGCTTTGATCATCCTGTACTGGGGTCCTCAAGCACAGAGGCTGTTAGTTTGAGCAGTCCTTTTCTTTCCAATTCAGCATATTATGGTCTTGTCTTACATTATTATCTTGTCTTAATATTATACTTGTCTTATATACATGAGACTGCTACATTTAGTCTTTGTGAAAGGTCTTGGCATAGCTGATATTTTATTTTCCTGAGAAGATTGATTTGTCATGATGATTTTAGATAGTAGTTTTGGGGAATTTAGCTCTCCACCTGCTGATCATAGAGCAATTGGACATTTCAAATCCATAACTAATGAAAAGGAAAGTGAAGAGAAGCCTGGAGTGAGTAACTGTTTAACATTAGTCTTATGGCTCTCTGTGCCACCAGCGTGAGAAATTGCACCAGTGTTCTATGTGCAGAGGTGTCTTCCATGTAAATGAGGTGTCAGGACAAGCCCTCTTTTAATGAGAGTTCCTCATTGAAATTCAGAGAGCTGACTCATCTTGGCATTTTTTAAGTTTCTTACTTGTTACCTATATGGAACTTTTTTGTAATGTTACAGAATTTTTGTCCATACAAGATATGGTGGAAAGTGTACATATGTACATGACCATAACTTTTCTTCCTTGAGTAAAAGCAAAATAGTAAGTTAAAGCTGGCCTTTTTGCTTCCCAAAATTTGGAAGTATGTGATTCTGGTCTTATTGCTATGCACTGAAGTTTTTCTTTTTTAAGGATGCTGATTTAGCAAGAAAGGCCTTCAAACCAGTTGAGAGAGTCCTGTCTTCTACTTCAGAAGAGGACGAACCTGTGGTGGTCAAATTTTTAAAAATGAATTGTCGTTACTTCACAGATGGTAAGGTAGGTGGAACCTGGCTGTTGGATATTGTTTGAGATTCTCTAAAAGTCCAAAATCTGTTTGGAAAAGTGAGATGAATACTGGGGAAGTCAAACATGCTCCATATTTATAAAGAATGTAAATGTTATCGTGGCTTTATAATTGCTGTGTTTATTGGTACTGTGATAAGGTGCTGTATCACTGTGTTCTTTGAATTGTTTAATCTTTTATAATGACTGCTTTATGAAAGAATAGCTCTTCATTCCCTTATCGTGTCTTTTACCAGAATTGTCTGTTTAAGTTTGTATTGCTGGATACACAGGAGAAACTGCACTTCAGAGTTACAACATATCGGCATTAGTTGTCCAGTTCTATTGAATTATGCAACAGCTTTATAAAATGAGCATGTGCCTATCTATTTCATTTATGACTTTAAGCTAAATTTTAACTGTTTCCAGAGCAGTGTTTCCAAGTATGTGTGTCCATGTTACTTCTGCACTTGCTAATGAATGTCATGCAAACCCTAATAAAAGATAAATATTGCAAGAAACAACCTTTTATTTCTTGCAAGCATTCATGTAACATGTGCTCCCCCTGAGACTGCAACAACAAATACGGCAGCTGTTTTAGAAGTGAAGGTGCAAAGCTTGGGCAGTATTTTAACCCTCTTCTCAAGGTTGCATTACACTGTCTTCTTGAACTATCTACTTTGATATACCTATACTTGTTGATTCTGATTTCAGTTAGAAGTCTGCATGCTTGGGTTTTCAAGTTCCATGGAATTTGTAACACAGGAGGTGCTAATCATTGTAGTTTAAACATCTTTTTTCCCTTAGTCCTGACTTTTGTAAGCTGCTTTTTGCATTGAGGGGATGTACTCAGTACTTAACCATTTTGCAGTTTTACAGTCTGCTATTTTGTAGTAAGTAACAAAGGACTACTTGATGTCTCCCATGTAAATTAGGGCAATACCATCCTGTCACTTTGGTATGTGATGGTGGTGGTTTAACCATGACTAGCTGCCAGATGCCTACCAAAGCAGTTCTATCACCCCTCCTCAGCTGGACAGGGGAGAGAAAATACAATGAAAGGCTTGTGAGTCGAAATCAGGACAGGGAGATCGTTCAGCAATTACTGTCACAGGCAAAGCAGACTCCACTTGGGAAGAATTAGTTTAATTTATTAACAGTCAAAACAGAACAGGGAAATGAAATAAAAAAACTGAATCTCAAAATGCCTCTCCCCACCCCACCATTCTTCTGGGTTTCTGCCTCCTCTTCCCCAGCACCACAGGGGGACAGGGTGGGGTTATGGTCAGTTCATCATAGATGTTCTTTGCAACTGCTTCTTCTCTGGGGAGAGAGGACTCCTCACACTTGCCACTGCTACAGTATGAGGTCCCTTCCACAGGAAATAGTCCTCCATGAACAACTTCAGTTGTTCACAGGCTGCAGTTTTTTGTGGACTGCTCCAGCATGGGTCTCGTCCACAGGGGAGACAGACCTTGAGGACCAACTGCTCCAGAGTGAACTCCTCTGTGGGGTCACAAGTCCTGGCAGCAAACCTGTTCTGGCATGGGCTCCTCTCTGTCCACAGGTTCCCAGGTCCTGCCAGGAATTTGCTGCATCTGCTCTGGCATGGGATCCTCCCCGGGCTGCAGGTGGAGCTCTGCTCTCCCCATAGCCTCCATGGCTACAGAGGCAGGGCTTCACCATGGGCTGCACCACAGGCTGCAGGGGAACCTCTGCTCTGGCACCTGGAACACATCTTTTCTCTCCTCCTTCACTTGGTGACCTTTGTCACTGCAGAGATGGTGTTGTCACATTCTCACTATCTTCTGCTGCTGCAATTTTTTTCACCTGCACAGCAACTCCTTCCTCTTCTCCAATACATTAACAACAGAGGCATTACCTCCATCAGTAATTGTCTTGGCCTTACCCAGCAGTGGGCCCATCTTAGAGCCAGCTAACACTGGCCCTGTCAACTACAGGGGAAGCTCTGGCACCTCTTCACAGAAGCCATCCCCGTAGCACCCCACTACCAAAACTTGGCCACACAAACCCACGACAGTGATGGTTGCTAGGTGCAAAGAAATATAGATTGCTAACTTTATGTCTACAGGACTGAAAAAGTAACATGCAGTCAGAATGATCAAAAGTGGGATGGCTTCTTAGTCAATGTAGGTAAAATCCCTTGTTGCCTTGTTTTCTGCAGTGGCTGGGTAGGAAGTAGAGCCTACTGGTATAATACTTTCCTGAGTAGCTAAAGTTACATACCTTTGGGAGAAGCCTCTGCACTTGATTTTGTTTATTTCACCCCAGCACAAACCAGGCATATGTATGGGAGTCATACAGGAGAAGCAAATGGGAAATACATATATACAGACTTGACTTTACAAAGGAGGAGGCATCCATGTACTCCAGTGGCATCTCTCAGATTAAAAAAATAAACCAAGCTGGTGGTCCTTTACCTGTCTATTTCTTAGCCTTCTTTGACTTGCCTTGCCAAAGATAGGACCTTGGATAATTAATAGTATCTATAGTGTAGACCATTCTTATTGATCTGTGGCTCCTGTCTGTCAGATATTATCATTTACACTCAACTTTTGAGTTGGTCTGGTGAATTTTGTAGATCAGCTCGAAGAGAGGGTGTAGGAGCAAGACACTGGTACTCTCCTTTGTAAACCTTGAATGATCGGTTGCCATGGGTTGTGTGTTGGATAACAGCTGGTGCAACCTCTTATCAAAGCCATGGCTAGAGCACACTTTGAAATATTAAATATACTTGGATCAGTGGTTGAAGCTTCTAGGTTGGGGAGAAGCTGTTTCATATGAGGTTCCCATATATAGAAGCTTTTTGCATGTACCTCTTGTAGTCTACATCAAGGGGACGTGTAATGTAGCTTAGCATAGTAACCTTGACATTTCTCTGAGTAAGACTGCTATCAGGTGTGATGGTTGCATTAAATTCATGTATCAAATGAAAGTGACTGCATCCAGAACAAAACAGTACCTTTTTTAAAAATCGCTAATATGTTTTGTCTGACTTGTTAACCAATCTGCAGTGTTAGCTTGTAGCAGTCAGCCCTAAAAGTTGAATAGTTAGGATATTCCTCCTTATCAGCCAGGAGCTTGAGTGTTACTAAGAATTCTTTTTTTCTTTGCTCTCTTCTTTGTCTGACTTAACGTGGTTGGAAATGAAAATGTTTTGTTAGCAAATGTTGCATGACAGGATATAAAGAGGCAGGAGAGAAGTTTTACTTTTCAAGATAGTAGCCTAAATACCAAATGATAAGTTAATTATATGGGATTTTCTAACTCTTCCTTCTCCTATTTTAGGGTGTAGTTGGAGGAGTCATGATAGTAACTCCAAACAATATCATGTTTGACCCACATAAATCTGATCCTCTGGTAATTGAGAATGGCTGTGAAGAATATGGGCTCATCTGCCCCATGGAGGAGGTTGTCTCAATAGCTCTCTACAATGACATCTCTCACATGAAGATTAAAGACGCATTGCCATCGTAAGGAGTGGTCTTCCTGAATTTATGTTTACAGATTTTCAGTAAGGGTCATGGAAGAAGGGGAGAGGGGAAAGGGTTCTGTGTGGAATAGGGGGGGAAGAGTTTTAATGCAGCAGAATAAAACTAGGGAGAGAAAGTGCCAGAAAAAGTCAACACTTGTGTTCTTCCGCTTTCTTTTTAGAACACTTCACTGGCAGTAAAGAGAAATGAGTCATGAATGTAAGAACCAAGGTGCAAAGGAGACCAGTAAAAACGAGTAGTTAAAAGCATTGGTGGCATGCCATGATTGGGCTTTTGCACTGATCAGTCTCTAAGGTTATCTCAGTGGAAGTGAGGGAGGTTAGACTTGTACCATTTGTTGCGTTACCAGGGCTGTTCTGAGAGGAGTATTTAAAACTTTGAAGATAACAGTACCTTAGCTGCCATCTTCAGGAGTTGTAGAAATACCAGTCTGGGACTACTTCCACATCAGAGCCAGAAATGCATTAGCAGTTACAATTTATAATGCATAATACTTTCTGGGGTGGAATATTTTCATTTATGTGTAGTTTAGGTGCTGCTTCTATTTCTTCTAAGCAAGGTTTTGTCCTTACAGGCAACACCTGCTTGATCAGCAATATTCATCTACTATTCCTCTGTTTTCTCATTTCAAGAAAAACTTTTCAGATATTTGTTAAGCTCATTACTAGAGTGTTTAGTAATTTCTTAGTAACTTTTAAGTGATGAGAATCTTGTATTCTTGTTCACCTCAGATATTTTAGGAGCAATGAAGAGCTCATTTTATGCTGTTAACTTTTAAGACTTTCCCATTTTGACATATTTTCATTGTCTTCCTTTAGAAAGTAATGTTTGCATTCAAACAGTACATTTGAGTAACTGAGAAAAATAAAAGGGAAAACTGCCAACTCTATTGCCTGTTACTGTTTTGCATTAAACATGTTCAAACAGGGTGCAGCTTATTTCCCATTTGCTTCCTTCTCAAAAATGCATCTGTAATGATGGGAAGCATGAATGGTTGTAGAGGTTGACTCATTGTCAGGTGTGGGAAACAACAACATTAATTATAGTATCAATGAAAATCCAGCAGCTGAAAACATGTCTTGTGGGGTTTTTTTACCTACTGAATTTCTGATGACTTGCACATTGTTATTAGATGCATAACATTTCCTCACTCATGTGGCATATTCTGCCAAATGATTTACCCATTTTCATTTCAGAATTATCCTGTCCACATTTTTCTCCATTTTCTTTAAAGTCACTTATTTCCACTGATGTATGTTTATTTTGGAGAAAGTATTTTTTCATTGAGTTTCAGAGCTTAAGTTGGTATATTATTTAGTTTTTGTTTTCCATAGTTTGGTTTTTTTTCTTTTTTGTTTCCATTTTGCTTTTAACATCCTGTATACATCCATCATTTTCCCTGACAGTGACATACCAAAGGATCTTTGTCCTCTGTACAGGCCAGGAGAATGGGAAGACCTGTCCTCTGAGAAGGATATCAACCCTTTCAGCAAATTCAAATCCCTTAGCAAGGAAAAGAGGCAACAGAATGGGGATGCATCCATTGCTCTGAGTGCCAAGCAGAGAAAGCCTTCACGTAAAGATAAGTCAGCTGATCTTGAAGTTCTTCAGTCATCTGAAAGTACAGACTCAATCAAATCAAGTTCACTGGAATTTCCCAACAACACCATTGCTACCGAACATTTGGAAAAGTTAGCTGTGGATCCATGTGCCAAGGAGCCTTCTAGGGAAAAGAATGCTTCAGATATCAAAACCAAAGAAAAATCGCTTTTGGGAGAAGGAGAGGATGACTTCATTGAGCTGGAAAAGATGTCGTATCGTGTTGATAAAGGGTTGGACAGAAAAATCTCAGTAATGGAAGGCTTGCTCGCTGACCCCAGGGAATTGGGAAGAACTAAGCAGCAGGTAACCAAACCCGCTACAGAAGTCCAGGAGCACTTGACAGTTGATTCCTTGGAAAAAAAGGACAGTGTTGAACCTAAAGCTGACTTAGACTTAGAACTGTGTGAAAAGCAAGATGTTATTCCAGAAGTAAACAAATGTGTCAGTTCCCCGACAGGTAAGGTGGAGACTGCACTGGACACTAAGAAAGAGCTAGAGAAAGATAAACTTATTGAATTTTACCTCAATAAAGATGGGAACGGGTCTCAGTCATCTGAAGACTTACACAAGGCTGAAATCCAGAAAGGTGAAAACAATAAAGCAATTGGTATAGACCTTACACTTAGCTGTTCCAAGTCCCAAGCTAATGAAGTCCATACAGTTAAAAGTATGGAGCTTGATTCCTGCTGTGTTGAAAGGAAAGCACCTTCATTAGAAATCAGCTCAGCAGCAGCAGAGGAAAAGGATCTGAAAGAGTCTGTGGACTCTTCATTAGTACCAGCTATAGACAAGACTTGTCAAGAAACACAGTTAGACAATCAATCAGAAATCAGACTGTGGCTGCTGCAGAAAATTCAAGTGCCAATTGAAGGTAGGTCTCTGGTTATCCTTGTTTCCTCTGAGACTTGGACAGCATTACCATGGTAACCTTTGAATTTATAGCCTTCTGCTCTAAAATTTCTCTTTCTGTGTGTTTTTTTACTCCTGTATGTTATAGTTTTTTATTGTTTCCTGTCTAGAAGAAAAAAAAAAAACAACCCTTCAAATTCCATAAATAGCTTATGTACTTTTTCTGTATTCAGTGATCACTCATGTAATCTTCACCTCTGTTTACTGGCTTTAAGAAGAACAATGAAATGCCATCCAGTTGCAGTGTTGTCAGGGACATGGCCTAGGACTTGTTACTCCATATCGAGCATATAGAGTCTTGTAATGACTGATGATTTTGTCCTGGTTGGTCATTGGGTTATCGTAAATAAAATTCAGACATACAATAAAATGAATTTTTAGTTTAGGTAGCATGTACACATATTACTTCTACTACAGCCCAGTGCCTCTAAACACTATTCCCTCCGAGATGATTAGAGTGGAAATCTTATTTTAAAAACAGTTGGTCTTAAAGTGATTTTTCCTTTCTTTTAGTAATGATTTGTATCTCACTATTTGTATCTCACTGATTGTATTTGGTGATCATTCTCATTGAGACATGTAAAAAAAAATTGTCTGTACTTGTACTTTTCAAATGAATGAGTGTGATCAAGGCTATAGTTTAATAATCTTTTTTTTTCTCCCTCTGGCAATCTAAGGAAGTTAAGCTGTTCTTACGCTTGACTGTCCTGTGCAGACAAAAGATATTTGAATGGCTGTCTGACTGTCAAGAGCTGAGGATCTGATTGTGTGTCTGTGTGCGCGCACAGGTTTACCTTTTGACTGGATGTGTTTCCTGGACCTAGTCAAACACTATCCCTTTTTTTTTTTTTGACTGCTTCTTCTTGCACCCACTGTGATCATCTTCCTGATTTGCTTTACAGGGCTATTCTGTATGCAGCTGTACAGCTGAGGGGGAAACTGACTGTGACAAAATGGGAATAAATGGATGGAGTTCAGGATGAACAAGGATTTATTAACCAGCTTTTCTACTGAATGACATGTCAGGCTTAATTCTGTGTATGGTGCCTCAGAGTGTTCCTTTGTGCAAGATATTGAACTTTGACAATGTTCTATCAGCTGGAGTCTTTGTTCTTGCCTGTAAGCAGCCCATTTCTTTTGTCTGTCATTCAGATATGCTTCCTTCAAAAGAGGAGAAGAGCAAGACTCCTCCAATGTTTCTGTGCATTAAAGTAGGCAAGCCCATGAGAAAGTCCTTTGTATCTCAAAGCACCACCATGTCCCAGCAGTACAGTAAAAAGATAAAGCAACCGGAGTATTGGTTTGCTGTTCCTCGGGAAAGGTAAGCTGCAGTTTATAGCATGAAAATGTGTTTGTTTCTCTTTTTTTTTAAAACATGTAGTGCTTTCTAGAATTGAATCTGACTTTACCTAAGCAGTACAAGGTGTGAAATGCAGCAAGGATGCTAAGATGAGGAGAGGAGTGCTTCTGTTTCATTTCATGCCAGAGAGATAAATCAGTGTTTGTTGCTGGTCTAATACAGCTCCCAGTGGGGAGGAAGAAGGGATCAGGTGCTTCCTGGAAGACGAAAAGAAGTATACATATGCAGCTAACATGATAAAAGCACTAGGGGATCATTGGGGTTTTGGCCACAGTCTGTGATGTGAGGGAAAGGGGAAAATGGGACCAGTGACAAGAGAAGCAAGGAATCCACTAAGATGCCAGTGCTAAAAAAAAGGTATTTCACGTGAGCAAAGGGCATGATGTGGAAAAGGGAGACACTCCTAACTGGAGGGATGTGTCTGAGCCTTCAGGCCCATAAAAAAATGTCTCTTGCTTCGTGATAAAATCTGATTTGTATTTTATATGCCTGTGTAGGTATATTGTATGCATAAGTGGTACTGTTACCAAAAACAAAAGGCCTGTGATTTTCCACATAAATCACCCAACAATTTTCACTGTCTGTGAGGAACCAAATCCCTGGTTCTTCTTTTGCTGGAAGGCAACTAGAACAATTCTACAGTCTGCTGATGAACTGAAGCAGAAAAACCAGTGATCACACTTCTGCTGAGTTAAGTACCAAGAAGGAATAATCTGAAGAGGTGATCAGTTTCAGAGAAGAGAGTTTTGGGGGTTTTTACTCTTTTTTTTTTTTTATATCAGGATAATTTTATTTTCCAATTTGTAATGTGTGATGATTTAAGTGTTTATTCGTTAAAGTATTTTAGAAATTAGTGTTTTAGTTTTGAGCAGATGAGTAGTGTGGAAGTAGCTGACCCAGAGGAGGAGGAGGAGGGGTTTAATCCAGCTAGAATGTGGCCATAGTGTAGCTGAAGATAGCTTTTCAATTGCTTGCTATCTGCTGAACCCCGTCCTTGGCTCCTCAGGGATTGCAAAAGGGCAGGTTCATAAAATTCTAGGTCAAAGCATGAGTAAATATTTCAAAGACTTCTAGTGATGCTATAATATAATTACAAGGTCAGTTACGACTTTGGGGATAGCATATCTAACATAGAATTAAAGCTGCTGAGCTGAACTGAGGTCTCTGATTGTTGTTCAGTGGTGTCAGGGCTGCTGTTCAGATCTTAGTCAAGTTTAGTGGTGAATGTAGTACAAGATTGAGTCACTCTGGTGCTATTTACACCTGGTTTAGTGCCATGGAGGTACATAAAAAATTATGTCGAACTTGGGGCAAAAATTAAATGAGAGACCTACTCTGTTGCATTAATGCAAGACTTGTCTTTGCCTAAGAAAGTCAACGTTTTCTCCAAACTCTTGAATACCTTTCCAAAGCAAAATGCATCGCTTGCTACCCTCTGGTAATACTCTTATTGCATAGCGTATAATTACCAGGGTTGCATCTTGAGAGTGCCATGGACAGCAGGTCATTTTAGGATAGCTTTGCACTGTATTTTTTGATACAATGTATCAAAATAATGTACTAATTTTAAAACAAGTGGAATGTAATTTATGTCCATGTATGAAAATATTAAGAAAATCACTCTTATTGGCCATAAAGCAATATAATGAAAACACTTTGTCTGCTGCACTCAGTAACTTTTGCAGCATCTTAATGTTTTGTAGTGATTAAACAAACTGACCAAACCTGGATTGAGATTGTGAAGAAATTGATGTGTATGTCTATAATCACTGTATAAGTTAAATCTTTGTCTGATTTGCATTTAATTACATTTATGCCATAGACTCTTGTTTGCTGTTAAAACTGCTTCTGTCATCAGTTGCAAAAATGACTCCATTTTCTGCCTGGGTGCCATAGCCTGCTGCTTCCAGCAGAGCTGCTCTTGCCTCTGCAGACTGCCGCTGCTGTCCTGCCCTTGGCAGACTGTGGGAAAGCTGTACTGGGGGAGAGATGTACTTCATTTTCAAAATAAGTTGGGTTTTTTTAATGGAAGCCTCTGAAAACATTAATACAAAGAGAAGACTGTTAGGTGGTTATTCCTTATAAAGGCTGTCAATAAGTCTTCAGTCTCATTTGCCTTCTGTGGCTGTTCTTCTCTCTTGCTACATGACTCCTCAGGTACTGAGAGTGTTGTGGCACTTGTCACCCCATGACCCACTCGGCATGGCCGAGTTAATCAGCGACTGCAGGGCTGCCCTGTGCTACCTGCTCGCACACAGTGGCACTTGCCCTCACACGTAGCAGGGGATACAGACGTCTGAAGTTGCCTCATTTACAGATTTCTCAATCTAGGGCGGTTTCTTGTTGGGCTCAGCTGAGCAGAGAGGCCACCCATGCTTTTGCACACTAATAAACAGAGTGGTTCTTTTGCTAAGAAGTCGTGCAATGGGTGTAGCTTACAGTGTTAGAGGGTAAGTCTGTGCATGCTCTCACTGTATGGATTTATGTTTAAATGGTATGTAGATTTTCCACCCTAGTGCATTTTGAGTAGCAGTAGATTAGTAATTATATTACAAATTTCCTCAAGGTCTTGCAGAGGAAAAATCCTTGCACTGGGACAAATGCAGTAATGCAGAATTTCTTTGTTTACAAACATGAGACCTATCAAAGAATTCAAAGTCTAGAATTAAGTCTCATTGATTATAATATACATTTGGCAGACAGGTTTGGTTTACGAATGTGTAATTTGCATTGATGTTGACGTAAAAGCCATTGCACTGATATCATGGTGCTGAGAGGACATCTGCTTTTTTGGAAGTTTCTTTTTTGAGATCAGGCAGATTTTTTAGGAGGAAACGTAACAGAGGTTGAGCCTTGCTTCTCAGATCTCACCAAGTACTGGCATCAGCATGACTACAAAATTCAGCACCATTATCCCAGGTCTCTAGGGTTCTTCTGCTAAGGCTAAAGTACTGTCCTGCAAACACAGCTCCTGCTCACTGTTCTCTAGCATATGTTCCTCTGTTCAAATGTGTTCAGACCCACAGCTGATGGTACCCAGATTACTAAGCAATGCAGCAGCATAATACCAGGCTTTGACTTGGACTAATTTTATTACTTTGCTGTCACAATCTTTAAGTCATGTTTTGTACTCTCCAATATTAGTTTTTTACTGAATTTATATCCTTCACTGTAAACATTTCTTTTTACTTTTGTTTTGTGCCCTCTGTGTGTGTGTTTCTGTGAACACATTTGTAGGTGTATTCACTTTCCTTTTAATCAGACTACAGCTGGGGGCAGTTTCCTTTTTAATTAGTGTTCCATCTTTCTATTTTGATTTGTCTCCTAGATTGGTTTTGTTGCTTTGGATTCTTCTGAAAAATTTCCTGTTGTCATCTTTTCCTTCTGAGTAATTTCTTCCTGGAATTATTAGCTTCAGGTTTCTGAAGTTATTCCTTTTCAAGAACTTCATTTTACTGATGTTTCTGTGTTAGTGCATGACATCTTATAAGCATGTGATCATCAAAACAGCTATTGTGTTCTCGGATAAATTTCCTCACAGCTGTCAAGTTGGCTGTAAGAGTTCCTCAAGCATGTTTAAAAAAAATGAAATTGTGTCCAATTTTTTTCAATTAGATAGCTTAGAAATACCACCATAGCATAATTTTATCATTTCATTAATAGAGAAAGAGTGCTGTGCATCCCCTCTTAGGATGATCTCACTGCTGCTGTTACTTATTTCTGATTTTATGCTGCCATTTAAATCTGGAGTGTCTGGATTTATTTAGCATCTGTCCACAGTAGAGGAAAACTTAGTTATGGACTGAGCATATACAGGTCCATGGGGCCTGACAGGGAAATGTTCTGTGTTCTGAGGAAGTTGTTTGATGTTATTGCAAGGCTGCTTTCTATCATCCTTTGAAAGTTTATGATCACTGGGAGAGATCTCTAATAATTGGAAAGACAAATGGCTGCAGCCATCTTCAGAAAAACAGAGAAGGATCTGTGGGAGCATGGACCAGTCAGCTTGACATCAGTCCCTGGGAAGATTATGAAACAAGTCCTTAGAGATGTTGTTTCCAGGCACCCAGAGGGGGCAAGAAGTGATCTTCCATAGCCATTGCTGATTTATCAAGGGTAGATTGTTTTTTTACCAGCCAGATGATTTTCTTGTTTGAGATGGCTAGCTAGCTCTGTGAACAAGGAGAGAAAAAAGGGACATCGTTTTACCATGACCTTAGTAAGGCTTTCCTGGCATTTTCCGTAGTACTCTTAGAGCCAAATTTCAGAGAAGTGTTCTGAACAGGTGGGCTACAAGGTGGGTAAAAGCTGACTAGACCATTGGGCTCAAAGTGTCAATAGCTGGTCTTGAGTGGCAGCCAAGTGCAAGTGGTTTTCCTTGGGGACTGCTACTGTTAATGTCTTTATCAAGGATGTGAACAACAGTACAGAATGCACCTTTCTCATCTTGGGGGTTAACACTAAATTTGGGGAGTGTTCAGAGATTGGAAGTCCAGGGTGCTGTTCAGAGGGACCTCAGTGTGAAAAAATGGGCTGACTGAAATGTCAGGAAGTCCAGAAAAGGCAAATGCAAGATTGTGCGCCTGGGGTTGAGGAGTCCCTGCAGTGTTACAGTCTGGGGATGAGTGGCCTGGAGACTAATTGCAGAAAAGGAGCTGAGGAAATTGAGAACAAACTCAACAGAAGTCAGCAGTGTGTCTTTTCATGAAACTGTGATTAGATAGAAGAGAAAAAAAAGCCTATGAGACTGGTTAGGCACGGAATAGGTTGCGTAGAGAGGTTGTGGAATCTCTGTTGGGAGAGAGTTGTTTCACAACTGCAAATGGAGAAGATTCTGCAGCCTCCTGTAACTTTGAAGTTAGCTCTGGTTGGGTTTGTGTGGTGGGGTTTTGGTAGTGGGACAGAGGCTGAAAGGGTGGCTCCTGTGGGAAGCTACTAGAAGCTTCTCGGGCTCCTGGCTCCAAGTCTGACCTGCCTCTGGCCAAGGCTGAGCCAGTCAGCAGTGGTGGTAGTGCTTCTGCAGCAGAGAGAGGGGTGGGTTGGGAGGGAAACAACCATGTGAATACCAAGGTCAGCAAAGAAGGAAGGGAGGAAGTATGCCGAAGCAGAGATCCCACTGCAGCCCATGATGAGGCAAACTGTGCCCCTGCAACCCATTGGAGGTCCATGGTGGAGCCAAGATCCACATGCAACACATGGAGGACACCACACCAGAGTGGGTGTCTGTGTCCAAGGAAGGCCATGGCTCTGTAGGAAGCCCATGCTGGAGCAGGCTGTTCCCAAAGGACTGTGGCTTTAGAAGGGGCTCATGCTGGAACAGTTAATGAGGAACCACAGCCTGTGGGAAGGACTCATGTTGGAGAGGTTTGGGGAGGAGTATCTCCCATGGGAGGTATTGCACACTGGAGCAGGGGAGTAGTGTGAGAAGTCCTCCCCCTGAGGAGGAAGAAGTGGCAGAGACAAACTGTGATGAGCTGACCACAAAGTCTATTCCCTGTCCTCCTGCGCTGCTAGGGGGGAGGAGGGTTTTCTTTCCCATGATGGTAATTGATGAGTGCTCCCCACAGTCCTTGTCTTGGCTTGTGAACCTTTCATTGTATTTTCTCCTTCCCATCCTGCTGAGGGTGAGGAGTGAGCAAGTGGACACATGGTGCTTTGTTGCTGGCTNACTGTGATTAGATAGAAGAGAAAAAAAAGCCTATGAGACTGGTTAGGCACGGAATAGGTTGCGTAGAGAGGTTGTGGAATCTCTGTTGGGAGAGAGTTGTTTCACAACTGCAAATGGAGAAGATTCTGCAGCCTCCTGTAACTTTGAAGTTAGCTCTGGTTGGGTTTGTGTGGTGGGGTTTTGGTAGTGGGACAGAGGCTGAAAGGGTGGCTCCTGTGGGAAGCTACTAGAAGCTTCTCGGGCTCCTGGCTCCAAGTCTGACCTGCCTCTGGCCAAGGCTGAGCCAGTCAGCAGTGGTGGTAGTGCTTCTGCAGCAGAGAGAGGGGTGGGTTGGGAGGGAAACAACCATGTGAATACCAAGGTCAGCAAAGAAGGAAGGGAGGAAGTATGCCGAAGCAGAGATCCCACTGCAGCCCATGATGAGGCAAACTGTGCCCCTGCAACCCATTGGAGGTCCATGGTGGAGCCAAGATCCACATGCAACACATGGAGGACACCACACCAGAGTGGGTGTCTGTGTCCAAGGAAGGCCATGGCTCTGTAGGAAGCCCATGCTGGAGCAGGCTGTTCCCAAAGGACTGTGGCTTTAGAAGGGGCTCATGCTGGAACAGTTAATGAGGAACCACAGCCTGTGGGAAGGACTCATGTTGGAGAGGTTTGGGGAGGAGTATCTCCCATGGGAGGTATTGCACACTGGAGCAGGGGAGTAGTGTGAGAAGTCCTCCCCCTGAGGAGGAAGAAGTGGCAGAGACAAACTGTGATGAGCTGACCACAAAGTCTATTCCCTGTCCTCCTGCGCTGCTAGGGGGGAGGAGGGTTTTCTTTCCCATGATGGTAATTGATGAGTGCTCCCCACAGTCCTTGTCTTGGCTTGTGAACCTTTCATTGTATTTTCTCCTTCCCATCCTGCTGAGGGTGAGGAGTGAGCAAGTGGACACATGGTGCTTTGTTGCTGGCTGGGCCTAAACCACAAAGAGATTTTACTGGTGATCTCTTACAGCTTGTTTTATGCGAGTTTTAATAAGTGAGGGTTTTTTACAGACTTTCATTGAGTATGACCTAATACCAATCAATTTGGCTTCTAAATATGAATTGTGTGAGACTGGACAAGCCACTTAGCTTTTACCATGATGCTTTGTCTGTGTGTATATCAAAGGGAGGAGAAAAATGTATTGTGTGGAGTGAAAGCAAAGAAACCTTTAAGTGCTTAAGGCTGCTAGGTGGAGTGAGCTATTGCCTTATGTGCTATGTGTGGTTGTCCCTCTGTCACTGAGCAAAACTTCTGTATTACATGTCAGCACTGTGTTTGTGGACCACTGAACAGCAGCTCTCCTCCTCTTCCCTTTACAGGGTGGATCACTTGTACACGTTTTTTGTTCAGTGGTCACCAGAAATATATGGGAAAGATGCCAAAGAGCAAGGTTTTGTTGTGGTAGAAAAGGAGGAGCTTGACATGATAGACAACTTCTTCAGTGAGCCCACTACTAAAAGCTGGGAGGTGAGTGCTTTCCGTCTTTACATGAAGCATGTACCTGTGAAGTGTGCCTATTCTGTTAAGAAACTTAGCATTCTTTTGACGATTTTCGTAACATTTCTTTATCATGTTTGTTGCTTCATATAGAAGTCTCCTCAAGGCTTGTATCTGTCTCACAAATGTACTCATAATTGCTTCAATCCTCCATTCTTCTCTCTGTGGAAAGAGCAAGCAAAGAACTGGGAGCTCTCTGGTATGCAACCAGCAGAAGTTGTGTATGATTTTTGTTACGTGGCGTTAGCCTTTTGCAAAAATGTATGTGTGTATGTTGTCAGCCTTGCTAAATTCATGTTATAGTGATATACTACAAATAAAGTCTCCAAAATGTGTATGTACATGTAAACACCAACACAGACTTCTGTGTGCTGGTTGAAATGGGTTGGTATGTGGTGATGTGCAAGACCCTTGTTTCTCAGGTGCACACAGCAGTACTGTTTCAGTATTGGTTGCAAAATGGAGAAGTTTTATCCTTGGACTTTGTCTTTTTCCTATGAGGCTTTCTGCAATGTTTTAACTACTTGGCATGGCTGTATTTGTTATCTCTCTATTGTGCATACAAAGCCTAGTTTCTAAGGGAAAATAAGCTCATATGCATTTTCTAATGATATTTCTAAATGCTGAAGCACTTGCTGTGCCAAGGATATGGGATAGATGAAAAACAGGTAAATCTCAAAGCGGGAAATACCTTGCTGGTGCTTTAGAAAGTGATTTGATTATTTGTCTTAAGGATAAACTTGTTTTTGAAATTATACTGCTGCCTTTTTTTTTGTTTTTAAGCATTTCTATCTTCAAAGTATCTTGTCCTATTCAAAAGTCATTTGAAATGTAGCAATAGCACCTCTAATCCCAAGTAGTTTTTATCTTTAGAGGTTTGTAGTTTCTTAAGGCTGTTGCTGCGTAAACTACAATACGAAAGAAAAAGTCTTCAGTCCTCGTTTTGCCCAGAGCTGAGTGCAGTCATTTATTGCACTCAATTTCACCATTGAGTTATTATTTGCATGCCATTTTTGTAAAACTGAAATGAAAGAGGAGGGACAGTGATCGGAAGAGTAGAGGTGGGAGAGATTTGGCTACACTGAGATCTTGTCTTACATTGTTTTATTTAAATATGTATTGGCAGAAGAATTAGCTGGGAAGTGCTTTGAAAGGTGTGTCTCTCTTATTTGTAATAAGCTCAGGCTTTACAAATTTAAAGTAGGTCTGCCAGGAAATCTCTATTGAAAGTCCAAATTTGGGCATGATTACTGTGAAAGTTTCACTCTCCCTTGTGGGGAAACAGAAAGTGATTGTAGAGAAGCACATAGTTTTATCACAGCGTGCCACAGGCAGTAGCCTTCTGTCATGCTTGGTGGTAAGACCGCTTGCCACTAGAGCAAGGAAGTGCAGTGGATACTGCAAAACAAACTGGTAGATGATGAAAGGGAAACAAAAGCCTTTGAATATTCAAATTTTTTACTGTGCAAGACCTGACCAGGAGGAACCTTTTGTGGAGGTATGTTGAACTACGTCCCTGTT
Organism: Urocolius indicus; assembly: GCA_013401255.1. Lineage (NCBI taxonomy): Eukaryota > Metazoa > Chordata > Aves > Coliiformes > Coliidae > Urocolius > Urocolius indicus. The sequence goes on along the minus strand of WBNH01011351.1, from coordinate 286,442 downwards.
TGAAAAATGTGGCTGTAATTTTAACAGGGTATTTTGACCCCAGGTGGTTGCTTTCTCAATCCCATAAAATCTTGATTTTGTAGATCTGGTTCTGTAGTGGTTGATTGTTTTCATCTGTTTCTGATTTTGTGTGGTCTGTAAATACCTGATCTTGCAAATCTTTTTTTTTCTGTAGTTGTTGACTCTGAACTTCATTCAAATGTACCCTTTGGTTACAGACTAAGTAGATATCTATGCAATGAAGAGAGGACTTGTCTGTGTTTGGAACCAGTTCTCAATTTACAACTGTGTTAACAGGTTTTCTGTGGTTGCCTATGTTTGTGAGTTTAGTTGCATTTTGCTTGAGATACCTATTGCTGGTTGTTTTGTTGTGATACTTTTCCCCCGGGGGTGAAACTATTAATAGAAAATAGTCTTTGAATGAGGAGTTGGATACTTTTGATTTAAGATCTGAAAGATGTTCATTAAAATAAATAATTAATAGAAATAGTATCCCAGGCGATGAGGAGGGATGTAAAATCAATCAGGATGTAGAAAAAGAACAAAGATAAAAGCAGAAAGAGCCTTTTCCTTTAACAGTTTGTTGAGATATTTTTTTTAAATTGATCTTAATTTGCAGAGCAAACCTTCCCTGAAACTGGCCATATGAAAAAATTTCTAGCACAGCGTTCTCTGTGATGTCAGAAGAGGGACCACTGAGCCTGGCAGGGCAAGGTACAGCTGTACAGCTCTTCCAGCATCACCATCAGGAATACTTGTACTGCCTAGGTGTGCAGGGACACGTAACATTAGTTCTGCAGGCCAGATTTGGCCTTGTGTTCCCTGTCCCTTCTCTTGTCCTAACCCTGCTGTGCATATTAGAATGCTGGTTCACTGCTTGGGGCAGCTGCCCTGGACTCAGCTTCAGATGTCTACAGATGAAAGCGGGCTAGACATGAGTGCATGCTGCAGACAAGTTGTTTGCATCCCACTGGAGATGCTGGGTGTGATTGATGGTACTAGAGCTTTGTCCTACTCACAGTCAGCTCCTCATCAGTCCTAGTCCTTGCACAGGGAATCTACTGTGTTTTGTAGTGTTGTTAAATCTGCACCTGGAGTCAGTCAATGCATTTGCTTTCTTGTCTGTGAGGCAGGTATGTGTAGGACCTCCAGGCACTTCTTGGCAACTGACAGCTTATGCAAGTTCAAGCAGTGATCATGAAAGCACAGAGGAGTTACCTGAAAGGTCATCTATGTGTAACATGGAAGTCTTTTGGAATCTATATCGCAGGGAGGTGTGTGACAGTGGCACAGTGAGCTCTGCAGTCATGTTGAGCATCCTGATCCAAGATAAGAGCTCTGGGGTGATATGTTCACGGAAGCATGGCAGTTTAAGGTTTCCTGTTTGTTTTGCAGTTAGACCTCCTTGCTTCCCTTTTTTCTCTCATCAGCCCCATCACTGAGCCTTGCTATTGCTTCCTGTTTTCTATGGTGGCACCGAGCCGCAGCTAAAGCCCCGCTGACAGCAGCAGCAAGCCTCATCTCGCCTCCCTCTACTGTTGTGTAGAGCTGAGGCTCCCGTTGCTTGCTGAGCGCCCTGTGCTGCACTGAATGGGTAGCAGCTTCCCAGCTATGCCAGATGATGATGCTCTCTGGGAGATGATGATGCCAGCTGGGAGATTGAGCACCCTCGCAGCAGTTTGTGGGGAGCCAGGACGCATGGGCGACTGCTGCTGAGGAGTGCAGCATCCCCTCTGCAGTGAGCTCTAGGCTCATCAGACATCGTGCCTGATGTCTGCCTGGGAACCCCCATCCTGTGCCACCTTTGGACTCCTGTTTTCAGCCTGCCCACATGGGGTTCAGAGTTGGTCCCCTTTCTCTCTTGTCACCTTGTAGGCTGATGAGTCCTTTTATAGACAAGCTTTAAGTGCGTGGACTCACATTCTCATGTTGTTTACAGCTGCATGGGAAAAGTGTAGTTGCTGGACAGAAGTTTTTACTTAATTTTATAAATATTTAAATTCAAACATGGTGTTAGAAGTCCCTATACAGACTCACTTTTTTGAAATATTACAGTGTATTTTCTTTATAAAGTCTTAAGCAAAAGAATATATAGAAATTTTGAAAGAGCTGTTTAATCCTTTTCAACTAAGAATGTATTATAAAGAACGCGACTCTCAAAATAAGTATTTTGAAGAACTTACATGAAGTGAGTGCTCAAAATCATTTTCAGTGCCTTTCCTGCAAGACAGAACTCAAAATATCTGGTGATGTTGATTTATATTTTTACTTCTTTGCTGTATTCAGTTTCAATTTGTGTACACAAAACTATGTCTGAGTCTGTAAAGCAAATGAGGAAAAAGCTGCTGTTTTAATAAAAAAAGAGAAGTAAGATTATAAACCTTTTCATATTCTCATGCCTTAGCCCCCGAGGAAATACTGTACTCAACTAGCTACATGAGAGGAAACGAGCTTCTATATCCTTCTCATTTAGACTCCCACAGGGTATCTAGTTCAGATGAGTGTAGTGTGGCTCAGAAGGAGGTGCTCTTCAGCCTTCTGACTTGGGACAAAGTGTGTCTGAGACTGATCCCACAATGTCACCTGGTTACCTCAATGTTTATTAATCCCAAAGAACCCTGCAGCTGTGGGAGATCACCAGACATGAAGAAATTCTGTTTGTGTTGTCTCAAAGACACCTTGTCAGTTAAGATTTCCCCTTTTTGGTTAAGTCTGCCTACTCTTGATATAACCCTCACATACAGTGGTTTTGCTCTTCACAGTGTAACAGCTAAGTATGTTGTTTTAAATTAATTTGCTTCAGTAGAGGACTGACAGTGTAAGAGCTATGCTTTAGGCTGGATGCTTGTTCTCTTGCCTCAGATCATTACTGTAGAAGAAGCCAAACGACGAAAGAGTGTTTGCAGTTACTATGAAGAAGAAGATGATGATACTTTACCTGTCTTAAAGCATCCCAGTGCTCTCCTGGAGAATATGCACATAGAGCAGGTATGGCTAAACAAAATGAAGTTTACTTGTTAGCTGTGGTGCTGCCCCTGCCAGGTGTGGGACATTCTGCCTTCTGGAGGCAATACCAATGCTTTTTAAGAGTTTGGAAAGTACTAGGTATGTTTTAGTGTCCTTGTTTGCTGCAGCACTGCCTCACCTGGAAAGGTTATTTTTTGCGTTTTGCAAGCTTGAAATTTGAGTTGTGATATCAAGGACTGGCAGCTCTTTCAGTGTTCCAAGAGGGGGATACCAGTTTTGAAATCTTTCACAGGTGATGTGAATGCACACAGCTGAGCTCAGAGAACAAAGCTGCATGCATGTGGTGGAGCTGTTAAGCTGCTGGCATCAGCTGCTCCCTTGACGACTGTTTTTTGGCTCAGAAGCCCCTGCAGAAAGGGAATAGTCTGAGGCACCACCTGTGACACAGCCTGCTGAACGTGTAACCCTTTCCCTCTGTTCATTGCCCAGCTGGCCCGGCGCTTACCTGCACGAGTGCAGGGGTATCCATGGCGGCTTGCGTACAGCACACTGGAGCATGGGACCAGCCTGAAGACTTTGTACCGTAAATCAGCATCTCTTGACAGTCCAGTTCTCCTTGTCATCAAGGATATGGACAACCAGGTGAGAAGCGCTTGTGCCGTGGGGGTTGCACTCTATGGAAGGGAAACATTATAAAAAGGGATCATTCTGAAGTGCTGGTCACACCATTGAGTCACATACCAAAATAAGACACTGGCATTTTCTTTTATATTTTCTACTGCTTAAACTAAACTTACAGGTGGGAAGGTACATCAGTACCGATAAAAATAGCCCACCGACAGCTTGAGAATTGCAGTGAGTGCTCCTTTTAGTAGTACCGATGGAAGTATCTTCCTAAGGTGTCTCAGTTAACGATCTGTCTCTGTGGAGATGTAAGACTTTGGTAGCTCCTCTTGTTGGCATTCCTGTTGCCATTGTTGTCACAGCTTTTAACTTGCAGGATATAGAACATTTCCAGGAGTACCTGCTCATTTATTGCACTTTACTAATTGGTTCTTCTAACATAACAGTTGTTCTTCAGACATGCTCAGTTGTTCTTCAAAAAATATTTTGAAGTGATAGAGGGTTTTTTTCTTTTGAGTTTTGCACCATTCTCAAAAGTAGTTTAATCATTTTACTCTGACAGATATTTGGAGCGTATGCTACTCATCCCTTCAGATTTAGTGACCATTACTATGGCACTGGTGAAACATTCCTCTACACATTTAGTCCAAGTTTCAAGGTAAGTGGATGTTCACTTTCTCAAATAAGATGTTTGGGTTTCACTATTCATGAGATTTTTATGAAGACTGCGTATTTGAGTTTGGAAGATGTGCTGGCTGCTGGTGAATGCAATTAGTCCGTTGTTGCTTCAATGCAATGCTTTAAGCAAAAGTGGCTACAATTATCTGAATTGCAGATACAACTGTCTGTAATGATGAGGAGATGGTTTTAAGTGGATTGAAGGTAGAAACAGGGAGGAGTAGAGACTGTCAAAGACTCACCTTGGAAGAACAGGGACAATAGGAAGAATAGGCTGTAATTTCATGTGTGCTTAGGATCACAGTGACAACAAACCAGATATAAGAGTACTACTGAAATGCTCCAAAATGTTCATGTCTTAGGCATTTTTCAGTATTGAACATACTATTCCTTTTTAACAGAATGCCTGTTGATTTAGAGATGCAAGCAGAATTTTAGAAAGGATTAGGGTTTCTTATAGTTTAAAATATGTATCGTTCCTTCTGTTTCTGTGTATTACCTCTTTCTCCTCCCCCTTCAAGGAAAAAATACAAATAAAATATGACCACACCAAAAAATAGGAGCTGGTCCTCAGTAGTTTTAGAGTACAAGAATCCTCACAGTCCAAATATATTTGGGTTTTTTTACCTCCTCAGGTATTCAAATGGAGTGGAGAAAACACCTACTTCATCAATGGAGACACCACCTCTCTGGAGCTCGGAGGTGGAGGGTGAGTGAATGTTTCCAAATCATGTAGCTAGATAACTTTTTTTTTTCTTTTTAAATGAGATTAGGGACAATGGTCGTTGGAAGAAAAAGTTAATCAGTAAAATGACTGAACTTACTTTTAGTAAACCGTTTAGAGCAGATACCTCAACAGTCTGATTTCTGTTACAGACCCACAGCAATTTCTATTGCTTAAAGAGAGTGACTGATGTTAGGGAAGTAAGGTTTGTTGGTTTGGGTTTCTCTAGCTCTTTGCATTTGGTCTAAGAGGTCCTCAGAATTACCTAGATTCCTCTCTCACCCCTCTGGTTGGTGGTGCAGCTTCCAGTATTTTTACTGTTACATACAAGCTGAAATTCGTTGTTTATTTCCTTTCCAGTGGCCAGTTTGGCTTATGGCTGGATGCAGATCTGTATCACGGGAGAAGCAACGCCTGCAGCACCTTCAATAATGACATCTTATCTAAGAAAGAAGATTTCATAATACAAGATGTAGAAGTATGGACATTTGAATGAAATACTGATTGCCTTAAGGACTGGATCCATTGGGCACGTAAAAGCTAACTAGAAGGTGCAGGCTGCCTCACAACTTTACACGCTTTTTCCTCAAGTTTGTACCAGAGCATGACTACGCAAAAAAAAAAACCCAACCTGCCAAACAACCAACTCAAGGAAAAACAGAGCTGGTTTTGAGAGGCAGTAAGAAACAGAACAGTAAGAGATAAATCTGAAGTTTTTTACTTCCTTCTCCAACATTCTTCCATCGAAGATATGACACTTACGAAAACATTCATGGTGTAGAAGTTGAAAACTTTTTCTGTGACTGTGAAAAAGATCCTGTGGAAAAATTATAACTATCTACTACATTCCATGTGTATTTATGTTCAACATACAAATGCTAACCAAAAATAAAAGATTACTTTACCAAAATCTACAGCATACCGTTTGCCATGGAAAAGAATCAGAAATAGATGTACACAGCACTTAAGGGAACATGTTTTTTAAATCTTTTTATTTATTGTTATTGTATAGCAGATTTTTTGTTTTGTAAATGTATGAGCCGTGAGTTTTTTCTTTTAATGTTTCAAATCTCAATTTGATACATAATTAACATTCACGTAGGCTTCTTATGCATTGGCATTTATTCTGAATCCATTTATTTGATTTTTGAAGTTAATTTTTGTATTTTTATTTTGTAAATGAAATTCGGTTTTCATTTTACCCTTAATTAGAGGGTTTCTTTTCTGGCAGAAACACTTGAGTGCATAATTCTGTTTTGGGTTTTTTCTGAGACGAGGGATAGTGCTTCTTGTTAACTCCACTGCCACATTCCTGCTAATAGATCATTATTTTGGCAGTGCATGGAGACACTGGGCAAACTGCCAGCTGGTATAGACTGTATCAGCTCGATTGCAGCCAACAGAATTGGGACAGCACGCTCTGAGCATCTGCCCTAGTGTTATTTGATTGTTTATCAAGGACATTTCTTAGAGAGGTTTGTTTTTCTGTATCACCACTAAATGATTCAAAATAAGCCTCCCACTGTGCTTTTATGAGCAGTTCTCTATAAACTGAAGAATAAGTGCTTTGTTAAGGAGAAATACAATCGAGACGTAAAGAATGCTATTTCCCCAACAAGCCAGGTCATGTTAGTGTAATACTTGTTTTCTTAGTGGTTACATATATGATTTCCTTCCTGAAAAAGACTTGAAGCAACAGGCTGGTTTAGGATTTGATGGGCAACTAAACATTCTTTGCTTTTGATGAAATAATCAGATATTTCCTCCCCTGGAATGCTGAAGAGAAAAGACTTCAGGTTACAAAATGAAAATTTTGGTTAAATAGGGGGAGTGTGACAGAGGGCTGACAATCTTCACTGGTTGCTAAAGAATTCTGCTGTCCCGTCAAGATGCAGTTTTGTTTACACAATCCAGACCTGACCAATATGAGGACTCTTGTCCTGCCCCTAGACTTGAACATGTCATTGTTGTGAGAAAGGCAGGTTTTAGAAAAGGTAGTGCACGTCCACGCGTTGAAGCAGTGCAGTCTAATTTTGGAATATTACTGAGTAATACTACTCAATTTCGTTACTGCTCTTCCCTTTTTTAATAGATTAAAGAATTAAAAAAAAAAAAAAGAAAGCCAGTGGTTTTCTTTCAAAAGCATTACTAAATCTTAATCCTGCACAGAAGTTTCACAGTCTAACACCAATGCTATATACAGCAAGCCTGTAACACACTGCACGTGAGCTTTTCACGCTTCCCTTCTGTGTGGTCTGCTACAGCCATAGAGTTCTTACTGGTAATGCTGTGAAATAATTTGGAACTCTCTAACGGTGTAACGCTTTGAAGATACCAGGAATATCTAATAGTGTTTGCTCTTGTAAATGATGACAGACCACTTCATAGTTACAAAAAAAACCCCACCCCAAACAAACCAAGTTCAACATTTTACATACATTTCACTATTGCTACCTACAACTTACTCCATTATATTATCCTTGTCAGAACATATCTAAAAGCTGTGGTCTATATTTGAAACAGTGTTGTTCAATCAAAATTCTGTGACCCTTGAAACTATGAATATTGAATATATGTAATGCAGTGCTATCACAATATTTTCAATAAAGGAATTTATGCATTCAGCAACTTGTTACAGGTATTTTCTCTTTTATTCAGAAATTTTAGTACAATTTAAAGATGAAAGGATGCAGCTTGGGTTACAGGTTATGCTGACAGATACCTGTGCCTCCCCTCAGAAAGAGAATTCCAGTAATAAAATATTTAGAAAAATGGCTGTTAAGATGGGAGATTTTTTTGTGTATGTGGTATGGCATCTCCTAAAATAAAGCTGTGTTTTCAGTTCACTCAAAGAGTGTGACAAAGCGCTAAGAAATACCAGTACACTGTTAAACATTTGACCTAGTAGCCTCAAGTTGTGCCATGGAAGGTTTGGATTGGAGACTAGGAAGAATATTTTCACAGAGGAGGGTTGTTAGGCACCGGCACAGGCTGCCCGTGGAGGCGGTGAAGTCCTCATCCATGAAGATATCTAAAAGACATGTAGATGAGGTGCTGGGGGATACGGTTTAGGGATGGGCTGGGCAGTGTGAGGATAGCGGTTGGACTTGATGATTGTAAAGATCTAACTGAAATGATTCTGTGATTCTTGCTGCTTCTCTCAGCAGTAGTGAATGACATTTATTCCTTCATGGTTTTTGGCTAACCTTTTCTCAGAAGTCCAAAATCTGTGTACATCAATTTTTTTTGCGTGCTCCCTTTTTATGTTGCTGAAGTGTTCATCATGTATTTTTCTACGTGCTTTTTCTAAGATACACAGTGTCTTAAAAGTACTTGGTTCTTGGTTTGTATCAGTCTTATGGTAAATAGGCATTCAGAAAAAATGAACTGCAGTTACACATGAAAGGGAACAATATGCTCTCTGTGAACCTTGCTTTGAGTGAAATGGCAGTAAGAATTTCCATAATATAAAGTAAAAGTCTGGTCACTGGTAGTTTTTCTGTCAGAGGCAGAGGACAAGCTTGTAATTGCAACGTGAAGCGTGTGTATTTTAGTGGCATTTGGAGAATGCTTTATGAATCAGGACAGCATTGAAAGGCTTATTCTCTAAAAGTCTTGTAAGCACCCAGCTAAGTCTGGATGTTCATTTTGGTGCTGGTTTCAGTGGTGCAGTTTTTGCACCGAATGTTTTGTACCAAGCTAGCTTGAGAGCAAAGTAAAATTCAGTTACTTTGAGAATAATCCTTGTATGTAAACTTTAAAGGTTTCACCGGCGTATTTTTATCAGACAAAAAAGAAGTAGATTAGCTCATTGTAAAGAATAGTTTCACAGCTCGCATGCCCTGAAAGAAATGCATTTAAAATCATCATGCTAAATGTTGCATCTCCTTTACCTCTTCAAACACTGTGGCCTGTTGTCTGTGCCATTTGGGCAACACAAAGAAGGTGGACCTGTAAATTCTGTGGTCAGGGATTGTGCAGCTCAGCGACTCTGGTCTAACGAGAAGCGCAAGGGATTGAAAATACAAATTATCAAGAAAACGCTTTTAGAAACTGGATGTTGGCTACTACTTAGAAATACGTGGTGTTAGCTTTGGGAGCAGCTGATACGATGAGGGTGGTGAGACGTGGGAACGGGGTGCCTGGAGAGGCAGTAGGTTCCCCACTCCTGGGAACGTGGAAAGTCGGGTTGGATGGAGCTCAGAGCAACTTGATCTAAATGGGAGTTGTGCCTGTTCGTTGCGGTGGAGGTTGGTCTTTGGCTTTTAAAGGTCACTTCCAGCCAAAACTATTGCTATGAATTGAGGTCAGAATGCATTAGCTTTTTCTTTTGCTTAGTGAACGCTCGTGGTGAGCAGACGCGGTGCCGTTACCGGTGCTTCAGGGGCGAGGTACAGCACGCGCCTAGGGCTGTGCTTCCACTCACACGGGGAGTGCAGTATTTCACCCGAGCCAGCCCTTCCCAGGAGTGAGGCTCAGACGGCGTACTCTGCGACCGCCGCCCGCAGGGGTTTTAGCGGGCAGGGAACGGGGTCCGTCCCTTGCCGCGGCGCTGGGCGGGGGAGCGCTCCCGCGGCCCGCGCGCGCCCCCCGGCGGCCGAGCCGGGCAGGNGGCGGCGCGAGAGGGGCCATGGCGGGGCAGGAGGCCGCGGCCGCGCGCGCCGCCGACAAGGAGCGAGAAGGCGCGGACGGCGGGTACGACGGCAAGTGCGTGTTCTGCAGGATCGCCCGCCGCGAGGAGCCGGGCACGGCGCTCTTCCCCTGCCAGGTGAGGGGCTCCGTGAGGGCGCCGCGGGCTGGGCGCGGCCCCGCTGGCTACGGCGGGTTCAGGGAGGCTGCAGGGTCCTCGGCGCTGTCCCGGGCGCGGGAGTGACGCGTCGCTGCCAGCCTCAGGAGCAGGACCTTGCCGCCCGCCAGCGCTGGCACAGCAGCCACACACCTTAACGCTGCAGAACCCGGACTGCAGAAGGTCGCCCGAGGACACAAACACAGCTCACAAGTCCTTCTGTAGGCTGGCCCCAAGAATCTTTTTGCTAGCTGGTTGGTCCAAATAGGACGTTAAATATCCCGACGGCGTGGGGAAGATGGACTTTGTTACCTACTCTTTGCTAACATATTCATCCAAGTCGATTTGTGCTTGCATCTTTTTTTTTTTTTTTTCAGTATGAAGACCTTGTTTGCTTTAGAGATATCAGACCTGGTGCCCCCCACCACTATCTGGTGGTGCCGGTGGAGCACATGGGGAACTGCAAAACACTGAAGAGCGAGCACGTACCCATAGGTAAGGCTGGAAACGTGTGCTTAACCGAAAGGAAAATGACTTTGCCATCAATGGTGTGTTGACAACTAAATTAAGGCCTTTGAGCACCATTTGGTGAAGGATGTAAACGCAGAATATAGCACTTTTTTTTTTTTTTCCTGCGATTCTAGAAAAGTATTGCAGTAGCGCACAAAATGTCGTTTGTTTTCCTGCAGTGTGGATGCCTCTGCACTTTGTTGGAACTGCAGCTTTATTTTTTAAAGCATTTATCATAGAATCATAGAATGGTAGGGTTGGAAGGGACCTTTAGAGATCATCTAGTCCAACCCCCCTGGCAGAAGCAGGTCGACCTAGATCGGGTCACATAGGAACGTGTCCAGGTGGGTGTTGAAGACCTCCAAGGAAGGAGACTCCACACCCTCCCTGGGCAGCCTGTGCCAGGGCTCCCTCACCCTCACATTGAAACAGTTTTTTCTTATATTTAAGTGGAACTTTTTGTGTTCCAGCTTCATCCCATTACCCCTTGTCCTGTTGCTAGCTACAAACAACAGAAAAAGGGATGTCCCAACCTCCTGACACCCACCATTTAGATATTTGTAAATGCTAATGAGATCCCCCTTAGTCTCCTCTTCTCTAGACTAAACAGCCCCAGTTCCCACAGCCTTTCCTTGTTTCAAAGATGCTCCAGTCCCC
>WBNH01011351.1:260293-275330 GCA_013401255.1 Urocolius indicus | reverse complement strand
GATATTGAACAAGACTGGTCCCAGAACCGATCCCTGTGGAACTCCACTGGCCACAGGCCTCCAACTCAATTCTGTGCCATTGATCACCACCCTCTGGGCTTTTATTTATGTGGTACTTACATTGAGTTCTCTTAGATACATGATAATGGGACTGGAACATCTTTCATACGAGGAAAGGCTGCGGGAGCTGGGACTGTTTAGTCTAGAAAAGAAAAAACTGAGGAGGGATCTTATTAACATTTACAAATATCTAAATGGTGGGTGTCAGGAGGTTGGGGCATCACTTTTTTCTATTGTTGCTAGTGACAGGACAAGGGGTAATGGGATAAAGCTGGAACACAAAAAGTTCCATTTAAACATAAGAAAAAACTGTTTCAATGTGAGGGTGAGGGAGTCCTGGCACAGGCTGCCCAGAGGGATTGTGGAATCTCCTTCCTTGGAAGTCTTCAAGACCTGCCTGGACATGTACCTATGCGACCGGATCTAGGTGAACCTGCTTCTGCAGGGGGGTTGGACTAAAGGATCTCTAAAGGTCCCTTCCAACCCTACCATTCTGTGATTCTATGATAGGCAATTTTAAGTGATGTGAAAAAATGTAGTAAGGGCTGCATTATCTTTCAGGGGAAAAGGAGGTGAGAAAAGAAAGAGGGAAGTGGTGTTCCAATAAACTTCAATAATTTTTGAAAAAAAACCTGGGGATTCTAAAACAGTGAAGCTATGATTTATTGTTGATAGGCTGAGTAACTTAATAAACTATAGCCATACCTGCAAGAAGAGATTCTACCTTAGGGAAATTTACGAGTGATGCAAGAAAAGAGTTACAGTTGCGTGTTGCAAATATTGCATCACTGTATTTCTCTTCTAAACATAGAGCAGTTTTCTCCAGAAACAAGTTGTTAATGTGTTTGGCTTCAAGATAATTCCTTATACTGTTGCCCTCAGGTTTTGTATTAGGGTTACTTATTTTCTTGGTGATATAGCAATGAAACTTTGTCCTAGTAATAAGTAGAACTGATGCTTATGTTCTATTTTAATTTGTGCAGCATCTCTGAGACTTCCTTAGGCCAGCCTGCACAAGACCAAGAGATCAAAGTCCTGTACCTATGTAGAGATATAACACTGGAATTCATGTAAACTTGCATCTTCTGACCCATCAGTCATTTATTAAGAGTTTTTTATAACGGTCTGGTGATAGCATAGCCATGGCCAAAGTTCTCAGAATTGTACCACACTTAAAAGCATCATTAGTGTGGAAACTGGCTACAGTTGGCAGTTTTCACGTTGGTCATTGCACAAGACTGTCTTGACAGTCTTTGATCTAATGCAGGTAGCTACAGTATTTATATTTGGAAAAAAAACATATTTGTGATCTCTGTATAATCACTTTGTGGAAGTTAGTGTTCTGAAGAATACCTTTTTTTTAATTCTTTGATGACATACAATGTGTGAAATACTACTTCAACATTAAATGAAACGTCTTTGTGTTTAATAGTGAAGAGGATGATGGAAGTTGGCAAAGCTGTCCTCCAGAGAAACAATTTTAGTGACTTGAATGACATACGGTATGTAATGGAAACCTTCTGTGTTTATTGAATATGGTTTTTGCTTTTCTTAACTCTATTTTAGGGACGGTAGCAACAACTGATGTGTGAGTTTTTTGAAGAAATTGGATCTGCATTCACTTATTGCATGACTTCCCAAGTAGAATGTGCTGGCATTGAGTTGTAAACTTTTTTTTTTTTCTGATGAATTTCCAGCACAGATTGTGTTCAGGCTCTGAGATTCTTTCTTGACCACATCTTGGGACAAGAAGGGCACTTCAAACAGCCAAAAGGCTGCTATTTAATTATGTGCAGAAAATAAACTCTAAATCCTAGATTCAAAAAGAGTGGTAAACTTGGTCTGAATCAAGTGGGGCACTGTGTTGTGTTTCAGTCACACCTACATTCATTTGATTTCAATGCTCTGTAGTTTAAGCCAGTGTCTTTGGGAGGCAAAGTAAATTGTAGCATAGTTGGAACAGTGTTGAGCAGGTCAAGGGAGGTTCTCTTTCCCCTCTACTCTGCCCTGGTGAGGCCTCATCTGGAGTCCTGTGCCCAGTTCTGGGCTCCTCAGCTCAAGAGGGACAGGGAACTTCTGGAGAGAGTCCAGCCCAGGGCCACCAAGATGGTCAAGGGACTGGAACATCTTTCATAATAGGAAAGGCTGCAGGATCTGGGACTGTTCAGCCTGGAGAAGGGGAGACTGAGGGAGGATCTTATTAATACTTACAAGTGTTTAAAAGGTGTATGTCAAGGGGATGGGGCAACACTTTTTTCAGTAGTGTCCAGTGATAGGACTAGGGATAATGGACAAAACATAGAACACAAAAAGTTCCACTTAAGGAAAATCTTCTTTCCTGTAAAGATGAGGGAGCCCTGGCACAGGCTGCCCAGGGAGGTTGTGGAGTCTCCATCTCTTGAGGTTTTCAAAACCCACCTGGACACATTCCTGAGTGACTTGATCTAGGTGGACATGCTTAAGTAGGAGGGTTGGACTTAGATGGTCTTTAGAGGTCCCTTCCAACCCCTACCATTCTGTGAGTACAGGGAACTTGGCCTTCAAGATTAAAATAGGTAGAAGCTATATTCATCTAGTGACAGTTGGCTTCCCAGCCGAAATCTAGGTGTGGTACATTTAAGATACGTTTCACTTTTTAAACCCTCCTCTGTAAAAAAAAAAAAAAGCATCTTAAATAAAGAGAAATGAAGGAGGATGTTAACCTTTCGAAAAGGTTCCCGAGGGCATAAGGAAAGGAAAGGGCGTATTTTTGTTCCTGCCTTTTACATAGGAGAAAAATGTGATGAGTTGTTAATTCAGTTGATTGTGTTAAATAACTTGCAGCGTTCCACTTCTTCCTCAGTTAACATCACCAATGTTTTTTTACTTGTTTTCCTTTTCTGAAGAATGGGTTTTCACTGGCCTCCGTTCTGCACAATATCCCACTTGCATCTTCACGTCCTGGCCCCAGCCAGCCAGCTGGGATTCTTATCTAGACTCGTGTACAGAATCAATTCCTACTGGTTTATCACGGTGAGTGTAATGCAGGTGAGCTTTTTGGTGGGTTTTCAACTGGAAGCTGAAAATGTGATATCTAACATTTTAGCTACATCCAAAAACTCTTTCAGCAATTATTTTTTACATTACTGTAATTACTAATTATGTGTATTTTGCATTAACTCTCTCTTGGAAAATATGCTGGTAAAACCCTCAATATTTTTGCTTATTAAGGGGAGCGGAGTTCCAATAACATCAACAGCAAACAGTACAGTAGTTCTGGATCTAATGTCTAACTCGGGTTATTGTGATGTGCTTCTGAGGACTCTTCATAAGTATTTGTTCTTTAATTTCAAAAGATATATTCAAGTCAGATGGTCTGTATTGTTCACACTCTGGTTCACCTACTTTATCTGAAAAACATGTCTGCCTAGTGATTGCTTGTGTTGTTTCATGGGGTTTTTCTTATCTTGTCATCTTCAGGCTAAAATAAGTGCCTGCTTTTTGTACAAAAAATAGTGTTTGAGCTGACTTATGTCAGTAGAGATAAGTAGTGAGACTGAGCTGGCACTGACTAAATCACTGAAAAATATCTCTCGAGCTCTAAAGCTCACTGCTTTGATGCAGCAGAGAACCTATCCTTGCAATTAGCTACAGCATTCTGATGTTGTTGCACAAAGATACTGAATCTCATCTAAAGAATATAGACAGCCTCTTAGAGAGTTAAAAAACTTGTCACAGCAATACCTTGCTGGAGGTCTCACCTAGCTCAAAATAAGCAGACATGTCTCTATTGTAGAGCCTGACACAGATATTCGGCCCTCAAATAAGTACAGCTATGTGGTTTCACATGCTTTCTATCTTGGATTAGCTCAGAGACATCTTTACCAAGTGTAGTTATCCAATATGGATGCACTCCAAAAGGTACTTTGCCCTGTTGTGCAGCTGGAAAATGTTATTGAATTGGTCTTGTTTTGTTTTTTTTTAATTATAATGGCTTTGATGTGATACTTGTTTAAGAACGTAAACCAAGATTCAGACTACTTCATTTTCAGTTCCTTTATCTAGCATTATTTGCAGCTAAAGTGCAAGAGCTACTGAAGTCCTGGGAAGTCGTTCCTACCCAAAGTAGTTTATCACCTTTTAACGTGGTTCCTTTGGAGGTCTTAATAAAACCTCAGGCACTAGTTCAAAATAATTCATCAGGACTGCCAAGAAAAAGGGCTGACAGTAAACCCATTTTTTTTCAGAAGTGCCCATGTTCGTCCAACATGGCTTGCTAGAGCAACATTGGCAAAATTCTTTCCACCCTGAGCCTTTCTGAGCACTGTGTGGGCTGGTGCTGGTACACACACAAAATACAGCTGTCCCAGTTATGCCCTAGAAAAAGTAGGTGTGAGGGTATGTCTTGTGACGTGAACCACGTATGTGAATGTATTCTATCCGTCAGCAGCACATGTGCCTGGTGTGCAGATGGCTGGGTGACAAGAGGCCACAACATGCTCTTCTAGAGCATCTCCTAGAGAATTCCAGGTCTCACAGCTCGATTGTTCTGAGCACTGCTGTTTTCTGAGGTCTTTAAAACCACACTGCTGTATCTGCTCTTTATTTGCCCAAACATCCTCTGGCTTTCCTAGGTTGTGTTTCCTCTTCTAATCACCTAATGGGACTTGGATGGAAACTGTGCAAAAGTGTCTGCTGTTGAAAGCAATCATTGTATTCTGCCTCTGTTGTGTGCTTTGTAAAAAGGAAAAGTAAATGTCCCATCAGTGTCACTCACTGGAATTTTCAGGAAGGTCCACGGTGTGGTTAATGCATTGCTTTCTCTCTTTCATAGGCTGAGCAATTGATTGAGCGACTGCAAGCTGAAAATGCTGCCAGCTGAAAGCACTCTCTTAGCCTTCTGTCGCTAGTCAGTTTGTTCTTTGAACTCTGATTTAAGAGTGCACAGTTTGATGTTGCCAATAATACACCAGGATAAAAAAAGCCTTAGTTCCTTATGAGGAAATACACATAGAATTTGTAGCTGCCAACCCAGTTCTCCCATTTGGATACTTGAGTCTGCATACTTCTCCAACAATGAGGCAACGTACTTTAATTCTAATTTTATGTTTGTGTGTGTGTACGTACATAATACAGAGAGATATGCACACGTGCAGAGAACTTTTCCTAGCAGAAGGCAGGCTGTAGCAGCAGAATGTGTGCCAACTAAAGCAACAGGTTACTACTAACAGTATGGACGTTGGTACCAAAGAGAATGTTGCAGAATCAAGCTTTTATTTAAAAGATCTGCATTGTTCTGGAATTCAAACATTTCTTTTTCCATCTGTATTTGTGTAATATGATACTTACGCCTACTTATTAGTAGGTATGTTGCTGAAAGTACACTACGAACTTTCTGGTGCTAAATCACTTAATATATTCACCCGTCTTGCATGACAATGACATAATAAATAATAAAACAGGTGCCCAAGATGTGATAATGAGATATAGATATATATATATATAGATATAGATATAGAATATACTTTAAACGTATGTGTCAGTGATTGTGTGTTGGACTTTTGAAATTTGTTTCCCTCTTACGTGCACAATATTTTAAGTTAGTTACTGTCTGTTTAAAAAAAAAGCTGAAGAGTTCAGAGGAATTGATTTAATATACTGCTCTTTGGCACAGTGGTAGGAAAGAAAATCCAAATTTTTAGATGGTTCTGATAGTGTCCTCACTGGAAGTCCCCTGGAGATTACTAATGCCGTGGCTAAATTTGATTGAAAAATGAAGTCACGAGAGCAAAGTGTCTTTAGTGCAGCAAGTATGTGGCAGGCTTGCATAACAGCAATCTGATTTGGATTTGGGATAGCAGGGACTCAGCCCAAAACTGGCAGATGTTGGGTTGCATTAAGGAACCTGCTGAGCATTTGCCTTTGCCGTGTGACACTAGTCAGTGATGGTAGCACTCTGTTTTTCAGTACCATATTAAGGCAGACTGTTTGAGAAGTTAAAGCTCCAGAACACACGGAGTAAGATTTTCTTTGTTCACAGAGCAGATCTCCTGGTGCCTAACTAACCAAGTGTCCTTGGCTGCTGCATTTAGGTGCAGCTGAGGTGGTGGTGGTCTGTTGCACCCACAAGCTTCTTGAACGTCTTTTTTCTCAGTGTTTTCCACTGATCAGCACCTGTTGCCTTAGTGGTACAATGTATTGTAATATTCTTAGAATCAACTACATACAATACTTCAGAAAGTTCACAATGTTTTCTACCCAGAAGAGTTTACGCCTCCCTTTTCTGTAAGAGCTTGTCCCTGATGTCTTCTTGTTCTTATTAGTGGGGGCCCACGTGTCATTCACAGCCCTTTAGGGTTTTAATTTGTAATATTAGGTAGGAAGAATGTGAATTAAAGCCACTGAACTGTGCCTACTGTGCAATAGATAGATAGGTTTGAAATGGCACCTAGCTTTATGAAATATTATCTGTACATTAAGTTCTTTTGAGAGTTAATACTGTGTATGTGTTCTGATTTGTAATTAATTTATGTAACGGTACTTAAATGTGATGTGTAACATTTAAAATACCAACATGAACTGCTGTCAAAAAGGATTAATAAGCAGAATAAAAGCTATCCTTGGAATGATCTTCCAGTGCAGTGGAATAGTTGACCCTGGGGGTTGACCCTGGATGATAGCCCTTTACTCACTCTTCACCCCTGACCCCAGCAGTCAAGATAAAGACAGTTTAATAAATGAAAGAAAGAGGAAGAAAAAAACGCAAGTTATACGATCCAAAGGTAATCGATCACTCCTGACCTTGGATCAGGCCAGTCGCAATGTCAAACCCCAAACCTTTACCCCAAAAAGCCCAGCAGCCCAAAACTGAAGCCTCTCTTCAGCTTTTCTTGCTGAGCATGATGTTACTTGTAACGGTTTGTGCCAGCTGTGCAGGTTGTGCCTGTTGTGCTTTAACTTTCCCACCTTTCTGCCCACTCGAAGGGCAGAGCAGGAATAATAGAAGGGCTCGAGGCTCTGTGAGCACTGCTCAGCACCTGCCAGAGCACTGGTGTGTTGACAGCACCATTCAGGGCACAAACCCAAACTGTGGCACCTTAACAGGCTGCTCCGAAGAAAATTGTCTCCCTTGCAGCCAGAGCCGGTACGTGGTCAAATGTGCACAGAAGCACAAAGGTCAGCTTTTATATCCCATGTCAGAAGGGTCCCACTAATGACACTGAGGCTTGGAAAGGTTAAAATCGGGATATATTGTTCCTCCCAGCCTTTTGCTGATGAGCAAGATGGGGAATTCAACTTGTCCCCAACAGCAGCAGACGGGCCTCAAACCAGCTCACACAACAAAGCATCAGACAGAGCCACGTCAATTACCAAGATGAACACTCTGTATCTCATTAGTGCTTTTCAGCCTAGAACCGTGTTCCATTTTCCTTCCGTGTTGACAAACATTCTCAGACTCGGCAGATAATTTTTTTAATTAGGTGAAGAAATATTTTCTGAGCAGCACATCCTCATGCTTTGAACATGCTCCAGAGTTATGGGCTAGCCCCTGGAAGAGGCAGGGGGCAGACACCACTAACTATGCAACCCTCTTCTACAGCAGCATTAAATAATTATTTAAAACTTCCAGAGTCGTCTGCAGAGCTTTCAAGTGAGCAAAGATCAGCAAAATACTCTTGCAGAGTGAACTCAGCAGCTCCTCCTCTCTAAGAGCCTGCAGAAGAAAAATAAAGTTGCTTAGCCACTGCCTCTGGCTCTTGTTCTTTGATCCAGTATTAGCGGCCCTGAGAAAAGCTGCTTTTTTTTTGACTATGTGTTTAGGAATGACAAAGTTCTACTTGTACTCTTTTGCTCAATTGTTTTACATAAACTCCCGACCTAATGCAAACCCAGAAAAGAATGCTTTATCTCGAAGCTTTTGTGCTGCCCCCTCTGAAAAACGAGTTACATAACCTTGTTGTGTTTTGACTAAGGGCAGCGTTTTCAATGTGATCAAATTGGTAACAGCTCCTCAAGCTATTCTGAAGTCTGAAGCGTGAGCAAACCAGTGAAAATCGTATTTGAAACTTGAGAAACATGGAAGCAATAAAACACTGCATAGAAACTCACTCGCTGTCATTTCAAACTGATGTGCAACGTTTATTGAAGTGCTAGAAGTGCTTTCAGTGCTTGACAAGACAGAGCACAGATAGTCCCTGCGCAATGTACTGTCCAAACCAGATGCAGAATTGGAAGGCTTCAAGAGGAAGAAGCAGAAAGACAACTGAGGGAGTTTGCCACAAAGAAGTGAAGCCAAGGAGAGATCTGAAGAGCTGAATGTTACTTGTTGGGGTGAGAGAGAACATCTTTTAGAAGGTCACAATTTGCTTACTGCTCCAAATAATCTGCAATACTAAAAAAACCTCACATGCTACAATTTTTGTTCTAATAATTTAATAAATTCTGTTCCATTTACTCTGCTGGGAGCCTGTGGCAAAAAACCAAACCTGCCGTTTGCAAAGTTGCTGTTGCTGGAAGCATGAGACTGGATTTGTCAGCCCGTGCACTGACCCAGTTTGACAGCTTGGTGTTTGTACTCACAGAATCACAGAATGGAAGGGGTTGGAAGGGACCTCTAGAGATTATCCAGTCCAAGCCCCCTGTTAAAGCAGGTCGACTTAGGTCAGGTGGAACAGGAACACATCCAGGTGGATTCTGAAAACCTCCAGAGAAGACTGCCCACCCTCCCTGGGCAGCCTGTGCCAGGGCTCCCTCGCCCTCACAGTATTGTATTTTTTCCTTACGTGGAACGTTTTGTGTTCCAGCTTGTGCTCATTACCCCTTATCCTGTCACTTGAGACAACAGAAAAAAAGTGCTGCCCCATCCTCTTGACATACACCTTTTAAATACTTGGGTTAATGAGATCTCTCAGTCTTCTCCAGGCTGAACAGCCTTGGATCCCACAGTGTTTCTTCATAAGAAAGATGCTCCAGTCCCCTGATAATCTTGGTAGGGTCATAGGAAGCGTTCAGTCACTCTTCAGAGAATGCTCATCTAAAGCTGTCAGGTAGGAAATTTGGCCCCATAATGTTTTTTGGTTTGTTTTTGTTTTTTTTTTTTTTTAAATTCCATCCTTCTATAAATAATCTTTTTTGTAATAATCCTTGATTTTACTCAAAATGGCATGAGGGCAAGCTTTACTTAGTCACTTACAAAGTGGGTAATACCATTTCATTAGGGCTTCCTCTGCTTCTATCTGTTATGATCAGAGGTGTGCTTAAAGCTCTTGTAGATGTGCTCAAGTGATATTTAAACCAACCAGCAGCAGGAGAGAGTGCAGCACAGGCCACATAAGCATCTAACACTAACTACTTACGTGGCAGTGGAGGCCTTGATTCCTGACATTTAACTATTCGAGACGGCCTTTGTTAAGAATTAATAAGTTTACATGAGCTAGACTTGCATCTCAGGCTGCTCAGGCTACACACTACTTCAACTGTGGGTCTTTTCATGTATTATTCATACAATATCTAGTAATGCATTATATTAACCATCCTGTTAGGCAGCTAGTGACACCTGAAGCGCGTGATAACTGTTTCCTGCAAGCTGTGAACTAATGCTACAGCAGAACTGACTGGATTTCAAAATCATTAGAATGAAACAAACCGCATTCCTCAGCTGTATTATAAAAAGCTTCATTTGTTTTGAAATCAAAATGTGTACACAAGCATTAACTAATGGGAGCTGAAATGCACTGCAGTTTGCTGGGGTCAGCTGGGTAAAAAACACTCTTCCAGAAAAACAAAGCACTTCAAACATGCTAAAGTCACAAATTGTATGTGTTGTTTTCAGCTGCAAGATATAGATTTGTTTAGAAAGAAGGAATAGGTTTGAAAACTGAGGGAACACGCACCAGTAGTGCTTGGTGCAGCACATATTCCCTAGTTTCCAACATAGTAAAATTATGTGGTGATTAAAACTCACCCTTTGTTTCTGCATCCATGCTCTACCTGCATCTGACGCCTCTGTCACCCAAATAAACTTATGTCAGCACTTTAATTTCTTCCCTTTTTTGTATTCTCACTAGGAAAAGGAGTCCCAGGGACTAAGGCTTGTTTTGATGCAAATCCTCATTGGATGAAAATGTCAAAACAAAACCTCATTCTTTTAGTTTTCTTAAAAGAACCCATTCCTTTTAAAACCATCTATCACTTTTATCAAGTTCATAATTTATATTCAATTTCAACATCTTTTTCAGGCAAGAGACTATCCTTAAAAGACCCATTAAGTAGAGTGTAATTAACACCACATAAAAGCTGGTAAAAAATGTAAGTTTATATTTGTAATCACACAGGAGTTTTTTTTGTGAGATCTCCTGTAAATACAGCTCCTGAATATTTTAAATAACATTATTACAACTTTCTTATGTACCCGATCCTTTGGGTTTTGTTTTTTTTTTTTTAAAAAGAAGCCCACAGATAAAAGTTCCTCTTCTTCAGGAAGAATCATGAAGGAAATAGTTATCACTTGTCTTTCAGACTCAATTTAAACTACCTCATCGGTTTTTTTTCTCTGTTTGGAGAACTCCCTAATGTGCTCTGAAAGCACAGCTCAGCCTCAGGTAAATGGGGTATGGCAGTGCACCACTACACTTTTATTTATGCATTTGGCACTACAGGATCTCTGTGTTCCTCCTCTTGTAAACAAAGTTGCTACATTTTAGTGAAAGAAGAGAAAATGCCTTTTTTTTCCCCTCCCCTCTCACAAATGCACAGTGCCTCAATATACAGTTATGTGATGGCACCGTATTTTCTATGGAGGGATATACCTGAATTCACCCAAAAGGCTGCTGAACTTCTCAGGTATGACATTAGAAGAAAATACTGTGAGATACAGAGGAAAAAGAACAAGAGACATGGAGGTCTGGAGAAGATACGGTGATAAAAATAGACTATTAAATACCAGGACTAGTGCAGCTCTCCAAAATACATGCCAGATGCAACCAAGTTAGGAAACATCAAATATCCTTGCTGTGATATTTCTGTAAATTTGGGAATTTTCACATACTTCATGAAAACAGCTTTCATCTATTCAGTTTCCGCATGTGAAAACAACCTAAAGTTTGTCTATAAACCAGCCTCTTTTTTTTTTTTTTTTTAAAGAAGCATATGAATTCCCATAAAAGTTTTCAGTTCCATGTTTTACAAATTCAAATCCCCCAGAGAGCGAGTATTTCACAACCTGCAAGAATCAGTGTAGTGTGGTAGCAAGTTAGTAATTTATACTTTTCAGTAACCTAAAGCAGTAAGCCAGCAGTTATTGCAAGAACCTGTCTATAATTGGTAGTGGATGATAATAAAGAAAGGACAATCCAATGGCAGCGTGATGGATTAGCTCATTGTCCAAATCCCTATCATTTTTACATCCTTCTCAATCGCTTTCTGTCCTGCTCATGTCCCAGCAAGCAGTCGAGTTGAAATGCTGTAATGAAAACCTCCTTCAAGATGGTATCTAGCGATGTTTTTCCAAATGGAACCACACTGCAGAATTCACCTGACGACAAAGCCTTATTCTAGTAAAGTGATGACCACATCATCATCTTTTCCTTGCCAAAGCATTTCACCTTCAAAATGAACCAGACCGTGTTTTCTGGCTCTTAACAAGATTCCCACTACTTTATTGGAAATAGTCACGTATGTTTCAAACAGCTGCCCGAATGTCACACTCACGTGTCCATCTTCTCTCACCTCTCCAGTGCTTCTAATGATCAAGCACAGCTCTTCCACTTCCTTACCCACGTGTGAGTGAGCATCTTTCCCTCTCTGCTCTGTCCGAGACCCTTCGGGGGGTCTCCCATAAGTAGGATCTCCTCTGTGAGCGTTCGCTGGTTTAGATGCATGCCTGTGGTCGTTGCTGAATGGGTTCTTTCTCTGATACTCAATGTGATCCTCTGCCCAGGTCTGCCAACTTTTCCTCAAATCACCCACCGCGCTGGTAGCTTTAGCACTCTGCCCTTTATCTTCTTCCATTTCTTGAAAATGTTTGATGGTGCTCAAGCAGGAAATGACTGGATGACTGGTTGTAACTGTTGTTCTTGGGAGCACTGTTGGCTGTGAAGGAAAAAGAACAAATAAGCCTCATAAAATTTGCCCAAGTAAGAGGCAAGGTTGCTGAAAAAGACATTAAATATCTGGAGATTTTGTTAAGTCCGCCCATAATTCTCCAGCAATGAAGAAAGCAGAAGCAATTCAGCTGAAATTCAGAAGTTGTTTTGTAATATAGAGCAGTCCAGGCGATGCTGACAAGGTGTCACGGCCACACCACCGGTCCCCACGGTTAGCGTTTGTACCCCACGTCTTCAGCGTGACCCAAACCTAGTGCAGTACTTACTTTTCAGGCAGGGAAGAACTTTATTGTCACACCCGGCCACCCCTGCAGGTTTCCCAAACGATCTGATGCAGTGCTGGCTGACCTGTTCAGCACAGGCTTACTGACAGGGAGAGACAGCAAATCATTCCTACCAGAAGCAGTGCACCAACCCATGCACAGGGGTGGGAAGCCTTTCTCCTGCCTGCAGTCTGCTTAAAGGTGGACAAACCCACACTGTGCTGACGCGGTCCTCAGACTATACAAGTTATTGTGCACAGAAAACATTACCTGGAGCCAAAACGGCAAGTGCAGGGGGATTTTCCTCGTCGGGCATTGAAGAGAGAAGCAGATATCCAGTTACGGAGCACAGCACCGTCTGCAACACCCTATTTAGCAAAGAACGCAAAACCAGAATAGACAGTTCTCCCTTAAAAGGCTGTACTGCACAGCGTGTCTGCCGGCTAAACTACAGGCAGGTTGCAGGCAAGGGAGCTGGCACTCAGAAGTGAAACTGCCCAGCCCCTCTGGGCACACAGGCTGCCCAACACCTAAGAAATTACACAAACTTAGGCTATGGACTACCCGTGCAGTATATAATTATTTTGATGAATTAGGGAGAGACTTCTATACGCCCTTAGAGATCTGACCGTGTTAAAACCATTTGCTCTATCGTATCCCATCCCTTGGACAAGTTCCTGTGTGACCTACTCTAGGTGGTCCTGCTCTGGCAAGGGGGTTGGACTAGATGATCTTTCAAGGTCCCTTCCAGCCCCTAAGATTCTGTGATCTGTTGGAATGCACAAACTAGAGTTTCCATATCGCATGTTGGTAGAGCTGATACTTTTCCTGCCAGGCATGTGGAAATAAATCAGAGGATTCTTGCTGGCTTTTCTATGGGGAAATGGATAAAAATGCAAATTCTGAGCAATTTAATAAATTAATTGCAGATCAGACGTTTCTATATTTTAACATCATTGGTTTGGGGATTTTTGGTTTGTTTTTTTAAAAGTAAGTTTTCATGGGTATTTGCCCAGATATACACGTTGATGCTGCTGCACGGCAGCTGGATACCCCAGCAGATTGTGCAAATCATAGTCAAAAAAACTTGTGTTGCTTTTGGGTCTAGAAGAGCTCATGGGACAAGCAGATGGCAACAAAGCACCCCCAAAAGATAGCTGAGAAAGATAAACAGCAGCACACATTAAATAATGGTAAATAATGGCTTTTCATTCCCACTCTCTCACTTCTAAAGTGAAGCTCATGATCATCATATGATCCTGTTGTTATATTGAGAGAGGATGGTGGTTAAGCCTAGCTTCTTGGATAAATTTCAATTTGAGTAATTACATTTTGCATACTTAAAATTCCCCCAAAGGCTAAAAAGAAGAATTGTTCTTCCTTTCCTTCCCTAAGGTAGTTAAAATAATATTGTCGATGTAAAATGACTCCCCAAATCCACACTAACAGACATCTTGACTCTCCGCACAGTTACAAACACAACACTTGAAAGGCACGTTTGTTTTCATGTATGGATCAAATACTCTGTAAGTCTTGTTTATTAATATACATATACTTTCTAAACTATGCTGAGCAAAGTCTAGAGACTGACAGTGATTTTGCATGCATCCTCAAGTCAAAAGCAGGAAAAAATATAAGGCTTTAGTTAAATTCTTCTGTAGAAAATTGAGGTATCACTGGAAAATTGAGGTATTCACCTGAGGACAGACAGCAATGCTCTGCAGATAAAGTAGTGCAGATAGATTAAGAGCCGGTCTGAGTGACATTAAGCTTAAACAATAATACCAATAACCCCTCTAAAGGAGTTTCTAAAGTGGAAGTTATACAGCTAAGAAATTTAAAGTGAGACACACTGAGGGTAGAGGAAAAAAAAAAACAAAGCAGACTTCTTCCACTAAATCTGTTTCAGCAATCCCAAGACTTTGTGAGCAATCGTGGGGTTTGTCGACAGTTCAACAATGTGTTTATTGCTGGGTCTCAGCACTTAGCTGCTTGATCCACATCTACCCGTTTTGTTTTCTTCCAGGAAAAGTCACCTTTAGCAAATAGTTCACATTTAGAACTGTTTTGTTGTCCACTGTCAGATCTGAAGCTTCATAGCAAACCCCATTTTTTATTACCACAGGAAGAGAAATCTGGAGAAGCTGCAGGGTGAGAGTATAGAGATGCAAAAGAAACACAGCCTGAGCAGTGCTTGCAGGTCATGAGCAAAATCTTAGCCATCTAGAAAAAAAAAACAAAACAAACCTGTCCAAAAATCAGCACAAAAAATACAGAACATGAGTTCAGAGCTGAGCTGGCCTGGTCCTAATAACAGGCTTATCACAATCTGGATAAGCTGAACCCTTCGACTCAACAAGGGAGATCAGCGAGTATGGGATTATAGAGTGTAAATGCTAAAATGAAACACAATATATGATGCTGTATTAAAAAGAAAACAAAACAAAACAAAGCTTTCCCCCCTTTGTTGGATGCTCTCATCTCTGGGACTCTCTCGTCTCCATCTGCTCTGACACCCATGTCGCCGGCGCTGACCTCCTTCGGCGCCTGTTACTTGTTAATGCTGTTTAACGCCCAGGCGCCCCGATGCCAGGCTGGGAGGCTGCTGTTGGTGGAAGGAAAGGTGGCACG
>WBNH01011351.1:153443-260194 GCA_013401255.1 Urocolius indicus | reverse complement strand
AGCCCCTCCCGCTGCCGCTCCCGCCGCGGCGCTGTGCCCGCCCGCCGGCGCATGCGGCCCGGGGAGGCGGGGGCAGCCCGGACATGGCGCGGGCGGGGCGGGCGCTGCCGCGGTACCTACTGCTGCTGGCGCAGGAGCACCTCGAGTTCCGCTTGCCGGTGAGCACCCCGCGGGGCCGGGGCCAGCCCGGGGCCAGCCCGCTGACGCCGCGATGCGGGAGAGGCGGAGCGCGCTGTGGCAGCGTGGCCCCGCGGGTGCGCGGGGCACGGCGTGGCCCCGGCAGGACGCGGAGAGCCCGTGGCTGTGCCGCAGCCCTTTAAATAGCGGGTCCCTCGTCCCTGGGCGCGGGGCAGCCGCTTTCTCCGTCGGCCTTGCCGCGGGCGCAGGCTTCTGCCAGCGGCCCCCGCGGACACCTTGCTCCTGCGGGCTTTAATGAGGCATCGCTTTCTTTGCCGTTTTCCAGAGCCCTTGGAGCTAGGAGAGGTTGCCGGCAAAGTGCCTGGGGCTTCAGATAAGAAGTGGAAACTGGGAGGGGGGGAAAAAATTGGGCTTACAACAAATGGCTGTAAGTGACTTTTTAGTTTGTTTCAACTGTGTAGCTACTCGCACCGGTAAAGGGACAGAAACGGTTGGTGCTGTCGTGGCGACACGCGGGGTCCTCGCTGTCCCTGGTGTTCATGAAGCCGTGTGAGGCTGGAAGGTGTGGATATCTTCATTTTCTGGAGGAAGACTTGAGGAGCAGCAAGGATGGAGCTTCTTTGAAGCCCTAGCGCCTGCCTCTTGAGCCAGAGTAAAACGGAGGACTCCGAGGCCTTGGCAAGCGTGCGGGTCACCAGCCTCCCTTCTCCACACCGCACCAGTGGCACGGAAGGCTTTCTGATTCTGAGCGTTCGTTTCCATGTAGTCACAAGGTTTTGTGCCACGCCGGCCCAGGCAGGGTCAGAGAGCAGAACCACTTCTGCGAGTGGGACCGCAGCGTGTCTGGTGTGGGAGCCCACAAGTCCTGCCTGATGTGCTGCAGGCTGCTTATCACTGGCACATTTATGCCAGCTGGTTGCAAAATTTGTGGTGCAGAGTTTGTTCCCTGTCACTAAAATGGTTTTCATCGAGTGATAGTACCAAGGATCAAACGAAAATAAACTGTAAGTTATCTGAAGCTCCTTGATGTACTTTTTGGGTCTTTGACAAATGTTTAGTTTAGTGGCTAAAACTCAGTGGCTGTGTTTTTAAGGAAACCCTCTTGTTTATAAATTTAAGTTGTGATTATTTCCCCCCGCTTTGATGACTTGCGAAGGTATTACACACTGTAAGAAATATTCATAAGCTAAGTGTTTTTCTAGGCACCATTTCGAATAGCTGCAAGTATGGTATCCCAGGTAGTATGTTATTGTTTAGAATTGTGCTGAAATGCAGTCTTATTTTGTTAGAATTGGTGAGCCATCACTACACATGTTCTCAAGTATTTGATGTGTATTGCATCATTTATTTTCTTTGATTTCACTGAAGCTTACTTTTGTGGAAGATATATGTAATGTAGAAGGTTTTTCTTTTATTCACCAAGGTTGTAGTTGCACTTGGTTGATACAGCTGCTGAAGGACGCAGTTCCATTTCCCTCTGGTGACTGCACAGACACATCCTTGTGATGAGCTGCATTAGAATCACAGAATCATAGGATGTTAGGGGTTAGAAGGGACCTTTAGAGATCATCTAGTCNCGATGTAAGAAATATTCATAAGCTAAGTGTTTTTCTAGGCACCATTTCGAATAGCTGCAAGTATGGTATCCCAGGTAGTATGTTATTGTTTAGAATTGTGCTGAAATGCAGTCTTATTTTGTTAGAATTGGTGAGCCATCACTACACATGTTCTCAAGTATTTGATGTGTATTGCATCATTTATTTTCTTTGATTTCACTGAAGCTTACTTTTGTGGAAGATATATGTAATGTAGAAGGTTTTTCTTTTATTCACCAAGGTTGTAGTTGCACTTGGTTGATACAGCTGCTGAAGGACGCAGTTCCATTTCCCTCTGGTGACTGCACAGACACATCCTTGTGATGAGCTGCATTAGAATCACAGAATCATAGGATGTTAGGGGTTAGAAGGGACCTTTAGAGATCATCTAGTCCGACCTAATTTGTCTGGAAACAAAATAAGTAAGGACAGATTTTTCAGCCAGATGAGTTGCCTGATCTCCATCTCTACCACACCTGCATAGAGGATACCAGATAACTGCTTTTCTTGTGGTAGTGATGCTGGATCACACCTGAAGGTGTTTGTTAAAGTCTCTAGTTAAAGTGTCTGTAGAAGAAACAATTTTTGATGTTTCTTAGTCAATGAGAAACTGCTGTGTAGTCAGAGATCTCTCTGGTTAGGTCAGATACTGAGACGTAACATCAGGCATGCTGTTTTCCAGCATGCAGGAAATCTCTAATGGACAGATAGATGCGTAATGTTTTCTTACCAATATCTTCAAGCAGATAGTGCTTGATAGTGTTCCAGCGCTTCAGTGTGTTTGCTCTTGGAAGGGTCTCAGTTCAAAAACCTTTTTAATGGGTGTGAGGTTTTTCTCTTAGTTATATGTGACTAGCTTATTTCTTGGATATTTGCTGGTTTGTGTGTTCAGTTTACAGTCTTTGATTTAGTTTGCTGTGGAAACAACCTAGTGAAGAAAACTGTTGAGATCTGTAAAGTAGAGAGGTAACAGAAAAGGAATTTGATGCTCAGTGCTGGGCCTGGCCCTGGTCAGTGTTACTAGTGAGAGATTGCTTTTATGTGAATTAGACATAAAAATGTTTTACGAATAGCTAGAATAATATTGTAGGAGGAATATTGTTGTGAGCATGTAGAACTGAACAGTAAAGGTTTTGAAGAAAGAGAAAATGCAGAACAGTGGGATTTAGTTACCGAACCTTGCCTGATTTGATCTTACTGTGTTCTATACTGTACAGCTTTCCATAACCTAACCATAGCCCTGAACCAGAACTCTGAGCTTTTAACTGAACTCTGAGACAAGTAATCAGCTGCTTTTGTAGCAGCACAGTCTAATTTTTTTTTGGTTTTTGAATAGCACATACAAGCTGAATTTAATTGTGAACCTTTGCACTGTCCTCACAACTACTCTGACAGTTTCCCTGTTGGTTCTCATGGCAAGTCAATAATAAACACCATTTTTGCTTCTGTTAGTCTCTAAAATTTTCTGTTCATAATCCCTATGGAGATTGCTATCTGCAATTAGAATTTATGGTATATTGCTTCTTCCTCCCTCCCTCCCTCCCTCTCTAGTTGATGCTTCTAAAGCCTGACCTTTGTATTTTTCACTTTAGGAAATAACATCTTTGCTCTCGCTGTATGGGGGACGGTTCAGTGGTGAGCAGGAAATTTGCGTAAATGTAAGTGAGGACTGAGTTGACTTAAGTGCATGTCTGGTATAGTACAAAAGTGTGTTCTTTATAATGTTGTTATAAAATGCAAGTAGCTGAGTAAATTTTTAAGTTTCTGAGGAAAATAAGCTCAAAACTGAGCAATTCTCAGTGTCAGGTAAAGACTTAGAACTGAGTAAAAGAAGCCCAAAATGCACCTCAGGATGTCTTCATTTAACAAGTTGAAAAGAAACATTGCCATCTGCTGGGAGACTCTCCTTTTCAGAATGGCTGAAGACATTCAGCAGCAGTTTGAATCTGATGCTTGTCTCAAAATCAATGAGACAGCATGTCTGAGCGAGTGAAACTGAGAGGCTGTGTGATTCTGATTGCAATGCTTAGAGAACCTTGCTAGTTTTAGTTACTACTATTTACCAAGTCAAAGATAAAGTGGGAAATTGAAGTACCTAATACAATTTCTCAGACATTGAAGCTGAGTATACAGTATTACATGACATAATGTATTTCATCCTCGTGTTCTCTGTGCAGTCAATGGATTTATTATTCTTTTTTAAAATGTCAGCATGCATGTTCTGTTCTTATAGAAAAGAGTGGTGTAGTTGTGTAACTCATGTGACATCCTCCAGCTAGGTATTTGCATCACTTATCTTCTCTTTATTTCAGTCTCCATTTTGGATTCTCAATATTCCTTCAGAAGAGATGGCAAGGGGACTAATGAAACGAACAGTATGTGCAAAGTAAGACGTGAAAAGTCTTGTAAATGATATTGTGGGCAACAGAAAATTGTTATGTTATATTGTGGCAAATACTAATTTTGGGAAAAGTCTTAAAATCAACAGTCTTTGATTACTTCTGCAATCAGGGAGGCATTACTGGAGCCTGTAGGACTGATTATGTAGCATACCCGTCCTCTTTACTTAGTGTACGATGTAGGTGTTCATCAGAGCAGAGCCAGCACTGCTGTGTCACTGATGTTTTAGTTGCCTTGAATAACTTTTAGTTAGTGACTTGTTCTAAAATGTGTGTGGAATTAAAAGATAGAAGCACTGATACCTGAAAACTGAAAATCAAGTTTGGAATGGATTCCTTGTGTTCACTCTCATAGTGCTGGTATCTGAGTGCTCAGCCCAGACCACTACAATGCGTGTTCTCCTAGAAAATTCAAGAGCATAGGAATATGCTAGAGAGTGATTGTTCCAGTGGCTTTTGATCCTTTCTAGAGTTGTCTGACTAACATACTTTCCAGTGAGGTTTGAGAGAGAACCTGGGGGTATGGTTCAGGATGAGAAGCACCATAGCTGTGGTAAGGTGCTCTGCCCATACTGAATCTGGGGTTAGTTCAGGCACCTCTGAAGAGCATTGTGTGAGTTCCTGTGAGTGCTTTCCGTGTCAGGTATTCACTTCCACTTGTAGTGACTTGAGTTATACACTCTTGCCCAAAGAAACCCCATGTGTGCAAAATGGGGTTTCCAATCGGGATACCTCACTGTCTGTACCTCACTCCAAAAAGCAGCTGTAGGCCACTAAGAAAGTAAAACATGACAAAACAGCTGGCAGATGTGTCATATGTTGTGCTCTTTCCACTAATGTATGCTTATTTTTTATGTAGAAAGCTTAACTGGTCCTCTATTTTTTCCTGCTTAACTATTGATGGTGGGGAGATATGTTAGTTTTAGGGAAAGATTACTGGAGCTCTGAAGTGTACATTTATCTAAATACAATGTTCCCATAAAATAAAAATCTATTAATCTAGTACATATATAAGTGGAAAAGTAAGAGGTGGGCTTGAAGGTGTTATAGGAGCTTCTCTATCAGTTGAATTAAAATATGAATATTTGGTTATCTGTAGAACAGGCTATGCTGTCACCGTTTCTATTGCTTCATCTGGAAATATAGATTAAGTTCTCACAGTAGGTGGAATCAGATGCTTTAGCAAAAAATTAGACACTGGAAAAAAGTGTATTTTTTGTTTTTCCGTGTAAATACCGTTTACAAATGTAGCCCTTTATGTACTCAGGAAAGGAATACTTTAACAAAATGTCTAACATTGTGACTTGAGATCTTCTGTTATCACTTAGTAAAATGTGCTTCTGTTTTATTTTGGCTTGACCGAGCTAAACCTTTGAAAATTCTGAAGATTTTCTTTCAGGAGTCATCTTTGAAAGGGTGTTACATGGCACCTTAATCCTTAAAGGCTGTGTTTATGATGTGTTGCAATACACGTAAGAGTGTCTTAACAATATATGCAATGACACTAGAATTCCTGTACTAAAACATTTTCTTTTCTTTGATGCAGGAAGTGCAGTTGTTTTGGATATTTGAATGTTGGGGGCAAGATCTATGATGTGGTGTTGTGCCTTCATAACAGTAGCATCACTTATCTTCCAAGGCAGTGCTTTTCTTAAAGCCAGCAATATGGCAACAAATAAAAAAAATTGTAAGACAACGTAGTGTTTAAATGTCTGACAGTATCACACATCATAACCACATCTTGAAATCAAACAGAACCTCTGGTGATTTCATTATATGTAAGATGTTAAGAGGTTCATGATTTGTGTTACTTCAGGGTGGCGTCACACTTTGAAAGTCTGTTCTTGACCTTTTTCAGCCTTTGCTTACTTCATCACATCGATGATAGGTACAAATTTATTTTGCTTCATTTGCTAGTATCAGAAGGAGATCTGGTGATATCCAAGAGTGCTAAGACTGAAACTGCTGCCAAACAAAAAAGCTTCATCGAAATACCAGTTTAGGGTTAAAAATAAGCATGTCACTGGTAAGAATAAAACTTAAGCCTGTGCTAAGAGTTAAATAACGTGCTGCAATACTCCATCAAGCAAAACCTAAATATGTTGGCCAAGAAGGCTAGAAGGAATAAGTATCTGCATTGGCATTTTTCCCTCCTTATATGACTGCTCTCTAAAAAAAATCTTGTAATTTTAGATCTGTTTTTGAACTGTGGGGTCATGGAAGATCTGCGGGAGAGCTCTATGCATCTTTGAAAAACTATCCAATGGACAAGATGGTATGCCTATGAAGAATCTGGAAAACACAGTTCCTTAATCACACTGAATGGCACTGCAGCTATACTAATGAATGTTTGGTTTTTTTTTTCAGCTTCCATATCTACAGTCAGACTCGACCTACAAAGTGCATATCCATACATTCAATAAAACACTGACTCAAGCACAGAAAATTAAAAAGATAGACGTAAGTTGATGCTTAAGAAAACTCTTGACATTTAATCTATTCACATTGTTCTTATTCCATGCTATCAGTGTTGTCTGGAGTGTATTTAAGTTTGAGTTTCCTGTAGATCTTAAGGCAGTTTACATCTTATGCTTTATGAGCTCAAAACGAGATCTTTCTGTCTGAAGTAACATTCTCAAAATTAATTACTTGGTCTGTTTAGAAAAAAAACCAACAACGTCAGGCATGTACAAAACCAAGCAGTTATCACTGCTGCTATCAGCCCAGTGTTCTGGGGAAAAGGAGCTTTTTTGTCCAAAATTGTAAGATTCCAATGAATTCAGTTAGGTGCTACATTTTTAGAAAATCTGTTGCTTGTTCTCCTTATTAGACATTTATTGTCACAGAATGTGGAACAATCCAGTGCAGTTACTTCAGTTGCAAGTTGTGTGTTGTGTGCTGATTTCCTCTTCTGTCCTTACGCTCTTGTCTGCACTGTATTCTCCTCCTAACTCTATCGATGTACTTTAACTAGGAAATTTTCCCAATTACTCTTAGGTTTGTTTTTTTTTTTCTTCACACATTTTATTTTTAGCAGCTGTTTATCAGCTCTATTTCATTTACAGAGACTAAAATTAGATGTATTAATACATATAACAGAGAGTTTGGGAGTTGGGCAGAGAGGAAACTCGTGAGGTTCAACAAGGACAAGTGCAGAGTCCTGCATCTGGGAAGGAACAACCCCATGTACCAGTACAGGCTGGGGGTCGAACTGCTGAAGAGCAGCTCTGCAGAGAGAGACCTGGGAGTCCTGNGGGATAAGGGATAATGGGGATAAGGGATAATGGGATAAAGCTGGAACACAAAAAGTTTCATTTAAATATAACAAAAAGCTATCTTAGGGTGAGGGAGCCTTGGCACAGGCTGCCTAATGGAGTCTCCTTCTCTGGAGGTCTTCAAGACCTGCCTGGACATGTTCCTTACGTGACCTGATCTAGGTGAACCTGCTTCTGCAGGGGGGTTGGACTTGATGATCTCTGGAGGTTCCCTTCTAACCCTGCCATTCTATGATTCTGTGATTGATTCTGTGATAGTAATAACTTCTCTTTCCCATTCTGTTTTTGTGTACATGAGGTCACGTTGAGTGTGTAAATTGGTGTAGCTGCATGTTGCTAAAATTGTTTTTGTAACTTGAAAATTGTATAATTAATATGCACAGTTTGTTTTCTCTATAGTTACATTCTGTTTGGTTAATTAAAAAAAGTTATGGATCCTGATTTCTAATCCTTAATCGTGAGCTATCTCAATTCACAAGAAAGACATTTCAAAACTATTGAAAATTTACTTCTAGCACTAATCTGTCATTTCTCAGAAGTGAAATTATGCTTTGAGCTTTTGTTTGTTTTTTCTCTTTTTGTTTTTACAGGGATGTGTATTTAAAAATTTTGACCCCATTATTTTTGACTCTGTTTTTTTTATTGCATAGGCTCTTGAATTTCTGCCATTCCAAGGAAAAGTAAATTTAAAGAACCCAGAACACATCTTCTGGATTTTGGAAGATTATGGAATGGATCCTAATAATGTTCCAGAAGAGCCCTTTCATCTGTATTTTGGTAGATGGGTGCGTGAGTACACTTGCTCTGGTTCTTATGAGCTTGTATTTTCAGGAATGTGTTCTTCAATTGAAATGTAGGAGATTTTGTTGATGAGTTTTAATGGAAGCAGACAATATAATTATATTTGACTCTGTCACTGCATTATACTCTGATGCAAATCTTAAAGGTCCTTGTTGTGATGAGGGAAAAGCAGGTTAATGGAGCAATTTAGAGGTGAAAAACTTGAAGTTGTGTCTGGGAGCACACGTTATCTTGCCCTCCACTCAAGATACTCAATACAGCAGTGAGAGACCACACAGCTGTGGTGGTATATTATATTATTGTGGGCCCAGGTGGAGCAAAAAGCAACAGCAGCAGCTTCATTTCGAACATAAAGAAAGACTGACAGGACCTGTAGATGGCTTGTGGCTCTGCTGAGTTGCATCAGCCTCATTGAAACATTCTGCAAGTGCTTCAAGTGATCCTGACAGACATTTCCACACCTGAGACGTTAGGCATCAGCGGGTCCAGCGCTCAGGTGGCTGCTTGCCCTGGGAGACCCTGAGAGTGCAGTGCTTGCTGTTCAGTAGGAACCGCTTTCAGAAACCATCAGGAGCTTGTCATCTGGGGTCTTTACTGCAAACCTTCCTGCCTGCCTGCTGGATGGACTTGCTCCAAGCCCGCTGCATTATTAGGATATCTTGAGTATGTATTTTGTTTACTCAGTAAGACTGATGTTGACTGGAGCTGGGGGATAGTGTTGGAACAGCTTTTGAACCTATTTTCCTCCAGGCTGCTTTGGTCCTCTTCAAGGTAGTTTGGAAATCTTATGTAAAAGTGTTAGCATTTGGTCCTTGTTTGTTTTTCCTATCTGTTAACACTATCCTAAATTTAGATTTTGAGCGTGACAGAAAAGCCAGGGAAGACCGAAATTCTGTGTGACCTCAAGCATGTGCGTATGTACATGTTTGCACGTGTTAACGTGCATTACTGCTCCTCATCATTTTGGAATTCTTGTAACTCTGAGTTGCCAGAAATTGCTTTTCTCATCTCTAGAATAGTACCAAAGTTGTTTTCATTGTAATTAATTCAAAAGAATTTTCCCTCTAAGTCGCTTGTGTATTTTTGACCTCTGTCTTGAAGAATTTATCTAGGTGTTGAACCAAGATATCTATTGCTTGGAAAGAAATTTGTCATATTTTCAGGTGGCAGAAAGAAACATGACGTGTTATGTAGTTACTTATTTGTTGGATGGTGTCACTTAACCAACTCTGTTAGCTTGTCTGCTTATAACTTGTATCTAAGACCTGACAGTGATTTTTAAATGTTTTAACAGATTGCGGATGGCCAAAGAGAACTTATAGAGTCCTACAGTGTAAAAAAGAGACACTTTATTGGGAATACTAGCATGGATGCCTGCCTCTCTTTCATTATGGCAAACCATGGGAGAGTAAAACCCAATGATGTAGTATATGACCCATTTGTTGGAACAGGTACGTATTTTTGTTTTTCTGCTGATGGGAAAAACCGGGCAAGTGCATTTGTGGTGGTTTGACCCTGACTGGATGCCAGGTGCCCACCACTCTATCACCCCCCTCCTCAGCAAGCCAGGGAGGGGAGAAAATGTGGAAAATCACCACCACCCCAGACCCAATACAGCGTTACTGCTCACTTTGACTGCTCACTTTTACCCAGCATAGCGACTTCTGGCACTCAGCTGAGACTTGAGATGGGATTCCAAAAGCAAAATGGGGGATATAAGGTTTATGTTTTGTTAACTCAAGGGGAATTTGGAGGGAAGGAGACTAACTTCAGAAGATGTAAACAGTTTCTTTTCCTCTTTTGACAAGTCTGTCTTTATTGTGCTATTTTTTGTAACGTGGCTTAAACACCAATTTGTGAGTGCCATTGACTGCTTAAGATCCAGAGACTAAGAACTGAAATGTGGTTAGAACATTCCCTGCAGCCACTTTCAGAATGTTACAAGGAGCAGCATGTTTGGCGATTTCTGCTTAGAGGAGTGCTTAGGGCACTTCTGGGCATATAACGCAACATAGCAGTAGTTAGATCATAGCATTCAGTAACGATCAGTTCCTCGTACCATCATGGCTTGTCTTCAGGGTAGTATCGCTCATACAATGTATTCACCTCCAGCTGAACTTTTCTTAGTTAGGCCAGGAGGGGGAGCTTTTATTCCACGTATTACTCTGCGTGACATAGAAATACCTGAGGGAAACTTCTATCTTTTGTAGATGAAATAGAAGATCTGTTATGTCAGATTGTGCCATTTGATCATAAAAGAGTATATTGTTTTAAGCTACCTGTAGTAGTTTCTTCATAAACATAACAAAAGCTGTGGTCTTTGCCTGGATTTTGCTAAAATGTCACCACATGTGAGATGCAGACAATTAAAGAGTACTTACATTAATGGAAAGATGAAGAGAATTTGCTGCATAAATCACTGCAGAGAGGTTATTGAGAGAGAAGAGAGTGCTACAGAGTCACTAGTAGCACAAAGTCTTATAGCATGTGACTTCGCCTTGCCACAGAAAACAGACTAGGGATGTGATATTATCACATACATGGGAATTCAATTAATTGTATGGTCTTGTCTTAATTTTTTCTTCACATACCACCTGTGTTTTTGTGTGCTTATGAAATTTGTGGATGCCCCATCCCTGGAGATGTTCAAGGCCAGGGTGGATGGGGCTTTGAGCAACCTGGTCTAGTAGAAGGTGTCCCAGCTCATGATTAGGAGAGTTGGAACTAGATGGTGTTTAAGATCCCTTCCGGCCCAAACTTCTCTATGATTCTGTTACTTGCAGACAGGTTGTACTCTTTGAAAGGCTGAGGAAATTCCTTTCTTTCATATCTAAGCGGTTTGTTTCATTTCAGTGTTTCTGTCTTTTTACAAAAATCTGCTTAACCTAAATCACAAAAAATTCTCAGAGAGCATTCTCTAAGGAGTGAAAGTTGAAGAGAAGAAAAAAGAAAGAATAAAATTAGAGGAAGAAAAATCATGAAAGTGTAGAAATTCAAGGTAAATGCTAAGTGTTGTTCCAGTTCAAAAGTGTAACATATACAAAATTCTCCCCATATGATTCTTCCTGAATGATTTGAATTTTGATTTTTGTGGTTTTATTGCACTAGACAGCCGTAATACACAGGGTTGAGATTAAAGGTATGTAGGAACAATGGAAATACTGGATGGCACACCATTTATCAGTAAAATGTATTTATGACTAAACAACTGAACAATGGCTTTTGCACCTACTTTTGTTGAGTAAACATCAGGAGTTTCGATACTCTCTAGAAGTCCTTTAGAGGATTTTCAGGATTGTCAGTGCAGCAGTGCCCTGCCACTGGAATATTGGGAGATAGCTCAAAGTTGAGAGTGGTGGAGTGGATTTGAGCCGATAGGTTTGGAAAGAACATACATTGAGGATTTGAGAAGTACTTTGAAGAAACTGCAATTCAGATTTCTTTATTGGTGCAAATTTAATATCTGGTTTGGTTTCTTCCTGGGTTTTGTGCTGAAAAGGTAGATGGTACCAAATTAGAACTACCTTGCAAAAATGATACTTGCTTGTTGGAAACAAACTGGTTTTGCTGGATGAGGCAAATCCCAAGTCTTCCACATTAGTCTAAGAGTGGACAACTGAAATTCATTCTTGGAACAAAAAGTGCTCCATAATTGCAAATGGCAGGCATTTTTCTTGGCTATCCTAGAAGATAGTAGTATGAGCAGACCTTCATCTGTGATGAAGAGATGAAGGAAATAGTATACAATAAAAAGGCATGAGGTTCTGTTCTGTCATCATTCTGCTAGTAGTCATAATGGGACACAATGATTCTCTGATTAGCCCTTTGGATACATCTGTTTGATACAGCAGGACAAAAGGTTGGCCATATTACAGTATTTAAGTATTCATGCACCTTAATGTGCGTTATTCATGCACATTACATGAACATAATTGAACTAGTACCATCTGACATTAATTAAAAAGCTGTAAGCTCACGTTTTCCTAACTTTTTTTTTTTCCCTTGTGATTAAAAACATTCTTAAATGGGCCAAGTACTTTCTTCTTACTTTTTTTATAGGACTGGGTGGTATGCCATACTTGGGGTCAGGGCTAGCTAAATTTGTCTTGACCCTCTGGAAGTACTGCCCATCTGTTCTGAGGGATTACAGCCAAGAAGGGAAATGGGTGACTCCTCTGGGGTGAGTAACCTCGCTTTTCCCTGATCCATTTCACGAGAAAAAACAGAGGAATTTTTTTTTTCCTTTCTCCCTCACCTTCAGTTTCAGTAGGGTTCATTAGTGTAGGAGTTTTCTGGTGCCCCTAGATAAGATCTTTAGCCTGTGCACACAGCACATGTTAGGGATTTGTTGGTGCTGAGTGGGTGGCCTGAGGCAGTGCAGCCATCTGAAATGCTCCTCTCCATGCTGCTGGTGAATGGGAGAATTGGTGTCACCCACACAGCCAGTGTCTGCGGTGTTCCCTGTGCTGGTCAGCTATTTGTCTTGCAGCAATCAGCCTCTTTGTTTTAGCAGGACTGTTTGTATCCATAATCAGTTGACATCAGCAGTGTGAGATTCACAGTCTTGTTCTGTTTTAAACCATTGTGTTAGCTGCGTACTTCTTTATGAACAACTTGATAACACAGATCTTTGGTAATCTTCTGCTGTCCTTTTTTTTTTTCCCCCCCCCAATTTGGAAGCTATAAAAGATATAATGTCACTTGCTCTCTTCTGTGGGCTTTTCAACTACTGTCCAGGTTCAAGAGAAAATCACACATGCTTTTTTGGTAGTGTTTGGTTGTAAATAGGAAAGCAGATCACAATAGAGGTAATTAAAAAAACGTTTTTATTGCCGGATGAGTACTGTATTAAATGCACTGATGAAAAAGGCAGCGTACAAGCAAAAATTACAGATACAAGATCTACAGATGCAATTTTTGCTTGTATGCTTTCACATTGCAAAACAATGACAAACTTTTTTGCTATTGTTCTTTACGTGGTATTGTATATTTAATTTTAGATAGATATTAAAATGTATACAATATACATATATCTATATATACACACACATCATATATTTAAATTTACAGGATTCTTGACCGTTGATTCTTACTCAGGGAACCACTGTGTTATTCAATGTTGGGTGCAGTTGAGGAGACTGCCTTTGGGAACAGACATGGTAGAGTTGCCATTCATTTGGTGATGATTTTTCAAATTGTTTGTCAGCAATTTGAATTTTTTGCTACTTGCAGAATAGAATGAAAAATTTTGGTTCATGTAATGATTAAAAGATCTTATTGTTTTGAATTAGAGAAAACCATGAACAAAATCCCAAAAGCGGTCTCCAGAGATAAGGAGTGACAGTGAGTGTAGCATGACAAGCAAGATAATGTCTAGCAGACTGGAGACTTAGCGTTGCTATCTCTCTTATGTAGTGATTCTAACTGGTTGATAGTTTTAGTTTATATTCTTTCCCTCTCTTTCCCTCTCTTTCCCTCTCTTTCCCTCTCTTTCCCTCTCTTTCCCTCTCTTTCCCTCTCTTTCCCTCTCTCTTTTTGCTTGGGTCTAGCGTTGGGTCTGATGTGCAACCGATGTAGACTCTTGAAGTTCCCGAGCAAAAAAAAAAAATCCTAACACAGGTAACATTTATGACAGCTGTTGATACTTTTCTTGTTTTCTCCCCTTTGTAGGTGGCCTTCTGATCTCCTCAGCTCACTTTGGAGCATATGTGTGTGGTACTGATATAGATTACAACACAATCCATGGATTAGGTATGTTACATATTTCTACTCTGCTGAGAATACTGACGGTAGCAGAGGATAGTTGGTTTTAAAGTAAGATTAATTTTTGCAGAATTTATTTGGTCCTGCTTATTTTTGCTGACCAGTTTACATGTATCCTAGTTAAGCCATTCTCTTATTTTCTAAACGGGAAACAGTTAATAAAAAGAACCATGAAAACCAAAAGAAAGTTCTAAATTATAGTTAGAACAGCTGTGTACTTTCTTAGTTTGTGATATAAGAAGCTTCTCATAACCTAACCTAGGAAGCTGAATCCCATTCTTGCTTCTCTGAAAAACTGCAGTGCAAATTATGTCTGACTTACTGGACAGGATTATGAGATTTGAGAACACCAACACATTCATAAATGTGTTTTGTGACAGTAGAAACTTTCTCATGTATTTTCATTATTCCTTGCTACTTGTGAAGCTTATCACAAATACTTATGATGATGAGTAGAATAAGGCAGGAGATAAACTCTGGATTTGTATGTGACATTTAGATATTTTCCTTTAAAATAAATGATGGAGTGTATGACAGCTTTTACTATAAAATAGTTTGTTGTTGAGTATACTTTTTTTTTCTGATTAATTTCCCACTTCCCCTGCAGGCAAGGCAAGCAGAAAGAACCAGAAATGGAGAGGGCCAGACGAAAACATCAGAGCTAATCTCCGACAGTATGGTTTAGAGAAATATTACCTTGATGCACTAGTTTCTGATTCTTCAAGACCAATATGGCGAAAAGGGATGTTGTTTGATGCAATCATTACAGATCGTGAGTTTGATAATGCTTTTTGTTGCCTAACAGCAGTGACGAAAAGATTACTGCCTATGTTTGTGCCTATGTACACTGATTTAATGTCTTGATGAGTGCTCAGATGTGCAGTTTCCATATGATGAAAGATGACTGTTAAGAGCAGCAGTGTGGAACCTGTATCTGCCTCTGACATTTCCGCATTTATTTTAGAGGTAGTTTATAAAAAAGCTGATGATACTACTTCTGCTATGGAAAAAATACTATGTTCACCAGTAGAAATCTATAAGGCTGAAAATCATCTGTCAAAGAGTCCCATTCAGTAAAAGCATATCTTTTATTGATGCACAGAGACTTCTGATCAGAGTGATCCATACTCCTATTAGGACTTGATCTGCAACACACTGGAGTCTGCTGTGCAGCTCTGATAGATTTCTGGAGGCTTATGTTAAGTGCTTATTGGAGTGCTTCCAAAGAGAAATTTTAATGTGTTTCTGATACAATTAACTACTAGAAGCGCTAGTGGTTTGAAAGGATTCTTGGATTTTTAAGAAACCTGTGTACTTAACAGCATTTGTTATGCATGAGAGGGAATGGAGGCTAAGGGAATGAATAGAAGACATTGGTACAGCAATTTCTGATCTCTAGTGTTGGCTCTTATGACAACACATTCATATTAATTAACAAGAAGGAGTATGACTTTGTGGGTTACCAGATAATTTTTATTGCTAACTTTTACTTGGCCTGCTTGACAATAAGATGATGTAGAATATAGATGTGTCTTAGAACTGACTTTACAAACTATATCACAACTTCTGTGTTTACAACATAATGATGTTGGTGCTTCTGTAATGCAGAAACAGATCTCACAAAACTAAACGATTTGAACACGAAGTATTAGAAATATGCAAAAAATGTATGAGGAAAAAGTCGTCTCTCTTATCTGTCTGTTTGAGACTTACCATTTGTGTAATGTATTGCCAAGAAATTCTAATATATACAATTTCATGTTGAAGAAGGTTACAGAAATGCTGAAGTATTCATGTCAGTCAAACAAAAGAAGAAATGGATTATCTGTCACAAGCTGAAAATGTGAGGAGTGTTGTTTAATTAACAAAACAGAAGAGCATTGTCCTTAGTACCTTAGTAGTGCAGCAAATGTCTAAACTGCTAGAAGCCTCTTACAGCTGAAGGGCCTTCTTTGAAACAGTTTTAAAGTAACCTTTTGGAGCAGGAAGATTTAATAGGTCTTGAAATTATCTTTGCTTTTACTTTGTAAAATCATCTGTTTTTTTGAACTTTGCATAAGCCATAGTTGTGCACTGTTGTGTATGTATGACATAATTGTATTTTGTTTGGATTGAGAATGAAGTTCTCATCTCTGCATTATGTGTTTGCTTTATGTAGCACCTTATGGTATCAGAGAAGCTACTCGCAGAATGGGTTCACAAAAGGAGACAGTTAAGTCAGCTGAAAAAAGGTAGGTAAGCTGTCTTGTCTCTTGTAGAATATAAATGTCATAATGGAAATCCAGTCACAGTTTTAGATTCTATATTATTTCTTGGTTGGCTGGCAGCAGCTAAAAAATGGCAGTAATAACAGAGAAGAAAATATTTTTTTGTTCTATTTTCAAAACTAGAATGTCATTTCCTGAAATCCTCTTGTGTTTATTCTCTCTGCTTATTGTTTGCACATATGTGTTCAGGTTTCGAATCTTATTTCTCATCTCTGTGAGCCTCCATTGCCTTGTATTTCCTATTCTCAGAAAGTTCTCTTCAGTCTGTGGAAGCTGCAGAATCAGTCTACAATGGAATACCTCTGTTTTACCTTAACTTTCTCTCTTGGATTTCCACTACTCCTTTCTCTTCAGAGATAACGTGTAGCTTCTTCACTGCCTAGCCTTCCTTGTCTTTGGCCTTTTACTCTAAATTGCCCTTAGGAAGGTGCTGTGCAAAATAACTATTCCCAACACGATTGTAATTTTTTGAAGATGATAGTCTGAACAGCAAGTAGGGGAATTTAAGAAGTCATATTCCTCTTAGTAGAAGTTGGACTGGGTTGTCCTAGGTAGTTTTGCAGTTCTCAGGTAGTGCTGTATTGTGATTTAGGTTCTTCAGTTTTGTTGTGTTTTGTTTTTTTTTTAAATTAAAAATGCAGGTTTTACCTGTGCTTTTATGTTTTTGCTTCTCTTATTTTATTTTTTTAGCACAGAAAGTAACACCTTCGTTTCATCCAATTATCATCTAAGTGACATCTTTTTTGACCTTTTGAAGTTTGCAGCAGAGTATCTGGTGATGGGAGGAAGATTAGTTTACTGGCTGCCGATATACAGGCCTGAGTATGTATTTCTCATTTCTGGTATGTAGTATGTCAGAACAGATGCTACATTCTCACTGTGCTTTCTTTTGGTGTGTAGTACAGCTGGAACTTCCATAGTGCTAGCACTTAAGAGTACTGGTTACACTTTCTATTATAAAACTTCATGTAAGGGAAAGCTGATTTTGAAATGTATTTTTTGGATGGAGATGATTCCTGAGTATTACCAAAAAGAAAAAAGCCTTCACATGTCCTTGCAAGTGAGTGTCCAATGGGTTGAGGTTTAAAAAGTTAGAAGTTTAGAAAATTAGACTTTCAAGGTGCAGATAGATTTTCAAGGTAGTAGTAACAAGGCTCTTACTACTGATACATGTTTCTTGTAGAGTAGTGGATAGAGATGCATGACAAGGTCCGGTAAAAAGACATTCTTGGCTTTTGGGGGTTTGACACTAATAACTTATCTTTCTTCTGAGAAATCACAAGTCAAGTGACCAATAGATGGCAGTGAGAGGCAGGAAGCGTAGGGGAGCAGCCCTGTTAAGGATGAGGGAGGCCAGCAGAGACCACAGGATGCTGTCTGCTCATTAGTGCAGCCTGGGCTTAGAACTAGGTTTAAAAGAAAAGTCACTGTTTTCATATCTATTCAGCACCTCCTAGACAAAGTTTTGAGGGATTTTTTTGGTGGCTTTTTTTTTCCCCCCAAAACTGTTTCATGCTAAAGTGGGGAGTTAATGTTCAGTAGCTGTTTCTAAGTATCTTCCAGATGCAGATGTGCTCAGAAGGTAGCTTCTACAATGTTATATGTTTCTATGTACAGTCAAACTATATTGATATATACAGTGGTTGTTGTCCCTGGTTTCAATGTGGAAGTGGCAAGTGACAGTCCTATATATGATTATTACATGCTGTTTTGAAAATTTCAGAATGTAAAGGAGCCATTTCTGTTACATGCTTTCGTAACAGAAGAGTGCACTTAGTAGATTGCTTTTTTTTTAATGATAGAATTGGTACCTTTAGTCTTTTTTTTTTTTTCTTGTAAGACAATTCACAAACAAAACAATGAATGCCATTGCTAGTGTTGTAACTGATTGTTCAAGATGTCTGTCTATACATGCTTAACCCTGACAGACTGTGCAATTGTGAATTCTTAGCTTCCCATATCAACAAACTCTTGTTTAGAATGACTGAATTTATTCTGGTTTTGAACACATCAGGACTTGTTGTCTGCTCATTGAATGTTGGTAAGAGCATGCTTTCTCAGTGCAGCAGTATAAAGTGTGTAGATTTAGATAACCGCTTTATTACTGTTCTGGGGAGGTCGGCTCTCAAACTGTAGTAGAGTTGCCTCTTAAAAAGTGAATTTGTGCATGCTGTTGCGATTTGAAATCCTGCAGTCACTATATTAGCACAGAATATTAGTGTAGTCACTTTATCTTCAGCTTTAATGATTAACACAGGAAAAAACATTAAGTATATGAGAGGAAGGTAAGATACTGTCTAGTAATGTTGTGTTATCAAATATCCC
Source organism: Urocolius indicus (assembly GCA_013401255.1). NCBI lineage: Eukaryota > Metazoa > Chordata > Aves > Coliiformes > Coliidae > Urocolius > Urocolius indicus. The sequence goes on along the minus strand of WBNH01011351.1, from coordinate 241,631 downwards.
TTTGCAACACTTGACATCAGGTTCATGTGCTATTTGAGATCCTTGTGTGCTACCCTAAATTAAAATCAAAATTAGGTCAAAATGGATGTCGGTTAAAACCACTGCTATTTTATTTCTTACTCGATAGTGTTCTGAGTTTTACCTGAAAGAATATAGAAATAGATTCATTAATGCTAACAGACAAAGCTTTTTGACAAAGTGATAGGGATCTCTCCCTCTGCAAGATAGCATCTCACTCCAAAGTTTACTCTTTCAATCTGACATTGAAATCATTGTTGAGTCTGAATTCTTTTAATTCCTTTGCAGTGAGACCTTTGTGTGGTTATGAAGAGAAACTTTTAGAATGTGTCAGGAATGCCTGCCTTTGTAAGAGAAATAGGCAATTTGGTGGTGCTAGATGCATCAAAAGTCTTGTGTGTTAGATGAAACAGTTGAGAATTAATTTGGTTCTCCTTTGTTAAAAGCATGTTCTGACTTTGCCTAGCTTAAGTAGTTACTTGATTCCACACATGAGAAGTGACTAACAGGTGGTTTTGCTATCTGAAAGTTCTGGAACAATGCAAAGAGATGGTACTGTTTAGGTTCTTTCCTGAATACAAGTCTGTATTTGGTATTTTCTTGCTTGTTTTAACAGCTCACTATTACCTTTAAGAAATGTCAATTTTCATCAGCACCTAGATGGATCCTATTTTGAGTTGTTAAATTTGACTTCTCTAAAACGGACTTCTTTACAGGAAGATTGTGAAACTCCTTCTTTGCATCTTTTCAGTTCAAGTGATAGGTGTAAAGTTGGTTTGTTCTGCATTTTGAGGGTCTGACCTCTGTTAAGCCCCAAGCACCGGGGAATCATGAGAGCAAGCATTTTATATGAGACTGTGGTTTCTGACAGTACCCTATACCCTTTTCTCTATTACGTTTTAGTAACTATTACAGAAAAGCTTGTTAGGAAAACTAGGACTAAATGTCTGATGCATATTTCAGTAGGTAGGAAGGATGTTTGATCTCTTATTTATCTTGTTAGCTAGGTCAATACTTCCTGCTCTTATAGTAATGTGCAAAGCTCTTTAATCCTTTAATTCCTCTTTCATCTTCTGGAGAAACAGAAGAATTGCAAGCAATCTAGATAAAGCTATTTCTATAGAAAATAGTATGCTTATGAGATGGAGGCCTTTAAAATACCATAAGTGCTTATTTCTATAGACAGGATTTAGTTGCAAGCTAATGTTGCTACCATCTGTGTTAAAAGATAGTGGATTTTTTTTTCTTCTCTTTAGAAAAAAGTAATTACAATGTTAAAAGTTTTAACACCGAATTCTGAAAGAATTCCAGGAACCTCACTGGTCTAATGCAATTTAAAACTGTAGTGTAATAGTCTGCTTTCAGAGAGCAAATCACATCTCTGATTGGATAAATTCTTACTCCTGAGTGGCTGAGATTTTCTACTTGAAATTGTATAGGCAGGCGTCTGTGCATACATCAATATCATGTAAATACTGGTAGAAAATGGAGGAGTGCTGTTGTCTGTTTGCTGTGAGGTTTTAATTTGTTCTGCAGATTTTATGTTGCAAGACGATTTGAATATATGATGTAAAAACTCTGGAGCACCAATACTTGAGTTCTTTCAGTCAGATAAAAACTTACAGTAACTTTTTAGTGTAAGCTATTTAAAAAAATATCTGTATGAGTTTTTTTTCAGAGTGTTTATTTCCTCCAGATACACAGAAGAGATCATTCCCCGCCACCCATGCCTGAAACTTATTAGCAACTGTGAGCAGATGCTTTCCAGCCACACATCAAGGCGCCTGATAACCATGGAAAAGGTGAAAGAATTCAAGGTAAGCTTGAATCCTCAATTATATTGTGTAAAATAGCTGTTGCATTCATAAGAAGTTTGTGTTTTTCAGCAATTTATCCTTCTTCCTATCACACTTGAGTTTTTTTTATGATGAGAGTTAGAGCCTTTGTAAATTTCTTTAAAATTGAGCGGTGATTTAAGGGACTGTTTTGGTCTTGGTCTTTCTGTTTTTCTCCTCAGATTGTAATTAACTTTTTATCCTGAGCAAGGTGCTTAGTAGTTTGAAAGATATATTTGAATTTATGGTGACTTGTGAAAGTTGCGTATGATTTTCTTGGGAAACTGAACTCTGAATTCCATCCACAGAGATGCCTAGATGCCTAGATTTAAAGATTAGATGCCTTTAGGTATTGAAGCACAGGTAAACTGTATTCAATTCTGTTTCTTAATTTTTTAGAGTGATACTTGTAAGCATTTAAAACAATATTGTAGCTGTGATAGAAGTACAGTGAAACACATTGGCTTTTTTCTTGTTGTTGTTGTGAGACATGCCAAGTGCCTCTCCTGAGGCACTGGGACCAAGGAATATTGCTTTCAGGTTTCTGTTCTTGATTCTTTTGTCACTTAAAACTGTTAAAAGAGATATTAAATAAAGATGAAACAAATTCTTAATGAAGACACATGTAAACGGTGGGCACATGGTTTTAGTATGTTCCCTATGAGTTGGAAGAGCTATTTTAAGTGACAGGTGATACACTTAGAGTGCTGTGTCCGTGTGAGGCTTGCACAATTAACACAGCAGGGATTCAGTACTACATTCATAATGCTTATGATGACTGAGATTCTCAAGCAACACCTGATTTTTATTTACTTATTTTTAAACATTGTAGGTGGAGTTCAGAGCCAGAGCTGCCAACTTCACTGGTAGCAAACCAAGGGGATAAATGAGGAAAGGTTTTGACATGGATGTTTTAGGGTATTTGTGGGAGTTTTTGTTACTGACAGTGTTGCAGGGCGGCAGCATGTTCTAATTTTAAAAGAAAATATATCCACCCTTCTGCAAGTAGACTTCCCTCATTTATCATCTTGCTTTATGCATCACTAGTTTTGCAGTACATGCTTTGACAGGTCCATGTCTGGAAATGCTTAGCTCTCAGCACCTGAGTCTAGTTGGCAGGCTTGGATAGAACCGTGCAGGTGCTTACACTCAGGATTCCAGATGCCTTTTAGAGATGCCAGAGCACATGCACTGTTTTTGATGCAAAACTTGTCTAAATAACAAAATACATATTGACTCCTTAGTGCCTGTTTGGTTTAGGGTCTTGTTTGGTTTCCACCTAACTAAGATTTTGCCACCCGTTACCTATTACCCATTATCTAGGCATGTTTCTTTCTGTCTTAGTATCCTGAACAACTTTTGGATTGGATACTTCTGACTCACCAGACAGGATCATAAAATTCAATAGTTGGAGCTTTGTCTTTTTCCTAAATGAAAGTGAATTTTTATGATCACACAAGCATTTCTGTTTACAGACAGCTCCTGTCTGCTTTGCTAAACTGATCTGTAACAGGCACTCACAAATACCTTTTAATTCAGTTTGGTGTAGTACTCACAAGCAGCTAAGAAGTTTTACAGATCACATAGTGTCATTATTCAGTCTTTCAGTTTCCCCTGTGTGTACCACCAATAGCCAATTGCAGGTTTCACAGTAAATTGGGCTTCACTGTTAACACTCTAAACTGGAGATGAATTCAATCAGTTACTGACTGAAATTGGTGGTGCAATTTGATTGTGCTTCTAATATAAAGGAGACCAAAGTGAATGTAAAAAGTGAATATGTCTAGTTGAGGTATTGGTCCATTGTAGTTAGTCATAGGCATGAAGATCATAAATATTATAAACATCACAAAAGGTGGTATATGACTCACTATCTTCTAAACATTCAATCTGTTCTATTTAAATTTACAATGAAATCATGCCAACTGGAAAAGATTTATTACTGAACATGATGTTGATATGAACAGACTTTTCCAGCATGTGCAAAATGTGAGCAAAAGAGTTGTTTGGTTTTTAACATTTAAAGCTTCTTTTTGACAGTCATAGTGATCATTAGTAACTCCTCCCCAATCTGAAATTACAATGATAATAATAAAAGTGAGTGAAGGCAGTTGTTGTAGAGGGCAGCTGGCAGTAGGCAGCTAGTGACTTCTAGCTTTCTAAAACTGTGGAGGCAGAAGTATTAGAGAAGCGGAGAACTGGAGCATGGAATGGGACAAATGAGAAGTGATGCAAGGTGAGAGCTTACTAGCCTGATATGTTACTTTTTTCTGTGGACATTAGCATCCCTTCTTCTGGTATTAAATGGATATGAGTCTCCCCAATATCTCTCTATACCTGAAATAAAACCTTCTAATTGATGTTACAGTGGGCAGGACTGTGTGTGAGTTTACTGTCAGTGAACTGTGAAGGAAAGTTTTTTGAAGTAGTGAAAACACCAGTTCAGCTCTTCGAAGTCTGTAGGCATTTATATGTAAGAACTGAAGTACAGGGGTGCTGGAAGAATGAGAAGCTGTTGACTGAATAGATAACGTATCATAATATCTGTCAACTGTCATCTTACTAGATGTCCAGACTTCTGCTTCAGGTCAGAGAAGGGTTCTTCCTGCCCAAATCAAATGAAAATGTACCTTCCATTGTGCCAGTGTATTTTTCTGAAGCCTTCAAATATATAGTTACGTCAAGCTGAAAGGCTGCACTCTGTGCCACTTCTATCTGAACTGTCATCATTTTTTAAAAAAATAGTGTCAAATAGGTAGTAAGTGGTTAATTAGTAGGAAAATTGGAGTATAAAAACTTTTACAGCCTGGTTACCACAAGAGTTCATAGGAATCTCTATCTGATGATCAACAAACTGTTTTCAAAAGTAGCAGACTTACTAAGTGTTTAACTGTAGGGCTGTTTGGTGTTCCCTTTCTTAATGACAGCAGAGTTAGCTTTCTGTTTTCTGAGGCTTGTTGATTTTCCCATGCTCAAGGATTTCAGCTGTTGATGAAGCACTTGTTTCATTCCTCTGCTGGCTGTCCTAGAGGAACATTTTTTACCTCTTTTTCTGGTAAATGCTGTCTAGTTATGAAGTTTGTAATCAGAACTTCTTAAAAAAATACTGGAGGAGAGACCTGTAATTGACAAGGGAGAGACATCTACAAATACTGTAGCAAGATGAAACAAAAAGCTTGACTGAAGGGCAAACTCTGAGCATATTACTGTCCATGAAGGACTCTGGGACATAAAAACGAGTCCAGCGTTTTCACATCACATGGTCACTCCAGAGTCGTTACTGGTATAGAATTTTTCCTACCAAATTTGTTGATCTCTCTTCCTGGATATGAGTGGTAGGGAGCTGTGTTAAGGCTGGGAGTATGCATGTGCGTAATTACACTGAGTCTGAATCGAGGCATGCTAGATTCATAAAAAAAACTTCCGAATATCAATATTTGCCAAGGTTTAAAGAAGAATAAAGCTTTTTGTTATCTCTGATCTTCCTCTCACCTCTTTTATTACTTGAGATCTGTAGTGCCTTTTTTATGTTGTCTTTAGAACAAGTAAGTGTTTAGTTGAAAATTCAAATTAGCTCAAAACAGTTTGATAGCACACACTTTGACAAAGAGCTTCACTGATTTTCATTTGTCACAGAAGTCATAGTAAAACATCTCAGAGCAAAAGTTTTATGTGATAACTGTTGTTTCCAATTAGTCTGCTGTTTTGAAAGCTCAAATTATACAAAGTGAGAAACAAGAATGTTGATAAAGAAGGACTAGAGATCAATGAATATCTTGGGTTCTGTCTTTTGCAAATAAAGGAAGAGGTCTTTGCTATCTTGGTAGTGTTGGTAGGCTGGGGAAAACTGACAGTGCCAAGAAAGCTGATAGATTCTGATCGCTCTTGGAAATGACTTCTTGGGAAGTATGACTGTTTTGTGTTGACTAATCAATTACAACCTTTATGCTGCAAACTATGTACAGCTGTTTTAAAGGAAACAAGTGAAAAAAGCTGCTTATCTCTAGATGTAGTTGTGTATCACAAGCTGTGTCAAGAGGAGGAGAGAGACTATTTCCCTTAAAACACTATGGTTCAACTCTGTTCTCTGAACTTATACTTTTCTCTTGCTTTTTCTTAAAAAAACCTCCTCAAACATCCGTCTTAACTACACTGGACAGTTAGTGTACTGGAAGAACTGACATGGTCACTAACACCTTCCGTAAGAGATCTTGTCTTACTACAAAATGTTCCTGTCAGATATTTAGAGTGCATATTCTAGCAATTTATGCTACTCAAGATAGAGCTTAACTGAGGATGTTTGACTTGCTTTCTTACTGAAACGAGCTGGTGCCTGATGCCCAGGCAAATTCTACTGCAAATAGTCACCACAAATTATTTCATGAAGGTTATTTTTCATAAGTGCTTGTCTCTAGAGTTAAATGCAGGCAGCCTCTAGTGGTAAGACGGTGGCCACTCAGCTCCCTGTGTAGATATAAAATACCTTAAGTTAGAATTTGTTCAAAAATCATTGGTCTCTGAAATCCAAGAATTCATTTTTCCTTGATAATTTTTTATGTTGCCCATAAAACTGTTTTAACTAGTAAAGTCAGCATCTCTGAGTAGTTCAAGATTTTTTTTCCCCTTTTTAAGAAGCAGTCCCAATCCATTATTTCCTTTTAAAGTGATTGAAGATTCATGTATGTACAGGGAAGAGGCAGGGAATGGAAGCTCTTAAGCTGGAGTTAGTGATGTGGGCCAGGAGCTTCCTCTGTAAGCTCTCCCAAGAAATCCAAGCCTGACTGCCTGTCTCCTCTCATCTAGTGAGCAATGAATGATTTGTGGAGCTTTTGAGGAGGCTGTGGACTGATGCACTAAACCTCTTTCCATCAAATGAATGCAGATGCTCCTCTTACAGCTGTATTTAACTTGAAATCTGTTCTCTTACATATCGTATTCTCTCTTTGCCAGAACCAGCTTGAGGGTAGAGGGGGATGATAGTTCCTTTCTTCCTTCCTCCCTTCACCTTTTGTTACTTAAGGAATCAAGATGAATAGCTCACAGAAGTATGATCTCTTAGAGGTTGTGGGGATTCATTTTTATGTTAAAATACTATTGGCTCATATATCATTATCCTTTAGGGTCAAGTATCCCACCTGTTTCTCAAAACAAGCAATTTGTTTAGAATTATTTTTAAAAGACATCCCATAGGTATAAAAAGATATGCTTAGGTCATAGAAGGATTTCTGACCTGCAAATTCAGGGCAGAGTTAAGTGCTGCTTTTCTCTGGGTGGTCTTGTATAAGAGACCTGGAAAATTGGATATAGACTGCCTGAGAGAAGTGTGTCTTAAATCTTCCTTTCTCCCTGGTTTGCCTTTAGTTGTAGTTTTTTTTTTTTTTTTCCTGTGGACATGTTAAAAGCCTGTTGATTATCAGCCTGAGAATGATCTTTGAGGTGGCAGTCTGTCATAGGTGACTGAAAGACAATAGATAGTATTGTGTCCACAGTGGGTTTCCTGAGGTCAAATTCTGCTGTTTTTCCAACAGTGCAGTATTGAAATAGAACTATTTTGCTGCTACTGGTGTACATGCTTTACATGTTAGATATCCATATGACACTTGGTTTAGCAAGTTAATTTAGGTCAGTGGCATGCTGTTGATATCTGCTAGGATAGCAGAGCTACTTTCATAGGAATATCTCATTGTGTCCAGGAGAGGGCACTTGCACATGCACACAAACATCTTGCTGTGTTGAAAAACCTTTTGTTTCACTCCTTTAGAATGCATATTAGGATATCCGAAGCAAAATGCTCTGTTGATCTTGCTCGGTGAAACCCTGGAAAGCCTACAAAATAGTGGGCAATCTCACCCTTGAGCTAGGTTTCAGTTCATCCTTCCATTGTAATATTTTTGTAGTCTACTAATGCAAAAGCATTCCACAGTAACCTTATATTCAAATGTAAACAAATAACTCTAAACTGTAAACTTAAGTCATGAGCCAATCTGTATGTTGCTGTTATACTTAAAAAAAATAACGAGGATGTGTTGAGAAGCAGCATTAAGTGGAAAAGTGGTTTAGTTCTGTCATGCTGGTTTGTATTTTCTCGTTGCACAGTTCAGCTGCTCTAGTGAGACTGCTTATCTCAGATACTTCTTGCTGTTGAGGGTGGTAAACTGACATCAACCATAAGTGTAAAAACTGTTTCTAAAAGTTGCTATCAGTTTTCTTTAGCACTCAGATGAAAGTTTGATGTATTGTTTATCTTACAGTATTGACAAGTATCATTAGTTGATAAGTATCTTAATTGTTTAAAGCCACACTACATGATGAACTAAACCATTGTTCATATAATGGGCTGGTTTTCTAAACTGTGTTCTTGGCTGGTGTCAAATAGGTATTATGTGTAAGGGATTTACTGTGTCAGCTTTAACTTTTGGAAGTATATGAATAACTAGAAAAAACTCTCTGGTTGTTCTTCAGTAACTGTAGGAACTCGTTTTAGTCATTTGTGTTCCTCTTCTGTTTGTATCTGCCTTCCACAAACCTCTGAGAGATTTTTTTTTTTTTTTTTTCAGAAACTAATTTCTGTATTTTCCTTTACAAGTAAAAGTCTTTGTGGCATAGTACCTGTGCTCTCAATCACTCATGCAGGAGTTGAATTCTGTTGATATCATCTGATACATTTCCAGCAATGCAATGCTGGTAAAACTTCAAATGTCTGATACCAACAACTTGCATTACTTTGCCATACAGGGTAGAATACTGAATATTTGAATAAGTACATTAAAAAACCAACAAGTACATTAAAAAAAACACCAACAAGAAACTATTGTCTGCTTACACCTTGTATTTGATCAACATCAAATGAGAATCCATTGCGTATGGTTTTTAATTTCTGTTTAATGTTAGGACTTTGCAGTAGGATGTGTATGTTCTTGTTAATCCTAATGGAAATCTTAGCATTCTATTTTTGAAATTTATTCATCAATCCAGTGACTTAAATGTTTGGCACTGAATTGTAAAAAAACCCGACAGCTTTACTCTTGCCGGTAAGTGTTTTGAAAAAGTCTGGAGGAAAACTAATGGAAATACGTGCTGAGCATACTACCACAACATCTAATGCTTGTGTTTTGGTACCATGCAGGATCAGGATCAGAATTCTTACTTGCTGGATGGCCAATACATGCCGTACAGAGGACACAATTCTTTCCGTGAGAAGTATTTCAGTGGTGTGACAAAGAGAATTGCCAAGGAAGAAAAAGACAATCAGAAGTAAAATAACATATAAACAGATTAAAAAAATGAGGAAGGAATGAAGAGCGTGCTTCTTTGTAAGGACATCTGGATATGAACATTCATTTGGATGCTTCAGAAAAATAAATACTGCTTTTAATTTTAAAACGAGATGAAACCCACAACACAGGTTGGGAGTAGTTCTTTTTAATTAGCTTTGTTTATAGCAGATTTTATTGTACAAGGTTTTTGAGTCTTATTTAATTTATATTTGTACTTTCAAGTACTAATGATGATTGACTAAAACCATTATTATTGTTCTTTCACCATTACTGTTTACAAAATAGTAGTATTATTTGGCTGCTTAAACTGTGAGCATCTGGCTGTTTTAGAAACACGTGGTGGTGATCAAGGATTGCTTATTAAGATCATTTTCATTTGTTTTGTTTTTTTGTAAATGGTATACAATAAACCAAAAGATTGTTTTGAGGTTTTTTTTTTTTCAATTGTTGCATGCAATAGCTGCTCATCAGAATTCCGATTGCACTGACTGAGGCCAGAAGTGTTCAAAACAAACAAAATGCACAAAGAAACAAATACACGCGTGCACCCTCCCCCGCCCTCCCCTCCAAAAATAAGCGGCTGTGACCTGACAAACTCTGCAGAGCCTATTAAACCTTGTGAAGCCTGTCCACATCTGAAGCTCATCTGCACCTTGGATTTGCTTTTGCATTCCTAAACCTTGACTCTTGGTCAAGTCAACTGTCTGCAATTTTTGGTTCAGAAACTGATAGTTAGAGCAGTAACAAGAGCAGCATAAAGTCAGCAATGATTCCCTAATGGTATTAAGCCTAATCAGATCTTTGAAATTGAAGCTGAATTTGTTAAAGGGCAAACTGTGCTGAATCCACACCATGTCCATCATGAAAATACCTCGTTTGCAAATTGCTAAGCCCATTAATTCAAGATGTTAATGGCTCTTCTCATTTTGGTGGTCAGCTTTTCTTCAGCAGGGTGTTGGGGAATGTGGTTGCCTGCTCCAGCCAGAGGAAACCTTGCTTCTCAACTTGCTGCAAGTTGCCGACTCTTGTCACATTACGGTCTTTGTAGATTATGATCTTTAAATGCCTCTCCAAAAAAAAAAAAAAATGGGTATGCATGGGAAAGCACACATCACTCTGTATATCTGATCGAGTTCAGTAACTGAATTTGCCCTTCTGTGTGTCGTAGTCCTCAGCTGCAGGAGGGAGAGCTCACATACTCGATGACAACTTTGTCTGACCTTCTGGATCTAATCTGTGGTGCATTAGGAAGTTCTGAAATAGTGATTTATTTTCTGTGTTTCCATTATAAATCACTTTATTTTGAGACTTTTAATGTCAGCCGTATAATAGTTGTTCTGGGATAAACTTGGAGCAAGATCAAAGCCCAGACAATTTTTCAAAAGCAGAATTTGAATTGATCGCCTTCAAATATTACATCAAAAAAATTACTGCTTCTGAAAACCTGTCTTCGTATAACTTCTGACTTCAATTTCGGCATTACAATTTGGCTTTCAGCTTTTATTGCTTTACAAATTAAAATTACTCTCTGTTCTTCCTGGGCAAGGAATTTTTCTAGATGGATTTATTATTCATTTATAACTTCATTTTCATAAAAGTTACCCTGTGCAGACATGATCTAAATGGTTATACAAGATGTAAGGTAGTGGCACGTCTGGCTCTGTCTCTTCAAAGGGAATGATTTAGTTTATTTCTCCTCCGCCTGATCCAACTTTTAGTCACTTCAGCAGCAGTGATGTGGCCTCTGTGTAGCAGTTCATACGTAACAGCTCCATCGTTACTGAAGAACACCCTTTTGAAGAGAAACGGTAGGTACATGTGGGGTACTGTGTCAACACCCGCAAATCAAAAGTAGTTTAGGATTGGAATCAGAATCAGATGTTGAAGCACTGCTGCTCCCCAACTTTAAAGCTATCGGCTGGGGATATTTCTGATCCTTAAATTGCTTCTCACTTCATGTGCATGTTCCAGCCTAGGGTACTTGCAGACTTGCAGAGCGGAGGCATTTACAGCTGCTGAGTCGTGATCTGGTCCTCATGCTCATAGCAAGGGGGTGATGGGCAGGCGCGCGGGCAGGTGAATGATCCTCTCGGCAGGATTTGGCCATGGGCAGACGGATGGGCGCGGTTTCTGGCGCTTTCTTTCAATCTGGTTCCATGCAGTCTCTTTCTGTGAGGTTCCAGTTTCCCTGTCCCTGGCAGAGAGGGTCAGTTCATGAGCCCGCGCTGAACTCATGCCGTTGTCATTCTCTCCTTGGGGGTGGTTTGTGCCATTTTCCAGTTTTGAAAAATAAATGTTATTTTTGGAGTGCTTTGTTGCGCTGCAGCAAATTGAGCGGAGCTGAAAACGGCTGCGAGGTCATACGGACAGAGGCTGTCTCTTGCTGTAGGGAGCCATTTGTCGAGGCAACAAAGGGAAAAAGGCCCCTCTTTTCAGAGAATGCCTTTTCCTGGTGGTGGTGTTGCTGGCTGCCAAAGCCTCCTACGGATCTGTGGGAAGAGGAAACTTAGAAGTAGTGGAAATAGATTCTTCTCTGCATTAATTGTGTGCTCTACCTGCTGTTTTTCTCTAATGCTTTTTTTAATTAGCGTCCATTTTGAACAAGTGTGAAGGTCAAAGTTTTGTGAGGACTCACAGATAACAGGGAGCCACAAATTCTGTTAAAATAGTGTTGGGGAAAAAAAAAAAAAAGACCTAGTTAATCTCTTCCAGGGAAAAGGTTGTAACGTGAGTTCAGCTCTCATTAAACATCAGAGAACCTTCATGGAAGCAAGACCGAGACACAAAAAATGTAACCAAGGGGTTTTGCTGCTGCTGTGACAACCAGTGCTGCTTCTTGATCTTCTCTTTGAAGCAAAAAAAACCCAAATACAAGCTTACAAAGAGCATTTTTGGAAGGAAGATAAAGGTCTCAGCTGAATTTTACACTTTTTCTCAAGCTATGAGGCCAACTCACAAAAACTTAGTTGCTTTTCCTTATCACTCTGATGAGAGGAGTCAAGCAGATGTGTCAGTTCGCTAAACATCTTAAGGAAAGTGCAGTCCTCCCTTTAAACGAACCGAAGAAACTTGTGCCTGTTATGAGGACAGCATCTGACTTTACTCTGGGTCTTCTCTAGTAGAGCAGGCTTTTTGTTGCCACAACACCCGTTGCTGGACTTCGTGCTGGAACCATGCACTGCAAACTGTCCACTCACTGAATACGAGCACTTCAACAGCAACTCTTTAAGTTTGGTTTTGGTGGATCCTTCTTCTGTCTCTACCTGTTCGATGGGGCTGGAAGGCTGTGGTACAAGTCCTGAACTTACTGACATAACTTCTTTTTTCCATTAAACTAGTATTTTAGCTCACAATTGTGGCTTCTAAGAGGGTCATAGGTATCTATACACGTGGCAGTTGGTAGAGGGCAGTCAAACTTTTGTGAATTCTCAGTCAAGGTTCACTTGTCCAAAACTACTGACAAATACTGCTAAGAATGTAAGATATGGGCTTTCTTTCAGACTGTTTTGATGTTAGTTAAATGTAGAGACATTATAGGGAGGAACCATCGTAATAATTCTGAGTATTCTCTTTCCTTTTATCACCACTTTTTTCTAGAGTTCTTCTTAATGGTTATTTCCACTGTCCTTGGGACAACTCCACAGCCTCAACGCCACCGGCCAGAGAAGGATATCCACAGAGATGGTGACCCTGTGACTTTGCACTGACCTCTGGCCACAGGTTTTCCACAGACAGAAATGCCCAGTTGGAGTGGGCAGGACTAGAGGAGATGATACACAACAGTTATGGGTTTCACTGCCAGATAACAAACAGCTCTGGGGTTAGCTGGTAGGAGACCGATGAAGTCTCCGAAAGGCAGAGATTGGTCTCTGCTGGCTCAGCTCATGACACCACTGTGTTTCTCTTTTTCTGATTCTCTAGCCCTTCAGACAAGCTGAGAAGAAAAAACTAACGTGTTCTTTCTTTGCCATCTAGCTTGGTTTGCAGTTTAAACTGAACTTTAAACTGAACAAGACTGTCTTTTCACTCTGGAAACTTCTTTTCCTAGAAAAAAACCCTAGAGTTGTGGCTGCCCAGGACAATGAAGAGGCCAATATCCTTCTCTGCCTTTTCTTTTCTTTGCTATTTGGAAAAATACAAGTTTTTAACATTCTCTTACATCATTGATTTTGGTGATCACATGATTTAAAACAGCAAAATGTGTCTTACCTACCTCCATGCTACCCTTTTAAATGTATTTTTTTCTGATGTACTCTTATTGGCTTTTTGGGCTGTGAAAATCTCTGTTATGTGTGTATCCTCACATCTATTTTCGTCATAATTTTCTATCCTGGCTGCTGTTATTTTGTACAGTGCCTCTAATCGGTTACAGCCTTCCACTCGAAAAAAGACATTGGCTCTCTGTTAGCTAAAAGGCCTCATCAGACCCAAGGTCCAGGAGAAAGGACAGTCTGTCTCACTACACTAAGGATATTCAACCTCAAGACAGATTTGCCAAGCAAAATGTTTTCTGATTATTCTAGTTTGGTTAAAATAAGGTGAGCAGCTGAAAGGTAAAATACGTTGATCGGAGGAAGATGTTTCTGTCTGTACTGCCACCGTTGCAACCTTAGGTATCTGGACCTCAGTGAGGTGCCCAAGAGATGCATTAGAGGTTGTAATGCAGATCTAGGCACAGGAGGCTTCGACCTTACATGTCAGGTTTGACAAAGAGTATTTTGAGTACAACCAGGTAGGAATGTTTTGTTTCATTTAAAAGTCCACAGAAGTTAATTTTTGAAGTTCAGCTTTTGGGTGCTGGAAAGAGACTATTTTGTACAGAGATATGATGATTGCTAATGGTCAGCTGAGATTATAATCCAAAGTTTCTGGTGCTTTACATGAAAAGTATTAAATAATAATAAAAAAAACACCTTCTAAAGGTGTCAGAACAGGATGGTGTTATTACTGTTTTAATTCTCTCCAAACTAAACTGCATTTAAAAATTACTCTTTAGGTTTTTTTTGGAATGAAAATGCTACTTGCTCTATAAAATTCTAATTTAAAACTTGTTCTTCTCAGATCCATTCTAATGAGTTTTCCACTAATAAAGTACAAAATAACAGATCATGTTACTGTATGTGATGGGATAAGTACTTAATTCTAGTAAAATACATAATTCCTAACTTAATAACCTCATCTCCAAAAGGAGATAACCATTGACAAAATAGCTGTATAGTTATTAATCATAATACTTCCTCCTATAAGAGCCTGTCCCAAGAGGTGGGATTTCTCTGAGTGATGGCAAATGATGGATGTTCAATGCCATAACTGGACAGCCCAAAGTGTCTTTGCTTTATCATGAGACTGATGAAAAAGGTTTCTCCTAAACACTGGAAACTACACTGACGATGGCATTTTGGAGGCAAGACTAATTCTTTATCATCTCTTTTTTTCTAATGAATGCAGCGCTGGGAGAAATGCAAGAAGGTAATTTCAGTACAGGATAAATTTAGCCATAAAAGTTCTTAACAAGTAATGGGGAAGATTCATAAAATATTGGAATTTTTGGCTTCAGGTGAAACATAGCTTTGTAGAGAAAATCCTGTGATTCATTGGATCTGTTTAATTGTTAAGGATAGGTCCTTATGCACAGACAGACTTCTCTGCTGAGTTATGGTCCTGTTTGTCATGTGAATGTATGTGTTGGGTGGAATGATGCCTCTCTGGCCACAGTTCATGCTTTCATAAATTGTTCTCTACAAGTCTCTTTTGAGTCTGTTTGTGTAGTGCTGTGAGATCCTAAGATTAAAAGTGCTAGCCAGGTGCAAAGTGTTTATTGCAACAACAGTTGTGGCAGAGACTAGGATAAGCAGCATCATAAGCAGCAATATAGGACTCATGTTCCTATCTTAGAAACTTTTGTCTTGCTGGTAAACAAACTCCTAGTAATTTAGGGATGTTTTAAGAAGTTTCTACTTTCCCTTCAAAATGTGTATGTGGCAGAGAACACTTTATGCTTTTGCTTGAACTTCATTCCTTAACACTCCTGGGAAAAAGGTAATGAGAAAAGGGGCTGGTTCGCTTAATCAATAAATATTTGTGACACACCTATAAGTGGTTCTTGGGTAGTTGTTGCTGGAAGGCAGCTTCTGCAGTCGCATGATGCCTTTGCACAGTCTTGCCATTGCAAAGCAGCTGGCATGGACGGCAGGAAATATGCTTGTGCATGTTTGACAAGGCCAAATGCCAGATCCTGCACTTGGCCCACAACTACCCTAGGCAATGCTACAGGCTTGGGACATTATTGCTGAAGAGCTGTCTTGTGGAAAAGGACCTGAGAATGTTGATTGACAAATGGCTGAATATGAGCCAGCAATGTGCTCAAATGACCAATGTGCTCAATATTTCTAATTATATTAGAAATAGTGTGACCAGCAGGACCAGGGAAGTGATTGTCCCCCTGTGCTGGTGAGGCCACATTTTGACGTGCTGGAGCGTGTCCAGAGACAGGCAATGAAGCTCGTGAAGGATCTGGAGAACAAGTCCTATGAGGAGCAGCTGAGGGAGCTGGAATTGATTAGTCTAGAGAAGAGGAGGCTGGTGTGGGGACATGATCACTTTCTATAACTACCTAAAAGGAGGTTGTAGTGAAGTTGGGGGTTAGTCAATTCTCCCAAGTAGCAAAGCATAAGGTGAGGAAATGGCCTCAAGTTGCACCAGGTGTGGTTTAGATGGGAGATTAGGAAGGATGTTTTCACTGAGAGAGTTGTTGGACACTGGAATAGGCTGCCCAGGGAGATGGTGGAGTCACTATCCCTGGAGATATTTAAAAGATATTTAAAGGTGTAAATGAGATGCCGAAGGACATGGTTTATTGTTGGGCTTGGCATTGTTAGGTTAGTGGTTGGACACGATCTTAAAGGCCTTTTCCAACCAAAACGATTCTGTGATTCTGTGTTGGGCAAATATGCACAAGCAGCCCAAGCACTGCCTGTGTTTGTTCTGCCTCCCCATTCTGGTGTTCCCCAGAGCGACCTGACAAGCTGCAGGCTGAACTTGATAAACTACTGCTGTTTGTTACAGGGAATGACCTGCCAAAAAAGCATGCAGGCCCTGTGCTGCTGAGGCCAGGGAAGCAAGACCTCCCCTCAACTCCAGCTGCCTTGACTCTTCGTAAGCAAAGAAAATTTTTACCTCAGTGAGAAATAACCATAGAATAGCAGTTTTAGCCTTTTGTAAAGATGTCAAAGAAGACAAAGGTATGGACCTTAAGTAAATGCAAATTTTCTTTCGCTTTTTGTTTTTTCTGTAAAAACAAATAAAAACATGTTTGTGCCAAGAACTGTTATATCCCACCCTCTTTCTCTTTTTTATTTTTTAATTGTATTTTTATATGCTTGGCGGAATTAATGATGAAAATCTTTCCAGCTGTGACTTTGCCAGAATCCCTTTCTGAAGCTCCTACTAATTTGGATTAAAATTGGATGGATGAAAGCCTCAAACAGCAATTCCTGGCAGTAGGTTTGCTGAGGCCCCACAGCATATACTTCTCCAACTGTTCTTATCTTCTGAGGCAAAAAAACACCCAAAAACAAGCCAACCCAAACCCCCAAAATAATCAAACATAATTTTGTAATTACACAGTTATTAGCACTCTCCGTGCCTTTCCTCTCCCCGCGTGGTGGGAGTCTGTGTGCAGGGCATGGAACTTGCTGGGGCTCACCTTTGTGGGACAGACCTCTGGCTTTTGCAGGATGGGATTTTGGTTGCAGGATGAAGAGGTTTTTTAAGTGCTATCTCTTTACCAGCTACTCTATGTGTTAACAGCTTGTGTGGGTTTTAGAGGGTGGCAATGCTGGGAAGTGACTGTTCAAACGTCAAAGGTGGATGTGCAAGCCAGGTGTTGCAGGGACATGAAGCCAGAGTTTTCTGAGCCCTGTGTGCACTCACCTTGTTTGCTTAATTCTGTCAGCATTGACGCTTTGTTTTCTTACTGTCCAGGCTTCCTGGAGCCAGCAGCTGCAAGCTCTCCTACTGCCACAAACAATTAAAGTAACTTCAAATTGTACAGACTGATCTCTAACAAGTGGCCTGTGTTCCTTCCCCTCTTCCCTCTTGCCAGGAGTCTTCTGGAAGCTTGTGAGCTTGCTCAGACCTTGATTGCTGTGTTCCTCTCCTCACAACCATACTATAGAGAAAAAACAGTGCTTCAAACACCCACAGTGCCATGGGATGCTGACAGGCTCTTCTGGCAAGGCCAGAAGTGCCCTGTCCACCAGCATAGCACCCCCAAGTCTGAGACTGCAGCTCACAGAGGCATCGGAAACCGTGTGAACACATTGGCTTAGAAGGAGCTCCTTGCTGCAGATGTTCTGAGTGCCTTGCTCACCTGCCTGGATCACCTCCTGCATACATATACAAATGCTACCATTTAGGGCATATTCTGATAGTTACCATGAACAACAGCAACAGCAGCTTTCCCAGATGGACCACATGCAATTTCTGGTGAACCTGAAGATTGTGGAGGTGATCGCTACTAAAGAATTATGGAGAAAAACATTGGCTGCAGCATCGTCTGTCTCCATGCTGTGACTGCTGGCATGGAAAGCTGTGCAGGCCCTCTGATCTCCTGGGGGAGACCTACCCCTTCCAATCATTTCCACTGGACTAAGGGCTTTGCTTTTAAAGAGTGTGGTCCTTGTCACCATTTGCTGCTGCTTTTCTCCATCATCTGTTCAACAGATGTGAGCAGATGCTTGTCAGGCTGCCCCAGCTTGCTTCCCAGCTGGCTTGAAGGAACAGGGCAACTGCACAGTGGCTGAACTCTTTCCTTTTCAGGATGGCTTGAGGTATTTCTGCCTGTCAAGGAGGCAGAAAGAGAAAGTCAAATGCCTCAGCTGAAGTCCATCCCATCTTTTTCAGTTAGGAGCAGCAGTACTGGGATGTATTTTTAGCCATCATCTTGCATATTTCCGTACCAAATGTGCAGTCTGACTTCTTCCCTGACTGCCAGCTTTGCAAATGCATTTTGTATCTTGCGGATGCACAAAGTGGATTTTTTCTACGCCTCCTATTATGAGTAGAAAGAGTTATTCAGGATAATATATTCTCCTTGCAAGTTCTTTATAAGGCTATTGCCTTCAGACTTTGCTCTCAAAAACATCTGCCACAATCCACCTGTTCATAGTGTCAGTGCAAAAACAAGACACAAAGTCTTCTTTAAAAAGATATGTTGCTTTATCATCTTCTAATTATCAAATATTAGCAGGTCTTGAATCCTGCTTTTGAAATAATAAAAAATGTTATAATGAGTTATTTTGCCTTCCTGTCAACTTATAACTCTTAGACTGGCAGTCAGGATCTAAAAGTCTGTAACATAAGCCACAAGGAGCATTTCTTTTTGCATGAGCCACTCCCACCATGTCCAGGAGTGATAATGCTTGCCATTCAAAGAAGAGAATTTAAGTAAAATACAGAAAGTTCTTTATTGACAGTAAGGCCTTTATGATGGATTGGAATGAACTCCCTGAAAAAGCTAAAGCTTTTAGCAAAGTAACCTAGGAAATAATGAATATTCTAGAATTTTAGTTTAATATGATAAAAGTTTTCATTCAATTCTACCAGAATGAGAAGCTATGGAAGATTTTTGAATCCTTACTGTGATTTTTCATCTTTCTAAGAATAATTTTTACTTTAGAAATTAATTATCAAGAGCTATCCGTTTAAGTTGCTACTAAGGAATGGGACAAAACAGGTTATTGTTTCCCATGATACCTCATTCTCTCCTGTTCTGTGGAAATCTGTCATGGCTTGGCAAAAGTTCCAAAATTTGTGTTGTTTAAACCAAAAAATACTGAGTTTTTTAGAATTTGAAATAGCAAGCTTTCAGGAATTGCTACAAGCTTGAGAAAGCCTGCTTTCCAGATATCCATTTTGAGTGGCATTATTTTAATCTCTGTCAAATTTTCAATTAACTGGGTCTCATATCAAGATTGGTACTACTGATCAAGTTGGCAGGGCAATACTTTGTCTTTTGCCAAACTGGCACAACCTTCACTTTATTCCAGATATTTTAAGTTTCCACAACACATGGACAATATTTACACTGAGGTTTGACTCACCTCAATTTTCATGTTAGCTTCTGTATCTAACACAGTTAAGCCTCTTTCCAGTCCAGAGCACTTGTCAGTTTACCCTTCCAGAGCTCTTGGATGGACACGATTCAGACTTGCTTTTTTTAAGTATTACTCTAGTTGGCAACGTCAGTTTTTTACTGAAACTCTTTGTTTACAGTGAGGCCGTTTAACTCACGTCTATGTGCCTGGATGAGAATACTTCTGAAACAGTTCTGCCTCTTCGTTTTCATCTACTTTGTCCAAGCAAAAATGAACCAATTTGTCTCATGGTGGTCACAGAATTTATTTCCCTTCCTCCTTTTAACTGCCTTATTAGTTTTCTGGCTTACAATTATCAGTTTTCTGGCTTATACTTTCAATGAGTTGCTGCCTATTTATTTTTTTCGTGAGTTGTCTAAATATTTATATAGCTAATTTTACTTCCCCTTTCACTAGATTGTTACTTTATATGTATGATGCTTTGGGGAGCTGATGGGTGAGATATGAATCCTGCTTGGGAGTACCAGATTACATTTCATGAAAGGTTCTGCAGATGAGTTACAGCTCCACGGCAAGTCCTCAGCCTGTGGTTTCACAAGCAGGGAAGCTTATGTGACAGTGCAGGGCTGCTGAAAGGAGAGGCTTGTGCCTTTTCCCTGTTCTCCACTCTGGCTTTTCTACACTGTGCTCAGCAGAGTTGCCCACTCTTGCACTGACTCTGATTCTTTCTGGATCCTCTGTTGTGCCAGTTTAAGCCAGCAGAAAACTATTTTTAAATTTTTTTTCTGAAAAAGATTACTTCAAAGGAGTGAATTTCTTTCCATTGGAGGGGATCTGTTGGATCATCTTGCTGTGGTTGTGAAACTGTGGTCTCTTGTCCCATTGCTGCTAGACCTCAGACTGACTGTGAAGACTGCAGTTCCTCGCTGAAGCATCTGAGATGCTCCTAGTAGGAGAAGGAAAGGAGCTCATAGTCTTCTGTGTCACAGTAGGCTCTCTTAAATGCAATAGTGCGGAAGGTTGAAGAAGAAAAGTCATTAGCTGCCCTTCTCAATGCAAATTGACCATATCTTTGAGAAAAGATAAACTACATAAACTACAGTGTGTTTTTCTTTTTAATGAAGAGCTAAGTTGTGGCTGCTGAAAGCTTGCTTTTCTTGTTGTGATCCAGGGACTGAGTGTGCCAAAGTAACCCAGAGGAACCATGAGGATCAGTAGTAGAGCTGCAGCTGGGCTTTTGGCCCATGAGATTTAGCAGTGCATAGGGACTTGCTGAGATTTGCAGCCCTGGAGCACTTGCAGCCTCCCTTCAGGTTCTGGAGGCTTTTAAGGTATGGAAATGTCCAACCACAGTGTGTGTCACAGCAGCAAAAATGTTGGGGTTTTGTGTGTGATTGTGGATCTTTAGGTACTCAATGCTTTCTTTTTTAGTACCTCCTAATTAATACTTCTGATTTCCTTTCAAAATTTCTCTCTCAACCTGTGTAGCAGCTGAAATCAGTTATTCATCAAACAACAGCACATAGAGGAGTTTTGGGAGTTGTTTGGAATCAGATGTTGTGTGTATAGTTGTGGGGGATTTTGTACCCTACATGCTGAGATGATAAAGCAATACAAGAGTGACAGAGCAGTAGTTGTGACTGCAGTGGGTATCCTGGATTTTCTATCCTGTCTTTCAGGTTTTTTGTGTGTGAAATGCAAGTGGGCATTCATCACTGAGGCTGAGAACATCTGCTGCTGCGAAACATCTGCATCAGGAATGCAGAGTGAAGACTCCTTTCATATAGTGCTGTGACCATTCTTTCTACAAATTATATGGGAACTTAGGACTCCTCATCCTGCAAAGCTTCCAACTTGCACAATTATTTTATGTATTTATGTAAACCATTAGCTCGGGGGCCACCAGCATAAGAAAAGCATGTACCTGCTGAAGTGGGTCCAGAGGAGCACTGAGAGGATGATGAGGGTTAACCTCCTCTGTGAGGACAGACTGAGAGATTTAAAAGAGAAGGCTCTGGGGACACCTTATTGTGGCCTTTCAATACTTATAAGGAGGCCTACAGGAAAGATGGAGAAGGACTCTATCAGAGAGTGTGGTAATAGGACTAGGGGTAATGGCTTCAAACTGAAAGAAGATAAATTTGGATTAGGTTTTAGGAAGAAGTTACTTACTGTGAGATTGATGAGACACTGGACAGGTTGCCCAGACAAGTTGTGGAACCCCCATGGGGTTGAAACTAGATGAACTTTTAAGGTCCCTTCCAACCCAAACCATTCTGTTGATAATTCTATAATGTGAGTGTCTTGCCGTTCTTGAATGCATTGGTACTCACAAGATCCTTATGAAATAGAATTAATCATTATTATAAGATGAGGATATTATTCTGAACTTACAAATGTATCTTGCCCAAGGTCATACATGAATTCATGGTCGAACAGGAAAATAAACATCTCCCAAGTTTCAGGCTAGCTCCCAAACTACTCCACCATCTTTTATTCTACAGTTAATCACAACTAGCTCACAATGCCATACATCCACTTGGATTTTCTTTTATGCTAGGAGACCGAGGAAGCAAAATGTTCTAGATCTGTAAATCTAAATGTGGATCTATCTGTGAAACTACTAATTTTACAGGGTTCTGTTGTAGCACTTAATATTTTAGTGCTTCTGGGCACCGTTTACATTAATTTACTTTCTAACTGGAAAGAACCAATCATAGGAGTGAACTGACAATACCTGAAAAAAAGATTGATTTTAAAATTATTGGGAAAGTTCTTGGTGAACTGTAAAGCAATTGTCCACAATATTCATCACGTTCTTTTGAACAAAATTCAGGTTTATGTAAACTGCTCGGTACCACAAGCAACATTGCAAGCAGACTTGTCAATGTTTGTTAATTTTTTTCAGGACAATTGGTAAAGTAAAGCTGAAGTAAAACTTCAAAGATTGTTATCTGCACAATTGGCTTCATTCACTATGACTTGTTATTCGTAAGGAAGATACTCTTTATTTTATATGGAATTGCAGCCAAGAGATCAAGGCCTATGAAACTAAAAGAATTAGTCCTTTATTGTAGTAGCTGTCTTTAAAGCTTGTCTGAAAGATTGTTTCCACAAAAGGCCCAACTGTGTTAGGGTTTCCAAAGAAAAAAATTGAATGTTTGTGATTGTTAATGTCAAGAAAGGCTAATTTACCTATATAGCTATGCTGATCTGCGAGCACTGATGGTGCCGGGACTAAAATGTACCCATATAATTTCATTAAAACTAGCAAGTAATTGATGCTTATCACTCCACATCTTGCCTTATTTAACTTGGTGTTGTGCAGAGATACTCAGTATGAAAGACACAAGAATAACATTTAGTTTTTAAGGAAGTTTTACCTTATTAATGGCAGACCTTCACAGGAGACATATGAGAATAGAGATGTCATTTAAAACTTACTGTTCTTCCATGTCACCTTCAGGCACGTTTTGCCAGATCTGAAATCTAGAGCAGTGTTGACAATATTCTCTCACTCCAGAGAGAATAGACCATTCAGATCATCCTCCATCACTCAGCAGAGCTGTGACAAGGTGAAGAGAAAAACATCACAACATTTCAGAAAGTCTGTCTTAGCCTTCTTCACAGGATGCAACACATCAGCGCAAAGGGAGAGGACAAGGGTAGTGAGGTACCTCCAGCATATGCCTAGAAGATTATTTTCAAAGTTTTCTGTTTGTTCTTCTAGAAATGAATTCCCAGTCTATGATGATGGATATTTTCAGTCTTAAAGGTAAAAGGATAGACTATCAGATTACTAGCTACCAGATATGGACAAATGATCATGTCGGCTGTTCCAGCAGCCTGTGTTTTTGTGTCTGTGCTTTACCTTTCTAGCCTTCACTGCTACAGATGAATACTGAGACTGCTATTCCTAGATGAAATTAGAATAATAGACACTTAGAGATGGAAAAATACCTAATAGTCCATTCTTCTATAGCTGCCAAATAGACTTTATTTGAAAAAGTACAGGCAAATATCTTCCATGGCAATCTTTTTACCATGAAATATTACATCCTCTTTATAGTCTGGGCAGAGAGCAGGAAACCTAACCACTTCTTGGCTTAAGGCTTTGCCAGTCTGTAAGCTTGGTACAGACTCTATTTTGGTACCAGATGCTTTTTGCTTTGTAGATTTGGAGCATCTGGGAAGTTGGATAGGGCAGTTTTTAAAGTGCCCAACTACTCTGTTGTAATACCCAAGTTCTGAAAAACAGGGTGGAGAGTATTCTGTTGAATCGCAAACATTAAGCATTCAGATTGCTACATTAATAGCTCAAAGCACAGGTACTGTAACTTAGCAGTAGTGCCTGCCGTAGCTTTAGGATGCCTTTGTAGCTAAAATGGCTAAATGTGCTTCAATTTGACTCACTGCCAAAACTATAGCTATTCTGAGTGGGAGACAAGGAGTGTCTTTCTTCAAAATTATCCCTATCTGCTGGCTGTTCTGTTTGATACAGAACTGTAGTGTTGCTTCTGAGTTTCCTCAGAACTCAGCTGAATATGTGATTTTATAAACTAGAGTTTTCAGCATTCAAAGGGCTTGGGGTTGTGTGTATAGGGGTGTGGGTGGATGGGTGGTGTGGTGATACGTTTTTGTAAATCTGGACTCCTTAGAAGGAACTAAAATCACCCATTTAGGTTATCTAGCCTGTAGTGGAAAAGAAAGCCTGGCAGACACTGTAATGGTTTAATTGGTATTCAATTGCTTGTACTTTTTCAGGCTTTTAAGGAAAAATATCAAGGAATGAACTATAAAACCAGATGTATATCTCCAGAGACTTTGTCCCATTTCCAGTGACATGCTTTAATTCTTCTCCCATTTAGTAATTTTACGTTGGCGTAAGTCCTTTGGGTAAGAAAGGGCAACCCCTCCAAAATTATTGCTCTTATGTTGAGCTGGAAGCAATAGGATCTTATGAAATCTGTAATCTCATTAACTATAAATGTATATGCAAATTTTAAAATTCTAAATCCTCTAATTAATGTTTTGGAGATAATCCAGAGGAAAACTTCAGTCTGTGCAGTGTTGCACGTGCTTAGGTGCTTAGCCAGCTTTAGAATTATAGGTAAGGAATTACTGATGACCAAACTTTTCCACTCCTTTCCCTGTACCTCTCACCCACATTGTTACTTAAGATTTCAGTTGGTTCAGGTGCTCCTTGTTACAGAAATATCTGCCTGGAAAAACACCCCAAAACCAAACCCAGCCCCAAGAAACCCCACCAAACCCTGGATTTGTGTTCTGAAGGTCTCAAGTCTTTGTTTCAGCTGACCCTTGTGAAAAAAGGTGTCCTGCTGTGGCCAACTTCAAGAAGACACACCATCAGCCAGTGACGGGTCCCCTTTTAGCACCTGCCTAGTCGGGTGATTAGAGAGGAAAGAGATCTGTGCCTGGGTGTCAGAGGCCAAGAGAGACTCCTGTTCTCCCCTTCTCCCCACCAACATGGGAAGCCAGCGTTGGTGTGTTGAGCTGCTTTATTTTTTGCTGTCAATACTTTTTTCTGTTGAAGCAGGACATTGTGCTCTGAGGTGTGGGGCTTTAAAGGACCAAAATGTGCCACGTGCTTGGCTGCAAATGTGTCTGCTTTGCGCCAATAAAACCTCCCACACCTTTGCAGGTGGTGGAGCAGCCTATCTCTTGGGCTGGGCACTGATGACCTGAGTTCTCATGGTGATAGCAGTTCTGGGAACATGTGACTGGTGATTCAGTCAGGTAAATGGTTGAGATCTCTACTTAAAACGTGCAACAGAGCAATAAGGTCGGGTAGTGATTTAAACCCCAAGTAAAGAGCCTTTCTTTATAGAAGTTGGAAGAAAGTTTGAAAGCCCAAGGTCACATCTTGTTCCTGTTTCTTTGTGGGTTCACCTTCCTCTTTCCTACTCATTACATCTGACAGAATGAAGTTTACTGAGACCTTTCATTTTTCTGACTTCTGTCCCAGAAGCAGAAACTCAGGATGAGGTAGGATCTACGCCAGCCTCGGCTTCTTTTCTATTCTCCCATTAGTTGTCATCCAAGTATTAACTACATCGATATACATACAAAAAACATATGTATTGGCAAAACAAAGTCTGGTTTCTACTAAAAATGATCACTTTATTTATTGTGGAAACCACAATCTTGCCTGTTATCATTGGTTTGAAATATGACTAATTGTTTGGACAGACCAGCAGTTTAGTTAGATGGCTGGCTAAATAGTGCAAGTTGTTTAAGAGTGAAGTCGTTGATTTTGATGATAAAATATGCTCAAATATTATTACAGTTGTGTATTTGCCTGAAGATTGAGGGGGAAAGGGGCTTTTTTTTTTTCTCCTTTTGGCTGAATTTTTGGTTTTCTTGGCCAAGGAAATTGTTCTGTGTCAATCTGATTTGCAAAGAAATTGCTCAGTGGAGACCTGTAACTGTTTATTAGAGCTATTGCTGTAGTGCTGAGATTGGGGACCTTTTGTTAGAGATGGAAGAGAAAAATTGCTTTTGTTATAGAGGTTGAAGAATAGAAAGAACCTAAACTTTTATTCATTCTACTTGCAAGAGAAGAGATTGGGAAACTGTTGTGTTGCACGTGCAACTGGGTCACTCATGTGCTTCCAGCTCCATTTCTTATTGCAGCTAAGATCTTGGGAGAGGTCAATCTGTCTGTTTTAAGGTTATATTTTCCCCTTCTCAATCTAGCTTTGAAAGGCATATGGCAGAGAGCAGAGGGATTTGTAATGTCTTTGAATATTTGGAATAAGGGTAGTATTTCTCAACCTTGCTTAACTGAAGAATGGTGGAGTCTTAAAAAGTCTATGAAACTTTCTGTATCCCACTCTTTGTTATTTAAAAAGTTCAGTAATAAGAAAATCTTTGGCAATTGAGCTAATCACTTTGCAAAATTCTAGCTTAATCTTGTAATCAAACAATTTGATTAGAAGTGTTGATAATAAAAATGTGGTCACGCCTGCCAGTGGGTCTTGCCAACCCATGGAAACTGATGGCTGAGTGACCGGCTCCTACTGTTTTCTCCAGCACATTGTGACATTTCCCAGCAAATCCCTTTGGAAACTGTGAGTATGTTTGAAGCAAAGTGTAGTCACTTTACCAGCTACTTCCTGATGTTCCTGATGTAGAAAACCTGGTGCTCTGTGTTCCTTGACGCAGATAGAAGATATGAGAGAGCATAGCTGAGATCCCTAAATAAACACTTTTCTCTCTTTCATAAAATTTCTGCTCCTGAGATTCAGCTGGACAAAAAGGGGAATGGATTAGAGTTGTTTCTTTACCAGGAACTGGGAAGTAGATCCAATGTTTCTCAAAGGAAGGAAGGAGAGCAGTTCTAGAGCAGGAGAACAGTCTTCTTTTTTTTTTTTTTTTTTTTTCGTATTTTGCCTGCTGAGGTGATGGCCTTGAGCCTGGGGAAGAGGATGGAGGATCCTTTCGTGTTTATATCTTTAAGGACCGAGAGTGTTGAGAAGCACTTAGCATGCTGTTTTCCTTAGGCCATGGTGAGCCTAATGGGACTGGCTGCAGGATGCTCACAAAGTGATAACAAATTAGAAATGGAAGCAATACAGATTGATTTGTTCTACAAACCAAACATTTTCAGGCTGACTGTAGTAGAAATCCAAGGGTTTGGGGTTTTTTTTTTTTTTTTTTTTTCCCCCTCCAGCTACTTGTACCACCACCATTAGTGTAGCCTCTTGTATAAACTCTGGTAAATCAGAGTTGATAGAACTGTATTCAGAGGTGATGTGTCAATTATAGCATCTTACACACACACAGGTTTTATCCAACCTTCAACTGCCTCAGATGAGATGAGCCACTTTCTGTGACTCTCCCAGTTGTAAAGTGACATCTAAGTTGTTGTCTCTAATACACCATAGACCTAGAAATAAAATTGGAGATTTGAATGTGCATTTCTACCTAGGTCCTGAACATGAGGATTTCCAAGTCTTGCAAAGGAAGGTTACTGCTGGCTAAAGTGACAGAGTGGGGTTAAAAAGCAGGCATTACAGTAACCTACTATTTGAATTCTGGCACTCTGAGTATACTCATCATTTCTTAATCTGTCTCTGGGTCTGGTTATAATTTGCATCTTGAGCAATTGTATTGCATTCTGCATTTGCAGTTGTGTTTTCTTTTTCTATTGTTAAACCTGTCGTCATCTTACACATTTTTGCTTCTTCTGCAGCCCATAGCCAGTGATAGATGACAAGGTTCAAACATAGAAGACCAATTAGATCATCCAATGTCCATCTCTGCCAGCACAGGATTATTGCTTTCATGCTATTGTTTTCTCTAGACAATTGCTAAATAGGTCCTGTTTATTCAACAAAGTTTTACCACCAATAACACCCCATGTAACCTTAATTATAACAAGGGAGTAGTCTGGGGTATTGCTGAGAGGTGGGAGATGGTCTCCCACGGTCAGAAAAATTATGTTTTCTGACTCTTACTCAGCTCAGATTCAGTAGGTTTCTCTGAAGCACACTTCATTAACTGGTCAAATCAAACATCTACATCAACAGCACTGTTTGAGTCCTGCTCATCTCAATCATTTCAGTCTAGATTATGCTAGGCAGAAAACAAGATGGCTGTTGGCATGCATGGTCATTAACTCAAAGGGTCTTTTGTTTATCGAGAGCTTGCCGATATGTCTACAGTCATTCTGGACAAAAATGTTTGCAGTTTGTTTCCCATCCCTGTGGTTTTGGATTGCTGTGGTTTATCTAATAGAGAAGTCTGTTTAAGGAGCTAGATAAGACACTAGTAAAAATTGCTTGCCTACAGAAGGAAACAGAGTTGCACTGGCAGCCACAGAGACAGATATCCACTGAGTCTGAGCGTGGGAGTGATGGTGCATTGCAAGCATCATTGTGAAAATTACTTAGTGCACATTTGTCCCAAATTAAAAAGAAAAATCCACAAAACAAGTCTGAAGCATATAATAATTCATGCCAATCCCCAAATTATTTTTTAAGGTTAGACTTTCAACTTTATTCCAAATTTGACAATGAGATGTATACATTTAATTGTTCTAAAGCAGGTTTCTTCAGATCTATGTATTAACCAAAATCAGTGGAGAGGTTGCAATGTACAGCTGTCCATGTTATAATATTGCATAAATAGATTCTGCTCATGCAGAAGCATTGTACTGTTAGCCAGATAAAATCACTTAGATATTCTTTGGGATAGTAGGGTTTTGGATATAGCTCTCAGCTAATTTCATATAAATATTACTCTTGTACACTTAATAAGGGAGCATAAGGAGAAGGAAGATCTCTTGCAGTATTCAACAGCTAGTGCATCCAATACAAAAAGAAATATGCAACTGCGCTTCCCTTCCTCAGGGAGACCAAAGTATTCTTCTACAAGGTGGCAAGCTTAAGGGGAGATACCAAGAGTCTTACCTATCAATTTTCCATACCTAACACAAGGGTGGAGAAAGTGCTGACAAAGAGCTGTCTGCGAAACTTGGTAACACATTAAGCTTTCACAAAGTTCAGCTACATCTTCATGTTACTGTAACATAGGCAGCTATGGGATTGTTGTGTTAGTATCAGATGGGTAGATTTCTCAAGCCACTTAAATCCTGATTTCTAGGCACAGTTGAAAGGCTGTGCTGTGCACCTAAACCTCTGTCTGTTTTCATACTTAGCTTCAATCTTGGCGTGGCTGATCTTTTCAGAGCCCCACTTGCCCCTGAGTTCTTGCAGAGCAGCTTCTCAAATGGAACGTGTTTTCCCCACCACAGCTGTAGGTCGACCTTCAGCTCTTAGATTGGGTCTTCCTCTTGCAAGCTGGCATAAATTAGGCTTCTCAGGATGTATTGGACAGATGTTACCCAGCAGACAGAAAGCTGAACTGGGTAGTGGGTTATTTTCGCACACTTGCACTCTCTAGCTGATTTGGAACAAGAATTTGAATGCCATACTCAACATCCTCTGTCAGCATTGAGCTTACTGCTTTCCCTGGTGTTTTAAGGTGAGCCTTCCTCCGTTTTTTTTTTGTGGTGAAGTCATTTCACTTTGTGTAGTCTCTGTAGGAGGGAGAGGGTGCAGGTGAACCTCATTTGGCATGGGTGCTCACATGTGATGTGCAGCAGTCAGGACAAAATCCTTGCCCCAGGTAAAGCAGCACAGAGGTTTGAACCAAGTTTCCCTCATTTGTAAAGACTGATCTAGCTACCAAGATAGTTCAGCGAGAGGCAAAGAAAAGAGCGAAGTATCTTTGTTTTTTGACAGAGGGTAACTCGGCTTAAACACCTACCTTCAGGAGGAGATTCAAGACCAAGCAGAGATTCTTTACTGTATCTGATTGTGATCCTGTTTTGTTCTTCTGCAGTTTCTCTAGGCCAGTGTAAATAATCTCATGCTCAGTGTGCTGATTTCTAGGAATACTGTTGGTAAGGCACCTAATTTTCCCCAGGAACTGTATCTTGACTGTCTAATTCCTGGCTGAGGAGTCTGCTAGGCAACAGGAAACCTGCAAATTAAAACATTGCAACATCTAAGTCCCTGGCTGTACCCCAGCTTTGCTGGAGGACCAGTTTTCATCAGTTTGCCTATGAAAAATATACTCAGATGTATATCATTTCTCTTGCATCATTTAAATGATTCCTTATGTTTCCCACTGCCTATTATTTTTACTACCCAAATGCAGTCACTTTGCTGCTCATTTTGCTCATTGTAATGCAGCCAGTAGCACTCTTGTTTCTTGATCTTCCAAAACATGTGGTTTAATGTCCCACATTAGCAAAAGTTGGTTGAAGTTAAGTGGACTTAGCCCTCCGGCTTCTGCTATTTTGTGGTAGGAGCTGGATCAATTCATTTATCCCTTGCAGAGATGGACTGTCCATCTTGATTCACTGGGCTGGATGGCTTCACCTCTTCCCCAGCCCTAGTCTATTGTCCTTCTATATAAAGTGGTTGCAAGGGAATATGCTCTGAGTCGCTTGCTGACAGCAATCAGCACGATGCTAGTCATCTTCACTTCTCCTCACATTTACTGACCACTCCAGGGTCCACTTTATTATGAATCCAAGATGTATTTTCTCTTCCTTCCCCCACAGCTCACTAATAACAGCACTAACCTGTTGTCAGGAGGGAGCTTTGCTGCTAGCAGCATCCTCTTTGGTAAGATAGGGTAGTTAATGGTTTCATGGCCAAAACGCTCAGAAGTACATAGATGGAAGTGTCACGTATTCCAATGCATGTACGGGTGCTCAGGGAGACCATGAGTTGTTTTTGGAAATCAAATGTAAGCCTGGTCTTCTCTGCTGAGCAAATCTGAATGTTCTAGCAAATGTACAGACAT
The DNA here is from genome assembly GCA_013401255.1 of Urocolius indicus. Lineage (NCBI taxonomy): Eukaryota > Metazoa > Chordata > Aves > Coliiformes > Coliidae > Urocolius > Urocolius indicus. Next base: position 211,064 of record WBNH01011351.1, on the reverse strand, counting down.
TGGTGCCCATTCTTTTTTTGCACATAAGGACAGGACAGGAAGGTGTCTTGCCGGTGAGTGACACTCAAAGGCAAGCTGTGGAAAAAGGCATAAACCAACAAAAGTACAGTATTTATTCCTAGGGATATTTTTAGTGTGGCTGGAAGTGTGTACAGCCTCTCCTATTATTTGGTTTCTCTCTTCCTCCATAATAGTGTGATGCTCAGCATTAACCAAGCCCTTCTTTTAGAAGACATACCTGCAGAAATATGAGCGGATCACTGCTTTTCTTCCTAGGTTTACGTTGTTGATACTATAACAGCCATTGCTCTGAGGCCCTTTTTTCAGCATTCTACACCTTCATTTAAAAAAAAGACAACAATGAAAGTCTTACCAAAAAATCACTGTTCATATTCAAGATTTTGTGGTAACACACTACTGAAACACTGGAGTGGGGAGCAGAGCACCTCTGCCTGAAGGCATTCAATCCCTGGCTGTGCAGACACTGAATATTCAAAGACTGGCTCACTGCTTACCTCTGATGGTAAAGTCAGGCAGACCCTGAGGGGCTGAGAAGGGATTTAGGCACTTCCAGCTCTACCTGCATAGCCAGTCCATGGGACACTGAGTTTGACACACCTTCTTTACAAGGAGGAACCAGGGCTGTTTAACCCACCTTTTAGGAGAAAGATTTGTGGTGGGGAACTTTAGTCTCCTCATCAAAGCTGTCATTTTTTGGTTCAAGGATTGAATTATCACATTCAGAGGAGGCACTGCAAGAGGCAAGACTGTCTCACCTGGCTGCAGGACCTCTCTGGAGACTGGAAGTCTGGATCCCACTCTCCCACTGCACCAAATCCTTCAGACAGGAGCAGGAACCCGCTTCTTACCCTCCCCAGGTGACTGTCACAGATATTTCTTTAGTTCACATAAAAAAATAGAACTTGTGTGTGAGAGAATACCCTGCAGGATGGAGGGAAGACTCTGTTTTGGAGAGGTGGTATATGAGAAGGAGAGGAGAAATTGAGCTGAGAGGTTCAACATCTTGCAAAAGGAAGGTGAATCGTACCTCTTTATGCTGATAAATGTATGCAACCAGTGCAGTGCTGTGTTGCAGTGTTCCAGTTCTGCCTGTGAAGCTGGACTATATAGCTGGGAGACAGCTTAATTCTGGATTTGTAAGGACTTTGTCTTGAGCCACAGGAGTAACGAACTTGATTATAGCTCACAAGGTAAGATTTACTGAGCACTGTTACTATTAGTACTATCAACCTATGTAACAACTTACTCCTTTAGAGCCGACAGTTCCCTGGCCCAAGCTGAGAGAGTCCTGGACTGCCATCAAGGATGTTGTTACACATAAGATATTAACAGGATTGCTTCAGAAGATTTCTGATTGCAGCACTATCTTTGTTCCTTTCCAGCTCTTTTTTCCCAGGTCTGCTCATTTCCACTCAGTGTCTTCCTCATCTCTTCTGGCTGCTTGGCTGCCAAGTTGCTGGCCTATTTGTGTGCTGCCCCATCATCCAGTGATGACCAGCCACAATGCCCTGGAGAAAGGTGAGCGTTGGGACCACACTTAGGTGGCATCGTGAATCTCCTCTAGAGGAAAGGGAACCACTGCCTCTCCAGGCCAAGAGAGGAGAGCCTGGCCTCATGTTTGTATACCAGAGCTCCAGGCTCTCGGCTACTATTAGTGTTGAAACAACCAAAAGAGCTTTGTAATATACATTAGCTGGGCAGTCACTTTGGAAAACATGTCAGATTTAAGGATATGGAAATTCCTTCATTATTGGAATTCCCCAAACTTCAGCAGTCAGCAGATTTCATATGCTAATAATATTTGTGACAACAGGGAACCTGTGTGGAGATTAAAATAAAGCTTGAGATATAATTAACCCAAATTCCTGGCTTTTGCCAGTTACTACTAGTGCTGCACTATTGAAATTTTCACCTCACATATTTTAAGAATCACTGCACTAGAGCCAAAGGTGAGGGGACCAGTCTGGCATTGCCTATAAATTCCGCTGCATAAACTAGGAGATCTAGCTGCATCAATTAGATTTAATCTAACCTATTATTCACAGAGGGGTGTGGAAAGTGCATTAGGAGAAATGGATTTATTTACAATGCCATCTAAAGCAGATGATTTTAATAACTGGACAAGTATTGAGCCAAAGGCCGAGATTTTTTTGTTTGTTTGTTTTTCAGTTATCAGCGACTTTTGGTGCTTCATATGCAGATTTGAGTGTTGGGGCCAGGTTTGTCCTGGAGCATGTGTTGCAGAGCTAGCTGACCTGTAAGACAGGAAGAAGATACATGCCTCCAAAGGTGTACAGGGGCCTCTTCATTTGCTCTACATAAATCTCAGTCTTTAATCACTTGAGGGAGAACGTTTGAATACTTAAATGAACATTATTCTTGGACATGAAGTTTTAATAGTGCACATTTTAAGTTTGTCATCAACCTGTATAAATTTATAGCAGATGAGAGTCTGTGTGCAACGCGTTATCCACTTTGAAGTGAAAGCCTGTTCCATGACTGAAGAATCCACCCTCCGTGCACTAGATCCCAAAGAAGTCAGCTACAGCCTGCTGGGAGAAACTAAGGATGAGCAAAATGGGTAAAAGGATTTCTACTACAACACTCTATATACACTTTAGGAGCAGCAGCTGCAGCTTCTGTAGTAATTTTGCTTTTATCTCTCTGTCAGTATGATGAAGAAAGAAAAACTACAGGGTCATTTCTTAAATGTAACATTACTTTTTTTAGGCTAGACGGTAGTTGCATGTCAAAACTGAAATCTTTGTAGGTGGAAGTGATACATTTACTGGACACATTTGAAAGCTGCTTTCAATAGCATGAACTGTGTAGTAGATCCACTTCTGGTTTGATTTCAAAGCATCTAGCTTTTATTTTCTGTCTGAAACCACACACCATTGTAGTTGGGTAACTTTCTCACAGGGAGGGATGGAGAGGAGCCACAGAAGTGCAGAACTCCCCTCACAATCTTATGTGTAACAGCCGACAAAGGAAACCCAAAGCCAGATGGTTTTAGGTGCTTCTGCCTTCGGTGGTGTCTGGCCAAGCCCAGGAGCTAGGGACACGTCCCTAGCAGCGCCTGTCTCTGAGTCACTGCAGCAGCTCAGCTCAGGCTAAATTGGAAACAGAAATACTGATTGTCATGTCACCCGGATGCTCTGCCTCCTGCCAAATGGTAGATGGGGGGGAAAAAACCACTACCAGATGTTCTTGTGTTATTAATATTGTTATTATTGTTAATATAAATAATATTTCACATTGGCTGGCTTTCCTTCCTGGCACATCTGGAGCGCACATGCTTGGGAGGAGAGTCCCGGGAGCCTGTCACTCCTCTGTTTCCCTGCACACCTGTAAAAGAGGCCGATGGACCCTGTTCCCTGTGCTGGAGGGTGAGGAGGGCTGCCCTGCATGGGACACCCCCTGCCCTGTTCTCCCTCTGCTGCTGCTAGTGCTAGCCCCAGCTCTGCTAGTATCCCAGTGACGCTGGTCAAGTACAGGCCTTCCTTGTGCCTTCCAGCAGAGTGGGATCCTTTCACTCACAGCCCTGTTCTGAGAGCCTTGTGTCTATAAGTGGCTGGGTGCCACTTTGGTGAAAATTTTCTTGCTAAACCTCTTTATCTAATGTTAGATTAGAAGCTCTCAAAAAATGTTTCTATGTAGTTGCTCGCCACCCATGTCACCAATAAAAATGGACTGATTTTGGAGGTGAAAGTGGCGTCACTCCAGTGAGGGTTTCACCATAAAATTTAGCAAGCTGCACCCCAAGGATGTGCCAGTTTTCAGGCACTGTTTCATACAAGTGCCAAACCACTGCTGGAGTCAAAATTATCCTATTATACCCATTTAGGCCAACTGTCCAGGAATATAGGAATGAGACAAAAAGATACTGGAGCAGGTGACGACAGTGGTTCATTAAAAAAACCAATAAAATGCTGGGATACTATTAAGCATGGAATACAAGTATTTGTATATCTCTAAGCTGAGGAAACACAGCTCCAGTATAAATAGATGAAGCTTTATAAATGGGCTTGTGGTCACACTAACTGTGTAATAAGACAGTGTATTTTTAATTGTTGCATTGTGGTGGGACACAAAATGGGTAAGGCACTTTCCACGAGAATGGGAAAATGCCGTGCCTGCCAGTAGAAGTTTACAACTGACAAAATAATGAAGTACGACCCTCTGAAGGTAAGGTTTGCTTGGGATGGTTGTATGCACAGAACATCCTCTTCCACATAGCTTTGTGCCAGGGGAGCAGTTGAGGGCCCAGTAGGGCTCTCAGTTCCCCACCATGGGTCATGATTCCAAGCCAGGGGAGCATAGATTCACCTGTGATCCTTGCATTTCTGTCTAGAAGTGGGAGAGGTGCCTGGTGCAGGTGCTGATAAAGAACAATGCCTGCAGTTTCTGGAGAGCTTCTTCCCAAAGGCAAACCCGGGCAAGGGACACCCTGGCCAAAACAGCCAGCTGCGTTCTGGGTGAAAGCTCAGCTGTGCTGTGCACAGGAACTAACTGCAATCGCAACACAACCAGTGCTCACATCTGACTTCAGTTGGGTGGGACTGTGCTGGAGCAATTCCTTTGCCAATGGCTTCAGTAACAATCATCTTTTTTTTTTTTTTTCATTTGCACTTTGAGCAAAGCTCATTCTATGCAATGAGATAATCATGCAATCAAAGTTCCTGGAGGATGTCTCCTCTTCTGGCTGAAAGGTTTGTCCAGGCAGAATAGAAGAGTTTTATGCACTGGCCGGGGATTTACCAGTCCGTGACTACATGAGAATGTTTGAGCTTCTGGAAATGCAGAAGCTGTAGGGAAAGGGCTTGGGTCACGCACAGCCCCTCCATGCGTGCTGGGAGCTTCCCAGGCAAGTCACGCAGCCCGCTGCCGGCCAGGAGCCCTCCTGGGAACAGTGGGGGCCCTCACGGGTCTACGGCTGCAGACTAAGTCCTTCATTCCTCTACCGACTAGCTCAGCATTTCTTCTTTTTTCTTTTTTTTCCCCTCCGTCCTTTTCCGTTTTTGCACCTCTGAGGAACAGGATCAACCAAGTACATATTGGTTTAAGTAGCTTTTTCAGACATCTCGCATTCCCTCAACATGCTGCTGGAAAACAAAACTGGTGCTAGTCTGAAGTCATAAAGAAACAGCAGGAAACCTTTTCTCTATTAAATAAACGAGGTATTGCCATCGATGTGAATAAGTCACAGACTTCATGCCTGCCACCTGAAAGACATACTCGTCCTATGGAAAAGAGAGAAGCAATTAGACTAAATTGTGGGCAAATGAAGAGATAAGGGTGTTTGTTCCCTTCTTCCTTTCCCTGCTATTTTAGAACCTAGTAGTTTTCTGCTCCAAGTGGAAAATAAGAATCATTACTGTATGCAGCCTTGTTTTTTGTTAGATGCTTATAAATCTTGCTAATTAGCTGTAGAAATCATAAAAGCTCAGCATCATGTTTTAATCATAAGCTCCTCGGGCCATTGATGTTCATGTTGTTCTCTAGATCCTCATTTCCATGTACAAATTACTGAGCCCATAACACTTTGGCAGCTCATCTCTCATGCCAATGATATTTCCAACAGAATTATTATTTCAGTAACTAAGCCACAAGCCCACACTTGCAAAAAAATAAAAATAAGGGAATAGTAGCAGTGGAAGGTCCCCTCTCCATGTAGTGGTGGAATATTAAATTGTTTTCAAAGTAATTAAACACAGGTTTCAAGTATAAAACCTGGCTGACAGATCAGTAAAACCATTTTCTCTTTCCCAAGAAGCTAAGGAAAAGTTCCTCAGTGAGCAGCCAAGGAGGATAGGAAATCGTAAGCACCTCACTGAGACACCAGTGCTAACATGCTGGGAATTTCTAGGGCAGTACAACAGGTCCAAGACATCGTGGACACAGCTGTGAAATCAAACCTTGGTTGAGTTCTTATCCAAATCACCATAAACGAGGTCAGCATCTGCTAAGACACCGGATAATAATAGCTTGCTTAATTATACATTTTGTCTGTAATTTAGTCCAGACCAACTTTCCTAGTGGCAGTGAAGGAGGGTATTTTCCAGTTCTTATATGTTCCTGTGATAAGTGGATAATGCCCTCAATGTATGTGCATGCATCCAATTTTCACTTTCAACTTTAATGCAATTTAACATTGTCAAAATAAATATTATTCTTCACTTTTCCAAATTGTGTTCAGCGCTTGTAAAGTAAATATTTTGCTTAGGAATGTGGAAAGCCTGTGCCTGCTTACTGACACTCTCTCTGAGGGGGAGAAGGAGCCCGTCCCTCCATTGCGGCAGCTTGGGATTGCCTGGCAGCCAACGGTGCTTCTTTCTGGGAGGATGAGGCATTCCGAACTTGTCACAGAGGGGCAGGGTGGATGACCAGGGATATCTGCTCTGGCCACTTCTGTCAAGTTTGCCTTAGCTACAGGCTAAATAATGAAGGAGGAAGGGGATAATGAGATAAGTTTCTTTATCTGAATTGCCATACTATACTCATCCTTGAACTGTTAGACATCAGTCATGTTCAATTACTGACAGCAAGATGATGATGTCAGTTCAAATTTCTGAGCTCCTGTGCTGCATGTGGCTGTGAGAACTGCAGAAAATCGAGTTGAGCCGAGCTTGACCGTTTGGATTACCCCACCTCTGCAGTGCCGTGTCTCAGGTATCACGGGTCTCTGGTTGTTATTCCTCATATGTCAAAAACCGGTTGAAAAGAATATGTTGGCTTGCAGCTGCAGGAGGAAAGCATATAGGACCTGGTCTGCCCTCAGTGAGCATCTCCAGCCCCTGTTGGGAGAGGCTTAAGTGAGTAAAGAGAAGCTCTCGGTAACTGGTACCCTTAGTCAAACAAAAGCCACCCCCCCCGAGACAGATAAATCACATTTGCTAAAAAATTAAATTAAAAAATCACTGATCATGAGTTTCTAGTTCAGTCTTATTTTCTTGCGTTCAAGCAAAAGTGAAAATTGAAAACTGGCAAACTTGCAAGATCAATAGGGTTTACTTAAACAACTCACCAATTAGCGTGTCTGTGGCTTTTAGTAACATTGCATTCTTGACAATCAGACTGGTTCAAACTTTCCCTCATATATAAATTACACACCCAGATTCATGTCTCCTTTCCCCTTTTGTCTTTTTTCCCCTTTACTTTTTGTGTCTTTTTCTCCTCTCCTCTCCCTTCCCCCTTCACTGACTCCTACATCTAATATCTCCAGGAAAGCCTATCCAGCAGGCGAGAATGGTGGCTCAAGGGCAGAGATCAAGGAGAGATCTCCAGGCTCCCTATGAGATCAGTAACCAAAGCTTCTTATTTCATGTTCAAAGATCTGTAGGGGGTAGAGGGGTCTTAATAAATGCACCTTTTAGTGGATTAAGGGAGAGCTGTGGTCAGCACTGCTCTTCTCTCTCCTACTCTGGCCAACAGGTCACAGCTGTTACTGTTTTGGAAGCAGCCTTGCCTCCTGACATTCAGGCCTCGTTCCCTTGTGCCAGTGCTGCTGTGGTGGCGGCAGCCTCCCTACCAGGAGTCCGGGAAGGAGAAGGTGCAGCATGCAGCTGGCCTTGCCACGTGGGTGGTTGGGCTGGGGCCAGCAGATGATGGCCTGTGGACAGATTTAGTTGGCACAGAGTCTCGAATTGAGTATAAATTCCTGATTTTAACTAAAACATCTGCAAATAGCTGGGAGCTTGCGTGCTCAAGAGGCCCGTCCCTGTTCTTGACCGTGTGTGTGTTCATCCATTCTGTTTGACTTTGCTATCCAGCAGACAGAGCTGAGAGCCCAGTGTCCTTCAAGAAGCTGTCTTTGCTTTGGCATTGGTGTGTGAGACACGTAGCTGGTTACCCTGGCTTATGGAGCAGGCACGAGGCCACTGAACCGTAGTGACCTGCCATACATATCCTCTCTGCCCCTATGACAAGCAAGGCAGGAGCCAGGGCGAGATGGGCTGGAACTGTATTGTTGACCTTGTGCCTGCTGCACAGTAGCTCATGAGCCAAGAGCAACCCCATTTTATGTCTGAGCCCTTAGTCAGCCTGAAAATGGGACGGATTTGTTGACCTTAAAGGTACACTGCAAACCACATTGTCCCTTATAGGCATTTGCAGAGGTTATGGGCCTGGGGAACATGTGGTTAAAAGAGAACTAGGCCATGTTATTTACATGGTTTCATTTTATTCTTTTCCTTTTCTGGTGCAGCATGTTATTTTATTTGCTATGAAAATGCCCATGGCAATTGGATAGACACTTTTCTGACTGCAAGAAATCTAAAGAAATTAAAAGTCTTTGAGGGGCTTAAACTTCATCTTCTGTTTAGCCAAGGCAAAGCTTAAAAACAACCTAGGCTGAGATGAGTTTATACACAGGGACATAAAGCTCCAGGGTGGTCTTAGCAGGTCTGCCGAATCCACCCTTCGTCTTCAGTGCTCCAGTCATGTTTCCTGCTGTGAGTTTGCACAGGTGTCTGCGTAATTTGGCTTCCAGTGTGCTCATTTCTTGCGATCGGACACCAGACCAAAAAAATAAAATTAAAATCACACCAGCTTAGCCTGAGATCAGTTTGCTGGGCTGGCAGTCAGGGGAAATCCTCTGGTGAACTGTGCACATCTGACACGGAGAGTGGGGAGACCGTCAGGCTCTGGACCCCTCAAGACCATTTTTAGAGATGTGCTTTCCAGGGCTGACCTGCCCTGAGCATGACATAAGGGAGCCCACACAGTGAGTCAGTGCTGTAACCGAGTTCCTGGCACTCAGTCCTCTGCTTACTCTGCTAAACCACACTGAGATTAAACCAACAGAGGCAAAGAGGGAGCCTGGATAGGAGGGAATTTAGCAGGGAACCTGCCTTGATTCATTAATGGAAACTTTTGAGAACAGGGAGCAGCAGTAATTTTATTATATTTTTTCCCCCATCCTGAAACAATTTGTGTGCAGTAGAGCCATTCTCTGGAAATACATTTCTTTAATTTATCTTCTTTAATTATCACTCATCTTTAGCAGCATCTGGTTCTGATATTTTATTAGAAAGTTTGCATGTTTGAACCAGGCCTGGGTGGTATTTAATTTTTTCTTGTTTCCATTTTCTACTCTGATGGTACTTCCCATGATGGGGAAAGATTGGCTTTGCTTTGTTCCACGAGGCATAATAAATCATACGGCTGCTCTACTTTAACATCGTTATTACCATGTAAACATGCTCAGAGACATATCCTGCAGATTACTTGGTGTAGTTACTTGAGAATGCCAAGCATTACAAACAGCAGACTGGGGTCCTGTTGTGAAGATGTGCATATTGCTTATGGGAAGATGTACTTTCTAGCCAAGATGTTAGCATCTGACTGGCAATGCTGAGTAGACTATGATGTTCAAAACAAAGCCTGATTTTTGAGAGGATTCCTTAAAACTAGGGCCTTCTAATGTTTCTCAAGTTGTTCACCCAAAGCATGAGGTACAAGGCAACCAGCTCCCTGCTGAGATTTTGAGCTGTAGTTTCTATGAGCAACTGTGGACAGAAGACAAAAGGTTGCTGCTCTTATGGCCAGTTCCTCCCTTGTTTGTATCACCTTTCAAGACTAGCTCCCTGCTAAGGGTCAAGGTACTGCTTAGGTTATCTAAGGCTGACAAATCTTTTGGTTTTGCTGCTGGCTCTTTCTTCAGCTAGGTGTTGGTTTCTTTATGATCATATATGACCTAAAGTAACTTGCAAGTGTTGGTCAGAAATCATCCATCGGATGAAGATTAATTCACCTGTAACAAGAAGACACCTGCTTTTCTAACCAGGAGAAAAATATCTTTCAGAGAATTGCACATATAAGCCGTCATCCTTTTACATCTGGAGGAATAAAAATGCGTTCATGAAGCTTTAAAGGAGACCTTTAGACAGAAATAAACACAAATGTTAGTTGAAGGTTTTCAGTACCTACAGTATTGTAGTTCCAGTGGCATCTGCTTACTCAACACACTATACTGGATTTTGTGGTGTATACTTAGTTTGTGGTCTGCCTGTTTTCCCTATCATGCAATGTTTTCTTCTGGTTATACAGAATTATGGTCAGTGTGGTGAGGGTAAATTAAATATGACCTAGCAGTCACTTGTCCTCATATACATAAGCTAGTGAGTGTTTGCTGTTGTCCAGCAAGGAAATTCTTACTGATGGGCATCTATAACACCCACAGAAGTTTCAATGAAATTTCACCTAAATAAGCAGTTCAGCTTTGGAAGAGGTGAACTGCCAGCCCTAAAATGTAGTATGGAAAAGCAATGCTGTGAGAATATGCCCAAATGATCACAGGGAGGACACGCATTAACACTTCTTGTTACTGCCCTGGAGCTGGAAGACAGGAACTGAGCAGGTCTGGTACATACCCCACTGCAAATGTAAAGCAAAATCATTAATATGCTCATAGATTAAACTTGATGTCAGGTGACTTGGGCTAGCCTAGCTTACTTACTTGCAGTAGAGTGAAAGATACTAGGTTCTAGCAAGAGGCATTTCTTCAGGACCCATAGGCAATGCTTTCTCCTGATAGTATAAGCTTGTCTTATGTGTCTGTACAAGCACACTCTGTCCCACTCTGACTGGAGGACTAACAACACTTCTGCCCTTCTGATGTTGGGACTCTGATGGGCTGCAAGAAAGAAGAGGAAGAAACAGTTTGGCTCAGACATCAGGCACTGTCTGGTGCTCTTATTGTCAGGAGATATAGGGAGGAGCCAGTGTCTGATCAGGGTGATCCAGGACCAACTGGGCTGATGGGCTCACAGGATGGACTCATAGTCCTACTAGAGTTTGTTACTGGCAACTTGGTCTTGACCCCACCTTCAGTACTGAAGCCTTGGCCAGCTGGGGGAGATTTCAAGAGTCTGGGTCTTATTTCTCCTTGAGTTACCAGGGGATGGAATGTTTTCACTAAAATGTCCAGCCGTGTTTGGATGTTTCTGGCCTTTTTCTCAAATATAATGTGACAATGCCCGCAAAAATGTCAAAAACGCTCTCTCAAAACTATAGGGTTGCTAGTAGGATTTTAAAAAAAGCATTTATAATATGAGCCATTCTTCCCCCTTCTCCAAGATATCCAAAGCTCTTCCCCTTTGGCAACTGAGGCAGGTCTCGCTTCTGCAGACACTACAGTGAGTGCCTGAGTCTCGGTCTGGTGCCCCTGAACAGCTCCCCAAGATTCCCCTGGCTCTGAAAAGAGAGACCTGCTGATGCAGCCAGAGTTCATTTGTGCTTCTCGGTTGTCAGACTTTTGGCTCTGTTTTTCCAAACCAGTTCAGTAGGCCCTGCAGGAAGCTGAACCAGACTCCTGTGAGCCCATGACTTTCCCATTGTCCTGTGTTAACTGCAGGATTGGCTGAGTTCAAGCCATCTTTCTTCCTTTCTGATTGTTTTCTTTACAGTCTGCTATTAAACTTAACCAAAATATTTGTGTAATAAACAGCTATTAGGCCAACACAAGCTGTTAAAATCATTGCGGACTACCTCTGTGTCCATCACAGTTACACAGCATGATGAACATAAAGAGATTTCTGTCCTGACACTTACACCCTTCTGATCAGACAAAGCAATCTACAGGTTCAGGGATGTTTCCAAAAAGATTTTGTTAAGATCCGAACTGAGACTACGTGGTATGCTAAAGTTTGGTCTTGCATGGTCTTAATCTTGTTTCACTGATTTTGAAACAACAGTGAGGCAATCACAGAGCTCTGAGGTGAAGTACTAACAGACAACAGCTTAGCTCAGTCGAGATTATAACCTCAAGGTAGTGAAGGTTGCTATCATTTGTTCAAGAGACTGTGTTAAATGTATGATGTCAGAATGTCATTGCAGTGGCTAGGGAGCCTAAGCTTGTTATACAGGTAACAAGAAAAACACATCTCCAGAGTCTTTGTTGGATCTCAAAATGAAAATCAGCGTGGACATCAATGTGCTCTTTCATCTCTGAGTCCCATCATGGCTCCCCTCTGCGAGGGAAATACTTTTTTGGTGTAGATAGTTTTATGGGGGATGTGAAAGGAGGAATGCATTATGGAGAGACTAGCAATCCCACTCATACTGAAAACAACTTGGCCTCCCATTCAGAGGGGACAGAAATTGCTCCAAGGCATTCTTCCTGTTCCAGCTACAAGAGACTTCATCTTCCTGGGATATCAAGCAAATCATCTTTTGCCCTGTTAAGGCCACTGAAATAGAAGGAAACAAAAGCCTCCCTTAGAAAGGTGGAAAATGGTCATGTAATTAGCAAGCTGGATCTCTTTTTCTGTGTTGTGTTTTTCGGCTGTCATGGATGTAATCTTGACCTTGCGGTTGAAATGGTAACAGCTGTAAACTTCAAAGAATAAATTCCTCCACGCTTTTATAATAAGTGTCTACCCTCATCAGCAGACAATCTGCATGGTTCAGCTGAGTTTCTAATTGTCCAGTACTTTCATTCACGAAGTACAAGCTATGGTTTCTCAGTCCTGCTTTAGGACACAGCACTCACCCATTAGAAGGAAATTTTTCCATATTGCTCATTGACAGGATATGGAAGGAGTGAATATTTTTCTGGAAAGACCTAGGGTTATTCCTTAACAAATTGAGTGTGGTATCTGTGGCTTGGCATGAACATCAGCACCAATTTGTCTCACTGTAGTCCAGAATCACCGTGAGATATCCAATTGCCTCAGTATGCTTGTAGGCAGGTTAGTATGCTTCTTCCAGGTATTTTGTTTTCTTGCTTTCTATTGATTCGTTACCAGGGGTATCCTTAGAAAAGCCCCACTCTTGTTCTGTCTTCTTTTCAGATATTTTCAGCCTTCTTACGTCTGATATTAAGTGGAGAAAGGAATACATACACCGTTGTATTTAGGCCAGAGGTCCCCGGCTCATTTATGGCTTTTTTTTAGTAAGCACCTGTTTTTACTGTTAGGCATTTATTTCCCTTCTCTTAAATATAAGCCTTGGTGACTTGGTGCTGCTGAATATTAATTGTATGGCATTTGGGTCTTGGATCATATATTCATAGAGTCATAGAATCATGGAATGGTAGGGATTGGAAGGGACCTTAAGAGATCGTCTAGTCCAACCCCCGTGCAGGAGCAAGTTCACCTAGATCAGGTCGCATAGGAACATGTCCATACGGGTCCCGAAGACCTCTAAGGAAAGAGACTCCACAACTCCTCTGGGCAGCCTGTGCCAGGGCTCCGTTGCCATCAGAGTAAAATATTTTTTTCTTATGTTTAAACGGAACTTTTTGTGTTCCAGCTTCATCCCATTACCCTTTGTCCTGTTGCCAGCTACAATAGAAAAAAGGGATGCCCCAGCCTCCTGAATTTTCAGAAGAGCCTGCTATGCCTTCAGCTCTAAGAAATATTCCCAAACAACAAAGAAAAACCCTTTTGCCTTTAATCTGAATGATGTGCAGATATCTTGACCTCTCTGAGGCTTACTTCAGGATCATAACTCATGGTTCATGGCTGGTCAAGCTTGTGACTCTGGGATGTTCCTGGATACACTAAGGAAGCATCAGGATCCAGTTGCCCATTCTTTGTGACATTGAGATATTTCTTTTGTTCTTGTGTCAATAACAATAGATTTACTTTTAAAAGGGGCTATTTCCTGCTTCTTCCTTATCCACTTCTGACACCTCTGAAGAGGTGATGATCAGTGATGATCTGATACCCATACCCAGTGCTTTTGGTTGTAACTGACAATAAAGATATAGCTTATTGCCCCAATAAAGCAACTTTACAGATAACATGTAGGTCAGGTTGGGGAACCCAGCCATTTGCAAGGCAGGTAGTGGGTTTTGAATTAATTTCCTTCCTCTACTCTCTTTGTATATCTGTGTATCGACCTTTATCAGAGATTTTTAAGAACCATTTGAACATACACTCTCAGCTGTATTTAGCCTGCTTCACACTGAATGTGTGGAGTAAGTGATTTCTTGAGATCCCTTCCAGCCTTGTTTCTGGGATGTTTATGACTCTCAATTTACCTGAACACACTATGCAAAAATGTTACTCTGCATTTTATATATGCTATGAGGCTGTTTGTTGAAGTTGCACCCCTCCCCAGGCAGTGTGTCTCTGGATGTTTTCAGTCTATATATGCGGTCTGGTCTCCATCTTAGATTGCTTCTTTTATGCCTGCTGTATATTTGTGTTTTAGTTGTTTTGTTTCCTTCTGGATGTCCTCTTAACATATTTCAGTTTGAGGAATCAGCTTATTTGCTTGGATACTTTTTCAGTAGCTGCAAGATCTCTGGTAGGTCAGTTAGATTGTGATGAACAAGAAAAAGAGAAAGATTTCAGGCAGGGTTCCTTCACTTCTTTGAACATAACCTATTCTGTGAATACAGCTTTGGTATTTTAGGCACCAATAGTGAGTGGATTGTTCAAAAATCCTATTTTTATTGTTGCAGATCACTGGGAGCCTGCAGTAATGCACTATGGCTTCACAATGCCATGAACAATTATCATGTTGATTGACCTGATTTTCCATATGGGATCACATAAAAGTCTGGAGAATTGGTTTGGATCTATCCAGTGGATCAAGAAAAATAACTATGTGATTTTTTTTGCCCCCTTCTGCTTCCCACTTTCCCCCTTCCCCCAAGTTGTGCAAAGTACCAGAGATATCTACACAAGTATTTAAAAGGTCATTTCAGGAACAACAATCCCTAAGGAGAAACAGTTCCTGCCTACGTTAGACGGTTGAGGGGCTTCAGGGGACACATTAGGACATCAGTGATAAGTCTCACCACTGAAATGTTGGAATTATCTCCAGGATATTTGAAAAAGAAACATCATTTTTGTCTCTGGAATATAGTGCAGTCAGCTGACTGAATGGGTCACAGAGCTCTAGTTTTGAATGCCTTTATTTTGTGGGGAGCTGTTGTTTTGTAGGGATGTTTCTACTTATGTGAAATAAAGGTTATTGCTATTTGGTATGGAAGCCAGACGCCACTGTCTGCTTAGGAAAATGCTACTTTTTTGCTACACTGGGGTGCCAAGTAGACATGTTAATATATGGCTACATGTATGCATTTTCCAGCCTTTTCTGTTATCAATAGTGGATGAAAAGAAAATAGATATATTTACTGGAATATCAGAATGTAACGAGAACACTCATGTCTGCAAAAAAAAGGTATTATGTGGCATTTTTGATCAATCAGAAATACAGTCCAGATCCTCAGGGGAAAAAATCCCCAGACAATCAACCAAAAAAAAAAAAAAAAAACCCAACCAAAAAACCCCTCCATAAGAGCAGTGAATGATCAAACTGCAATCTAATGTTTTTTCTTTTTTTTTTTTTTTTTCTAAGGGAGCAATGAATGAGGTGTTGACGAATGCCTTCTCCCGGCCTGCTTCAGCCACAAGTGCTTTAATAGAATGGGGTAAGTTAGCTACTGGCACAGCCTCTCTGCCCAGATCAGGGTACCTCCTGGGCCATAAGTTGGGATTTCGGCTCCATGGGATGAGGGGACTAGTCTGTAGCTGGGCCTGCTCTCATCAGAGCATTGGAGGTAGCTGGCACGGGTATCTAGACAGAGGAGCAAGGAAGTACTCCTAGGTCCTGCCAGACAGACATGGGCAATATGCCCAGTGCTTGTAAAGTGTTTTGGAGCAGGGATAGATGATAGATAGCAAATCTTACATACTTAATACTTACAAATTACCTTTCCAAAGACACACTTCCTTCCTTTCAGCCAGCTGTTCTGCCTCAGCACTCTCAGCTGGTAGTCTTCCAGAGCCGCAATGTTAGTTTGAATTAATTTCTTGAAAAATCTTTCTCCTTGCTGCAGTTTTCTTACCCCTCTTTTCTGAAGCTCTGTCAACTGAGTCTGATGTACTGCTATAAAGAGTTAGCTAAACGAAGGTTGTTTTCAACTATTCTCATTCTATTTCATAGTAAAATGATGAGAAAAATACTGATCAGCCACATACCTTCACCAGTCTTCTCTGTCCATGGTTTGCTGTCAATATTTTTGTGAACGTTTTCTTTTAATTTATATTATGTGGGTTTAGGCAAGGGCTCAATCTAATACTTATCAAAAGACAATAGAATCCTTTAATCTGCAGGCTCATGTGAGCTTTGGATCAACCTCTGACTGCCTCTGTCTGTATTTTTTGCCATGCACATTGAAAGCTCGGTGGCCTAGGTTGAAGCCCTCACACGGGAGAAATGAACGGGAAAAATCCAATTAACAGAAATGAGAAATCTACTTGCACTTTCACCTGTTTTTCTGTTTCTCAAAGTCTGACAGTCTGGAGGGACAGCGATTTTGAGAGTTTGCTACTGTCTCCAGTGATGTTGATACTTAGCAGTAGGTACTTTTACTACTCCTTGTTATCTTGATGGCTATCCCTGCATGCTAGGATCATGATTTGTGTATGGATGACTAGTGTGGTAGAAAGGGAGAACAGTCCTCAATCTGACTTGTGGTATAATGTGCTCAGATCCTAGTATTTTCAGTCTGCTTGTCTGATAAATCACACAGGTCTTTACATGTTCATATGCTTCAGCTTATCAATAAAATGGGAATAATAACATCTTGAGAAACAACTATGATGTACTATAGCAAATGCCCATCCAGCCCATTATCTTTTTTACCACCCTGTAGCAGTTTCTCAAGGTATAAGGTTTTGGTCACAACCTTGGTGATTTGTGTGAGAGTTTTTAAAGGCAATTGAAGACTTTTTTTCTATCCCATTCCTTTAGTGGCCAAAGAGACATTAAGTTTCCTCCTCAGCTGTCATAATTCATAGCCTGACATATTAACTTAACTCTTGTTGTTCTCACTTCACCTTAATGCCCTGGTCTGTGACTTGTGACAGATGCACATTCTGATTCATGGTCCCTGCTGTCTGGTGACTGATGGCCCGTGGCAACAGCAATGTCTTCAGCCACCACCACTAAATTTGACAAGGAATATGAATCAGAACCCTAAAATTAGGGGAAGTGAGTGAATCTCTTGAACATCTAGCTGTGATTACATGTCATATCTGTGCACAGACTTCACATACAACCTCCTCCTCTACATTATTTATATAATGAAATAAACCCTGTGTGTTTTGGAAATGTTTAACCTTTCATTTAAATCAGCCTGATCCTTTTGTTCTTATTTGAAAACGATGGCTGTGAAGAATCACAGGTGAATTTGTTACTAAAAATGCCCCCTCCAACTGTGCAATACATTTATTTCAAAGTCTAATGGTCTTCCATTGTCAGTGTGCAATCTTTATTAGGATCTTCCATGATTAATTTTGGAACAAGAACACGAAAGGGGCAGCCCTCCAAGAATGGCATTGTCTGCATTCACTCTCAGATGGATTTTTTTTATTTATTTCTTTGTTAATAGATATTTCATTCAGAGAATCCCTGCTGAGCTTTTTATTGCAGAAAATTAGGGATCATAAATCGTCTCCCAGAAAACTATAAATCCAGTACTATTGAAACATTCCATGGGCAGAGCTTGGCTCTTTGATGAAATCACTCCTTTTTCTTGTATAATTTATGAGCTTTTTTTCAGCATGGGGGGATTTATGCTTTTAAATTGCTCACCAGGGTTTTATTGAATATAATTTGCTAGCAAATTTATATGAGCCAAATATATTGCATTTTATCCACAATTATGAGCAATAAAATTGATGAGGCTTTACTTTTCATTTTCTTCTGGCAAGCAGAGGAAACATGAGTTTATCCTGAACTAAGAGTGAGGTTTCTCAGGGACACACGTGTACAATTAAAACAGAAAAGAGTATAGTCAGCAAGGCAGAGGTGCCATTTTGGAAACTTTATTTGGTGTATGGGAGGAGGTGAGTTAGATTTCTCTTGCTCCAGAGGGACTGTAAAACACTGAGGAACTCAGTTAAAGCCACTGAAGCCTAAGACATCCATCAACTTCTGCAGAATTTAAATCACACTGTTAGGAGGGAAGGTGTAGATAAACTGTCTAAGAGCTGCTCATCTTTCAGTGTCCCCTTTGGTCTCATTTTCCTATGATATTCTGGTTTTCATCTGGTTTATTCAATATAACTCTACTTTCTATGATTTCTTTTGTTTACTATATCTAGATTGTGTTCATTTCTGTATGCCTGTATTCCTTGAGGACTTTCCTGACTAAGAGAAAATAGGAATAAAACTCCACATATTATTAATCTCTCTAAGGCATAAAGAGCCATAAAAGTGCTCCATGTCCTGATTCTTAATAGGTGGTTATTTCCAAATATTATTTTCTCAAATTGACAGTTTTAAACCTCTACTTACCTTCTTAACACACTCAGAGGCAAGCATTGCAGCTTGCTTCTGATGCAATGTGTGACATTTGCAGTGCACCAGACCCCTTAGGTGACATGGTATGGGATAGGAAGAAAAATTAAGGTGCAAGACTACACCTGGGCAAAACGTCCCTCCTAGAAGGGTCTTACCCTGCCTTGACCTTTGTGCCTGAATTCTCATCTGCTTTGGGCCAGCACAGTTGCTGCAGCTTTGCCTGCCTGTTTGTCCATCTCTCTCTCTGTTGACTTCATAAGCTCTGAATCAGATCACTCCGTAGGAACACCAAGCCCTTACAATATAGGCTTGTGATCTGGGAGACAAAATGCTTAAACCAATTTAGCTGAACTGGGTCAAGTTGGTTTGTAGACAAACATTATGTAGGAGTTCAGAAAAAGACTGCATTTAGCTATTCTAAAATGGAAGTAAGGTGGTGGGATTTTCAGAAGCAGGAGGACACCTGCTTCTGGCCCAGACTGACCCACCTCTCTAACCTCACTCTTCACAGGAGGGAAACCACCTTCTGTCCTAATGAAAGTGTTCAGAGGAGACATCCTAAGGAGAATCCTCATAACTTTCCACTCCCGTTTTGGCCTTCTCCTTCAGGTTTTACAGCACGAGGGCTCAATTTGGCACAGACCATGTACCTTGAGGTTTTCCTTGCACTAAAGGAAATTAAGACTGCAATTTGAAATGGGCAAATCAAAGGAAATTCAAAGTTTAAGATCCGTGTGTTCTTTCAGCTATTTGTCCCACAAGAGCCCAAGCTGTTGGTATGGCCAGTGCGTTAACAGTAAATATCCTGTCTGGCTCATGCCCGTTTTTTTTTGCCATAGATGTATTATTGTTTAAACATTCTATAGGTTTTGGACTTAATGTATACAGAGTGATGATCGCTGGGGCCATAATAATGAAATATGACTTTCTTAATGAAATTTCAGTCCCGGCTTATTTCACTGCTGACATTGAGGTGACTGCAAATAAACACTTTCCAGAAGAATCAGTTAAATGCCTGTGTAAGCAATTTATCAAATACTTTAACATTTAAATAAATAAAAAAGAAGTGTTCAAATGTGGTATATTACTGGCTGTGGCTTTGTCCCAGTAACTTCACTCCTTCTCTTTCTAATAGTTAGATTCCCACTGACAGAAAACAAATCTCTCTCCAGCTTGGAGAATTTTATCAGATTTATCTGAATGTCAGATCAATGTGTAGGAAACAAATGGAGTCAGCAACATGATTTAAATTAGAAGTCTAACAATTTACAGTCTCCACTGGTTTCTCATAAACCGTATTAATGTTTGGCATTGGGTCCTGAGGAACTATAAATAACATTCCAAAAGAACATTTATATCTGCTTAGACTCTAGTTATAAGTCTTCCACACAGCTTAAATAATGTTGGTAATACCTTCATCATGAACAGGATATGAAAAAGTTGCCCCATACATGTTTTGTCTTTTAATGAAATATTATTTTCTCTTTAGAACTGCAGAACTGGTTTGGTTTTTGTAAAAAAATATTTGTTTTATTTATTCAAAACTTATGGCTACTATTTCCATTTGTTTTTCTAGATCTCAGTAGGTTATAAATCCCTCCCATCTGAACAGAGCTGAACAATTTTTTCACGTCTCTTCATGCAATCCTTTCTTCTCCCTTCATTTCGGCTGCTGTTGAAGGCCAAGCTCTCTCCTCAGTGACATGGGCACAGGCAGCACCATGACACAGGCAATATCTGCCTCTAGGAAGAGGTGGCACAAGGAAGGCATTATCAGGCATTTCTAAAATTGTGTCTAATTGTAGCAGAGTAGGAGACGAGAGTGATTTATAGCCATTCTCCCCAAATTGCCCTCACTCACTTCTCACATTCTTAATCCTTTCTCTCATTTTAATCTTTTCTCCTGTCTATGTGCAAATATTTAATTTCCTTCCTTAGAAGATTAGACACAGATTTTTCTTTTCCATCGAACACATCCAAATAGTTCTGTCCAAAATTCAGTTCTGTTCTGAAATCATCTGTTCCCAATCTGCCACGTGGTCCTTGCTGTTTTGATTGCCTCTCCCAGCTGGAAAAGAGCTCTTCAGGAAAAGAGTTTGTCTCTATTTCTGAAACATTGTGCAATTGCCAGGCTCTGAATCTAAGAAGTCTCACCTAGAGGGGGTTTCATTGGTCCAAATGTCAACATATATACCAGGACATCTACTTTTGGTTAGTCAGGGAACTCAGAGTGAATATTTTGTGATGGAACTGGCACCTAATCACGTTGCTGGTACCTAGAAAATCCACAAGGCAACAGAGAAGTAACAGACATCATGCCTCATACATATGACAAAGGCAAGAAGATTAAAATATGGAAAAAGAGTTAATGGTCTGGAAAATAACAGAGAGTAAAAAGAAGCAAAAATCCAACAAATGTTGCCCATGTCAACATTGTAAAAATAGAATTAGTTCTTACAGATGTGCACAGCACATTCAGGTAAACTAACTTCAGAGGTTTACAGAGCCTACTTCCTTTACAGACAAAGAAAAGAAACAAGTATGTTGGGAGAGCAATTCATCTGCCCTGTTTAAGGTGTCTGCCTTGGAAAGACATGAACTGCATTTCAGGTGTGTTTGTTTCTCCTCTTTAACTGTAGAGTGAGTTTAGACAGTCAGTCCAAGTGCAGATTTCTATTAGCATCTAATAGTAGGTGAGATGAGCCTTGGTGACCATGGCAGAATGGATGCTGTGATGCACACCATGCCAGAAGTGACGTGGCACCCTTCCACCATTATTTACCATAGGCAGCAAAGAATGGACTGCAAAGACAGAGTTTCAGGAACATTGGTGCAGCTGGCCCCCTGGGACCAATGCCAAGTGGTGTATAACTCAACCTACACTATGGGAAAGAAACTGTAATAGTGTCTTACGTACACCAATTCCCTCCACCAGCCCCTCATGTGAGGTAAACCATGATATTTGGGTCCTTGCAAATACTTTTGTTCCTTTTCAAGGCATACAGACTCCAGTTCACCTCGTCTGCTAGACTATCACCATGGCCTCTTGCCTTTCTTGGGCAGCCCTTCCCACAGCACTCTTGTTGCCCACAGTTAGAGCCTGGAAACTCTCAGTCAGACAGATTTCCAGGATTACTCGCTCCTTTGTATTCCTCTTGTCAGCTGCTGTCAATGCTTCTGTCTCCCCAGTTATCCACTACATATATTGCCATGCAGACTTATTGCATTTGTGAAGCAAAGTCTCTTGGTTGCATCTCCACCTAGCCACCCACACTCCTCCTCTCAGCCCAATGGGGCAAGCGAGACCATTTTGTGAAGTATTAAGGAAGTCAGCACACAGCAGTGAAGCTTCGCTTTACAGTTTTTGGTTTTAGCCTGACTCCTAAAAAGGCACTCAGATTCAGAAGTGTCTTTGGAGACAAAAAAAAGAAAAAAAAAAAAAAAAGAAAAGAAAAAGTGCCGAGGGCAGAAAAGGAAAGAATACAGACAAAAATTAAAAAGCCACAGAAACACTCAAAGAAACATTTCAAGGAGGTGGCAATTAGATTTAGTCCCTCAGAATGATGTGACAGTTTCAAAGGCAGAAATGTTTGACATTCAGTAGCATGAGAACTGGTGGAAAATTAATTCCAAGAATGTCTAGCCATGAAACCAAATGTTTCTTCACCTAAGGAAGTGAACTGCAAGAAAAACAAAACCTTTAGCTTGACCTTCAAATGACAATTAGTGGCTGATTTATTGGCATGGTTTTGCAGAAAATGGACAATGCTTATGAAGACGTTGAGAAGACTGTAGAATAAATTACTTTTTCTTTGAGCTTCAAGGGTTGTAGCCAATTTTCCACTTTGAACAGGCTCTGCCAGGGTGTCCTTTTGTTAGGTCTAAGAATTAAAAATCAAACAAAATAACAGCTTTATTTTAGCATGTGGCTTAGCAGTAGACCTGAGGCTACTACTCAATATTAAATCTCCACAATAGAAAAAGAGGAATAATTACACACTTTGTTATGGAAATTACACGATAAGTTCATCAGAAACTCCTCTGAAAATAAAACTAAGTACATGGTAATTAAGTTTTCCACTACCGAGTTATCTACTCACTGTGACTATTTGAGAGAAATTGCTGTGTTCTGCATGGGAGTCAAGAATCATATTAAGTTGCACGGTCCCGTGGTCCTTTCAGTTGAGGGAATCACAGAATCACAGACAAACTGTCAGAGTTCCTCTTCATTTGCAAAAGCCTTATTTTCCCTTTTCCCCTCAAGTGCCATGATTATCGGTAGCAGCCATCTCCAAAAGTGCCTCCAAAGGTACTTGGTGCTCGCAAAGCTGAGTTTAGGCTGTCAACGTACAAGTGAGATTTGCAATTTTTTTTTTTTTTTTAATGCCTAAGCTCCATTTTGGAAACCTGAAAACCCAGATCAACCACCCATCACCCACAGTGTAGCAGGCTACCACATGTCTGCTAAGCTGCAATACCTCTCCAAGTGTCTGCTTTCAGTCTGTGGCAGCTCTGAACGTGCCTCATAACACGAGAAGTTTAAATTAGGTCAAATTACATTGTATTTGTATGCACACAGACATTTACTGCCATTCAGCTTATGCATAACCTCTGGTAACTCCTGGCTGGACAAGTTTGAGTAACCTGACCATGTGTTTGATCTCTAAGTGCCACTAAAAGTCAACAGGGCTTAGTAACAAAGGCCCTTCTGAAACTTTTACTCAGAAATCGGCAATTGCTTGCGAATCACTCATGTCTGACTGATTTAAGGAAATCTTAGCAATTTTAGGAATACAACAGTAGGCAGCCTGTAAGAGGACAATACTTGCTAAAGGGGTTGCTTGTCATCAGATATCAATCCAGTGCTGGCCTCCATGCCACATTATATGATGGATTGTCCTCATATAGAGGTTTACTGCTTAATTTGCTTTCATATCTTCTCCGAGGAAAGTATAATTTGTGTGACGACGCAGAGGGGGAGTGATTCTCATTCATCACAGGACCACTAAAAATCCCAATCAAAGAGCAGAGACCAGCACAATGACTTGAAAGAAGACCTCAGCCCCGGAGACATCCTGGTAGACATCTTATTTGTGGCCCAGGGTGACAATGATGGAAACACAGCAAAGCATTCACCACGTCAGCACTGAGAGACAGGGACTCGGGGAAGACCTTAGGGAGTGCCTGAGATACTTGAGAGCAGACATTTCCATGTGGCAGGTCACCTGTGAGTTGCTGGTTACTCTTTTCTGAAATGCTTGAAGTCTGTGTGTGTGATGCTTTGCTGTAAGGAAGGTCAGTAGCCATTTCATAACCCTACCACTTTCTCCAGACACAGCAGAACATCAACGGTTGAAATAAGTGAATGAATGCCTGTGATCCATGGCGAGTAGGCACCTGAAGCAATCACCAGAATGCAGCTCGTATTTAGACAGCTTATGCTGGAAGAATTCCCCTTTTCAGATACAATCAGAGGTATTCTATCTCTACTGGCATTATAAGCTTTGGTAGAAGATCACAGATTTTAGTGATTCTCTACTGCCTTGTCACTTCGTTTGGCTGTCCAGACACTGAGCTGTCCAGAAATCCTGTATGAAGGTCACTCGGCACAGGTGCATAAGCCAACCTGCACATTTGCACGAAGACTCTTGCAGCTGGGACTTATTGGACTTGCAGTAAACACTTCAATTGACATTAGAACTGGTCTGAAACAGACCGTTCTGGATTGCAAGTAAAGGAAAGTGTCCTTATGCTATATAGCACATGTACACCTTGATTCAACTTGACTTTAATTCTGTATTGAAATAAGAAAGACCGAGTATGAACTGATTCAAAGTGAACATCAAAGGTTTGTACAGATTTTAAATAACTGGATATCAGTCCATATTGATGAAGGAAATTAATATTAGCATATTACCTTTGGAAATGGGGAAACTGATATGGACATTTATGCCCAGTAACTTTTAGGTGGTTAAGTTGTTAAGGGAGCACTTCAGTAAAGAAAAAAACAAACAACACACCACATTTGATTTTTTTACAACAATGTAAGGAGAAGGCCTACAATGTCTCACACTAACCAGAAACTTGGCAGTCCTGCTCAAAGGCTGGTTTAAAAAATTGTTTTATCCCAGCATCCCAAGCCACACAAGGAGTCGATGAGAAGAGCCAGGTGAGAGCTAAGGAGTTTCTAATCACTGCTTATGTTTTCCCACTTCTAACCCAAGCTTCTGGACTAAATATAAAGTGAGCTGTCAAGTAAATGCTTTCACGCCATATGCTGGAAACATCACAAAGCTTTGTTGGCCATATAAAAATCACTGCACATGGGAACAATAACTCTTTTTTGAAAACCAAATAACTATTCTGATCTAAATCAATCAGGTCTGAGAAAGACAGAAAATCCACACCATTCAGGATACGGTCATTGCACAAGTGTTAGGAATATAACAGTGATTTTTTAAAAAAACCCACACTTTCTGGTACCTGCCCCTCTCAGAGCTATTGTTTTTACATGTGAATTTTAAGACCTCTTATACCAACATTTTAGCCCAGAGGAAATATCCCGGCCAGTGACATAACACCTTACAGGTCAGAGTCCTTAACTGGAAGCCAGACCTCTTAGCTGATGGAGTGATCACTGCAAAACATAATGTGAAGTGTCGGTCAGGTTTTCCCTTGCACTTTTTCTCCTCCATTTCTCATTTTCAATGTATAATAAGTTGAGAATTAAATTCAAGAGACACAAATTGTAGAAATCTGGGTAGGCACTGCATTTTCAGATGTGCAATCTAAAATTTAAAGGTAGCTATGTCTGTGATTTCAGTTTCTAACTGCAGGTTTGTTTGAAGGCATAAGGACGTCTAATTTGATGTTTGTGTTTAAGTGGAGCTTCAGAAACTTTTGAGAATGTTATTGTACTAAAAACTACCAATGGAAAGGAAGACAGTACATGAGAAAACCCACGCACCTCCTGGGGAAGTGGCAGATGCATATATGGGGCAGGAACTTTCACTTTTATTTTCACCCTATCTTGTGTAATGAGCTTAACTAGCTTCTTACCACTCTCAAATGCAACAAAAATACAAGCCCACAACAGTAAGAGGGAGAGACCTCAGCTTCCTCTCTCTTTCTAGGGCTTTTTCGGGTAGCATGGGGGTGCAGCAGGGAACAGGGTGGGGAGGGACAGGCTTTCCTGCAGCTGCCTTTTCCGTTTGGGTTACTCTGGGGCACATTTGTGAACTGCAACTGTGTCCCCAATGACACTCCAAAAGACTCTAGGTGAGGCCACAGATGGTCCATGTGGGACCAGGATCTATGTAATTCCTTTTAAAAACAACTGGCTCCCCATAGGCTGGAATGAATGAGTCTGATTAGGTATGGTTTGTATCCCACAGCTGAGCAGGCAACAGCCATGACTAAGACCCCTCCTGGGACTAGAGCATGTCTGGGGCCCTGCTCATGCATGCAGTCACTGAGCTGTGCTAAGGATACTCTTCCCTTTATGCAGGGCACAGTCTCCTGAACCGTCCTTGAAGAAAACTGGCACACAGTTTCAGAAGCAACTGGAGTGGAATGGAAGGACAGCAGATGAACATACATGCAGGTGAAGTGGCTGCAGTGTTTCCAAGGCAGACGTGCAAAAAGTTCAGTGTTTATTATTTTAAATATTACTATTACAAATGCAGTGATCTATGTGGAAAAATATGAAGGAGAGTAAACAGGGTTGTGGGATAACCTAGAGGAAGGCAGCAAAGTGAAAGAGGGATTTGTAGCTGGGCTCTTTAAGGTCAGCCACCAGTGTGGTTACCACTAACTACTGCAAACAGAAGACAAAACAGAATCATGTGATAGCAAAATTCAATTTTTAGAAGTGGTTTGGGGTTTGTTTGCTTGTTTGTTTGTTCAGCTAGCATCCTGCTGCTTTATCTTTATCACTCTGCCTGAAATCTACTTTGCATATATAGCAAGTCCTCAACAAAAATCTTGCCTTCTGATCAAAGCCAGTCAAGGGAAAAGGCCAAAAGCACAGGTTGTAAATGTACCCAGCTCCAGACAGCTCTGTGTCACATGTGCGTGTGTGTATATAAACAAAATCCTCACCACATGATGCACTGACAGTAGATAAGATTCATGAAGTGCGCTAGTCAGGAAGCAGCACTGTGCTGACAAAACTGTGTGGCAGCTGTGAGATAAGCAGTGCAAAATGAGCAGCTGCAGAGCAGAACCTTCCCAGGCAGGCCTTGATACTTGTCCCCGTGCTGAGACCTGGATCTTGCAGCTGATTTTTGCACACATGGAAAAACCACTGGAAAATCTTTAGGATTTTTCCTAAAGAGTAGCCTAAAAAGTGATTGCAATAGCCTCAGTGCCTGGTTGTTCATGGCTACCCTCCTTGCGTTGCTCCCACCTGGCTCACCATTGAACTGTTACTGGAGCCACAGCATTTCTTGCTGGGCCTAAGAGAGGACTGTACTTTCAAATATAAATCCAGAAATTCATAAAATGTAAGGCCATCAGAGACTGTGCTGATCAATATTGCTGACTTTCTCTGTCATGTGAGGCATGGAGTACCATATACTGAGGGCCAGTTCACAGAGTTTCTTTCTTCTGATTCAAAAATCAGACTGGCATCGCTGCTTATCTTTGCCTCCTCATTGCTTACAACCTTTATTTGACTTCAGTGGACTTCTCTTTCTCAAATTTCTCTCTGTATTCCTGTTATGTCTCTGTGTGTGTCTTCAAAGCCAAGGTCTTCTTCCTGGCTAGCACCATGCAAGGCAGATTTTGCTAGAGACCAGCTAGTATTCCTCCCCAGTATGAGCAGCAGTGCCTGTTTGGTGCTTCTTGAACAGAGCTGCTTGGATAACCTCCAGGACTGAGAGTCTGTCTCTAGCTCTGCTTTGCTGTTTCTCTCCCACAAACTCCTCTCATTTTCCCTCTCCCTCAGATATTTTCCCTGTTCTGCTCCCTGATGCTGGCAATATGTTCTTTGCTGCCTTCACTGTATTGCTTGGATGTATTAATACTCAGCTACCTGATTACTTTTGTTTCCTTTCTTGACTCTATTGATTTTGCCATAACTGGATCCATCTGCTGCATCTGATGGACGGGTGGACGGGAAGGCTGTTTTTCAAATGGCTTCTTTCCTCCTTAAAAGGATGATGCTTTGCAGAACTCAGCATGAGAATTTTGGTGATGTCTAGAAATTTCCACAGAATATGTTCTGTGTCATTTCATTACTGCTCAACTATTTGCTGGTTATTATTAACAAATTTGATTATGGTGGGTCAAATTGTATGTGAAATATATAGTGTTCTCTTTCCCTTGTTCCTCCAAATAGTTATTTGTGCCAGTCATGTACTGTGCTCCGAGCCAATGACAGTCCCACAACTGCCAAAAATCCAGTTGGAGCAGGAGTCTGCCATGTTTTCATCTTTCCACTTGCTCCCTGGCCAACATCCTCAGCTTCTCTTCAAAATACCAGCTCCCTCATCTTCATGACTTGCTCTGTACATGTAGTGAACTCCTCCTCATCCACAGCTCCCTTCTCTGCCAGCAGGCCAGAAAAAGGAGGTGTGTTGTGAATAGGAGACACCTCTGTGGTTTGCCTTCATGTGGTCTCAATTGCTAACAGTCTGCGTGTTTTACCTAGTGGGAACCTTTCTTGGCAGAGTGAGCCAGATGCTTAGCAAAACCCATTCTGGGAGCAGTGCTGGAGGGGGTAGAAGAGCAAAAGGCAGCAGAGATATTTCAGACAGGAAGACCAAAAAAAGAAAAAAAAAAAAAAAGAGAACATGGATGCAGGAAAAGCAGTCTCTCTGACAGCTGCTAGTTATGTGCTTAAGCCTTTCTCCATGGCTCATTGGGATCCACATGCTGTTCATTCCTACAAGAAAGTACATCCCTTCATTCCTACAAGAAAGTTGGTCACCTGAACATATTACATGATTGTTATGCCTCCATGTGACAGGCAGGGATACCAAGACAAGCTTTTCAGTGGTTCACCAGCTGTGGATGCTAGATTGTGCTGCTTGGACAAAGAAAAAGCAATCTTTTTCTTGACTGGATTTGGCTTCCACAAGCTTAGCTGCTATTGCAGAGTTGAAAGATGGTATTATGAGTAGCTCGTTATGTGCTATACATGTCACAGAAAGTTTATTAGTATTTTTTTAATGCAGATGCATGTTGACTGAGTGTAATCTTAAGGCCATGTGAAAAAAAAAATCTGTTTCTGCTGTATTTAGCTGCCCTAAATGCTGGATTTGTGCATAACAGAGAGAAATTCACCCCATAGCCTGTGAAGAAGCTTTGTTTTTCAAGTAGGATAATAATCTAACATCTCATATCTGCAGGTAAGACCAGATTGTTGGCCAATGTGACTGATGCCACCTCTGTTTTGGCTTGTTCTTTTGATCCTGTGAAACAGGATCAATGGTAAATCACACCGGGTGTGCTACCAGCCTTTTGTGTCCTCCCATGCATGTAACAAATCTACATCTGTTCTCACCTCATGGCTTATGGCAGTGGACATAGCCACAGGCAGTATGATGGTGGCTAAAGGTAGAGAAGGTTCACAAGTTAAGTTGGGATAGGTTCAGAGATAATATGGAAGTTAAAGGAACTTCTCTCAGAAAATTAAGACAGATACATAATGTTTAATTGAAAACTATACAATGTTACTTCAGCTTTGTGGCTGACATTTTGATACAACACATAGGACAGAAATCAGCATTTTAATTTCTGCAATAGCTGCCATAGAACAAGAGTACTGTTCAGAAATTTTCTGTTACTGTCTGGAGTGTTAGTTTTTATGGTGCTATATATGTGTACAGTATGGAAAAGTTACTATTGCTGTGGGAATGTTAGTAATGAAATTCTTGAGTTCTCAGGGCTTAAAAATCTCAAATGAGTTATAAAGGAGACTTGTTTGCATTTCATTTCCTTAGTTAAAGGCAGAAAAAATAATTCCTTCAATCCTTTGTGACAAAATTTGCCAAACTAACACCTCTCCATCTTAAAGCTTTGTTTGACTTTTTCTCCAACAATCTCATGTATCCTTCGTTACTAGGATAAGAGAAAAATGTTTTTTTAATAGGCTCGAGGAAATCCAATGCCCTTCCTGCCACTATCATTTTCCCACTGACAGTTGAGTTCTGGCAAGGTGGAATTTTGTTTAGGGAAGAGTGAGAGCCCTGGGATTTATTTCTGGTCTTTATCAATCTTTGGCATTTCCCATGACTTCTGTCATTTGATTTTGCCATCTGTAAAAAGATGCTTTTGCTGCTTTTCCACTATTTTGTTTTTTTCCCTGAGTTTACTAAAGAGAATGTTAAATCCAGGTTAGTATTCATGCTGTGTAATTCACTTATGCCAGAATATTTAAACATCAGGTCCATTTTGGGTATTACAAAGGAGAATTTTCACCCCAATAGTTATCACAATTTTCTGTTTTAAAATGCTGGTTGCACAGCACCTGGCATTTGTCAGCATCCTCTTTTTGCTCAGTGAAACAGTCCATTGTTATATCCCCAGCATGCTAAAAAGACTAAAAGTTTTCATGCTTTTAGCTACACTCTGAGACTGACCTGTATCTCATGAGAATTTCTTTAATTTCCCCAACATTAAGTGGGAGAGGAATGTACTGTTATCATAGCCCAGAGTTGTCTTTGTTTATCTGAGAAACTTCTGAGAATGGTTTTTGAAAAGTGTCTAATACCTTTGATCACATCTCCTCCTCCGCGACTAAAATTAGATCCTAACACCCTTTTGTCAGGAAAGGAGTAAGGCCTAGGGCCTGAAGACAACAAGGAACCACATACTGCCAGCAAAACTGTTCTTTTTTTTTCTGATAAGTTTGTTGGAGCAGAAGCTGATCACAAGACAAAGCAGCTCTTTTGAATTAATAACTTTTCCCTTTGCACCTCATTCCACAGTACAAAGATAACAATAAAGAGTTTAACAACAGTCAATGCTTCATTGAGAAAAGCACTGTGAGGGTCCTTGTGTATTTGAAGGCAACATCAACAGGAATTGTAGGGTCTCAGGCTAAAGAACATAGGGAGCCTAATAACCTGTTACCCTCAAAGCTGTAGATTAGAGACTAGGTACACATCTGGTGGGAGTATATTCGTAGCAAAGCCAAGGTATTTGTAGAGCTTTCAGCTGTGATATAAAATGCTATTTTGCACTCAGGAAAGATGTAAGGTTATGTTTCTTCTTCAGACACACATCTAGATGTATGTACAAAATATGAAATTATAGTACCACTTTCGTGTCTTTGATAACTGCGTTCAAGACAGTATTCAGTGAAAAACTTTGCCAGTACACAGATAAGAATTGTAGGGATGAATGTGGTGTGTGAAACCAAAGCCATAATCATTGCTTTGTCCGTGAAGGGGCATGCAACTCCTTGGGATAATTTGCTGTCATTATAGTATAACAGTGTAAGGGACATGAGTCCATATAAAGGGAGTGAGATATGCCCTTGGTATTGAGGGTATAGGTATATGGATAGGAAGAGAGAGCAAGGATATGGGGGACATGCAGTGAGAAATGGAGAGAGAAAGGTATAGGATGAAATTAGTTGGGAAAGTGAAAAAGAACAAATGATAGCAAGGAAAGAAAAGACAAAACAAAGACTGTATAAACAACAGAGATCCAGATAAGTGGGAAAATATGTATGACAACAATGAGATTGATTAATGTATTACACAGTCACAAACATTGACCAAGAATTAATAATAAGGCAATGAACACAAGTGCCTTCAATCTTCTCTGCCTTCCAGAAGGCTCCTTATGGGCCCTAGCATTTTTGAATACTGGATGTATTGAGGTGGTTGGATAGAAAACTGTGTAGAGTAGATGTCTCTGCTGGCCCAGCTCTACCACATAATCTGTGCATTAATCCAATAACACTCTACAGACATGTAATTGTTGTTTGCAGCACTGATCCAACATTGATTTGAGGAAAGGAGGTATCTTTAATGAACATTGTATTGGCACTTGTTCTACTTCAAATTTAAAAAGTACCTAAATGTGGCATTTTAATACTTACAATATCTATATTTATAGAAATATATATTTTTATATATATATTATTTTTCACTTTATGAAAACAGAGCAATCAAAAAAGGAGGAGGCAAAATTGTTCTAGAGGATACAAAGAGGATGGATTTCTGAAAATGTCAGCAACTTTCTTTATATATGGATTTGCATTGGAGAAAAATCAACACAAAGGCAGAAGGAGAAATAATAACAAAACTTAACTGAATTACACTATGAATAGCATTGTTTGAACAAGCTATTTCATAACTACAAATCAGATGTTCTTTCTTCAATTATTCCCAACACATGTCCTGTACTGGACAGTGTTAACCTTTCAGCTTAGAGAATACAAATTTCTCAGTTTCAAATGTCATCTGAATTCCTAAATCTCTAACCTTTTACTTCCATTTACTTCCAGTTACTTCTATCCAAGTTGACAGTCTTCATGAATGGAACTTACAAGAGTGAAATTAGGTTCAGTGGAGCACATACTTTGCTATTAAGCTTGAGAGAGATGATGACAGCTTTGCTTTATCAAAGTCCTGACTTGTAAAGTGCCGCTGTCTTAGTCTCCTACAAAATACTATGTTCCTTCAACATCTTGCAAAGATGCTGGCAGCTATGTCAGCTTGATACATTGCAGAGTTGCTTAGCATCTTGAAAAAATGAGCCCTAAATTGATTTCATAATCTATGTTGTTTTGGGGTGGTTTTATTGGCTGATTTTGTCTCCTGAAAAATCACTGAAAGAATCCCAATGCTGTTAAAACTGGAGATGAAGCATAAACGGAGCCTTTAACCAACCCCATCCCATCCCCCAAATTTAATGATTCAGATAAAATGGAACATCCAAACCAAGTTGTTTTTGTTTTTGCAAAACCAAAACCTGAGTGATGAGGTTTTGCAAAATGCAAACCGAAACCACCCCAGTTTGTTCATTATAGACATGAGACTGAACTTGAAACCTTTTATCTGGGCCCTCTGTCCCCAGTGGACTTTGGTGGTTTGTTTAAAAATGGAACCTGGATTTAAACCACCCCTGATTTGGGTTGTGCAAATAACAACCTGACTGTTGTAGTTCCTTAACGCCAAAACCATAACACAGCCTTCTTGTTCTATCCCTAATTAAATGAAGTGCTTTTTGTTCAGGGCATTACAGAGACTGAAATGTACAGAAGAATATTGTCAACATTACCCAACCTTCTACTTTCTCCATTCCCAAAGGGCTTTATCCTAAAATCACAAAGCCCTCTCTCACCTCATCAGACCATCCCTGTGGGCTCTTGGAGAGATACTTATGCTTTGAAGAGAGCTACTGCTGCTTTCTTTGAAAATAGTGAACTTTCATTGAATTCAAGAGCAAGGTACCTTTTCCCACGTGTATTTTCTGGGTGCTTTGTGAAGGTTATGATACCTGTTTCAAAAGCAGCTGAAGCAAAGCAGAATTGGCCATGTTTCCATCATGGAAAGAGAGCAGTTTTGTTTCTTGAACAAGTTTTTTCAACCTCTAACCTCATGTAGGTCTGGTACCAGACAAAACAAGGCTCTCTGTATGGCATGTTCTGGCATTTCTGACAAATTCTACCATCTTGTCAATCTTCCTAAGGGAGTGCCTCTTGGCATAAAGGCAGCACTGTTCCCAGGATAGTCCTAAATACCTTCCTGGGCAGGGTCATAGCAGATTCTCTTAGGACTTTGTGTGAACCTTTTCCCATCCTGGATTTTTGTTTCTGATGGGCGTATGCTTTCTCAGCTTTGGCACTGTCTCTGCCTTGCCTTGCTGCCACAAGCAAGGTTCCAAGGGCAGTGCTTTTCATCCTCTGGACTGTCTCTAGACTGCTTTGAAAAGACCAGTGAGTGGTAACAAATTAAAACAAGGCTAGTGGCAGTAGGATTTAAAGCAAAATCATGTACTCCACCTCTCCAGTGTAACTTTTTAGGGGGGGTCCACAAATAAAGAGATGTCTGAAAACCACTATTGGCATTCAGAGAGGTCTCCTGGAGATCTGGGAAGGGAGATGTGTGCTGCCAAGAAGACAGCTCCACCCTGGCTCCCGAAGGAGGCAGAGTGTCCCAGCTCCCCCTTCCCAGGACCTGCTGCTTTCCCGGTAGCTGTGATGACATACCAAGAGTCCTTTTTCTAGGTCTGTAGTACCGTTGTAGGCTAAACTTAAGGTAACGCTTCAATTTATTTGTTTATCTGGATCCCATTTTCTGATAATTTTGTTGTTTCTTACAAGTAAATTGTTACTTCTCAGTGTTTTACTGTTGCTGCCATTCTCTGTTGGGATTTTTTTTAGGTGTTTTTTTTTCATGTTTGGATTCCAATAGATCATTTTAGATGAGGAGAACTTTTTAAGAGAAGCACAGGCAGATTAAAAACACCTCACCCTTTAAATATTGAAACCTGTGAATTTGACAGTGATAGTTTTCCTTGTCTAAGACTCATATCCTTTCTATACAACTACAAGCTACCCTGAGGAGAAACAGTCACAGAACCAGAGAAAGCTGGACATTTAACCAGATAGCTGGCACAATTACAATTGTACCACAAGTCAGCTTGGACTAATAAGTTGAATGAAACTCAAAGCCCAGTGTCTTTTTTTTTGCCTTAAGCAATGACTTTAATCCAGTATGTTCTCTTAAAAAGAAACAGGCCAAAAGCTAAGGACATAAATGCAATTCTGTGTGCCTAAAGTTAAACAAGGAAACTCATGCCAGCAGTGCCCCCTTAGCCTGCCCAGGAGCCCCATGGGAGGGAATGTTGTGGGTTCATCCTCTCTTTTCATCCACAGCACAGGGCAGGAGTAAGAGGGAGAGTTTTATTTCATGAGAACAAGAGAGATCTCCTTCCTTTCTCCTCTTCAAAGTCAGGAAAGAGAAGGCAGTTGGGATGGGGGTAGCGAAACAGAGGGAGGTCATAGGAGAGGGTTGTACCTTCTCTTTGGTATCCTGGGCTCCCTCCAGAGAATCCTGCCACTTAGTTGTCAAAATAAAACTTCCTTCCCCTGTCTCTTATCTTCCTGTTGACCCAGAGCATCTCCCTCCTAGTCCTTGTTTAGTACCACCAGGATATATTGCTCTTCTGCAGTTCCACCTGTTGGACAGTTTGCAAGGCTGGGCTGGATCAGTAAACGTGCATGCCTTGTGTCTGGGTCTCTGTACTACTACACATCTGGGTAAAATTAAACAAAGCTAGGGGCGGGAAGTGCCAGTATAACAAATCATATGAGCCATAAGAGCTCAATTTAGGACCTGTGCATATGTTTTCAATGCTAATTTGAAGCAAACCTTTTCAGATTCATGCTTCAGTGTCCCTTTGCAATGTCTAGAAATTAGGTACCTTCAATGCCTTTCATCCTTAGTACCAAGCCATTCCTTGGCCTATCCTGCCCAGACTCCTGGTTGGCAACTCCGTATGGCTCCGTATGGTTAGCAACTCAGACATCTTACTGTCAGAGCAACTGTCCCCGTATATTTTTTTCAAGCTATCACTAGAAATTTTCTTTGGTGTGAAGCCAGGCCCAGCCCTAGAAATTTATGAAGAGGGAAGAACTCAAAGCTTATCCCTTGATATTGCTCCTCTGGAAGGGCTGGGCACAAGCAGCTCTGAATACTGTGCTGCTTAACACCCTGATAGGTCCACGGGCTCAGATGCCACTGAGCATGGTGAAGACTGAGCCACAGAGACAGCCTCAACAGTGTGCCTAGAGTGCCAAATTGCTGCAGAGCTGTTTCTGCCTGCCTCCATCTCATGGCATCCAGCCACCCTTTGCAAACTGGGAGTAAGTTGGGCAAATGTCAAACCACATAAAAATATGGGTGTTTCAAAATTTGCCTATCTGAAGCAAAGGAAATGTTAAAATATTGGGCGGTTATGTAGCTGCACGCAATATGTAGGTTTGATTTAGAACAGGTTGGACAATATTGTTCCATTCTGTGTCTTCCACTTTTTAAGGAGACCAGGCTAGGCTCCAAAGATGACTCACCGCATCTGGCTTGCAAGCTCGGCTCCATTGTTGCCCCATAGCTCTCCTCATGTCACCCATAGGTAAGACCAGAGAGAACTTGAAAGAAGAACAATCAACTAAGGAAAGTAGGGAAGAGTATGACCACCTCAAGCGACAATGATGTGGCAGGTCAGAGAGGTTTTAGAGTTTGCACTTTAAGTTTTTCAAGGATAGATAGAAAAAAACAGCTAAGAAGAAGATACTTGTGAGAAAATTCCCTGCCAAAGACAGCCATGGTGGAAATATTTTTGAGAAGCCCAGTGTTCAGATCTGCTTATAACATGTGATTGAGTTGCGCTGCACAGCTCACTTCTCAAAAGCTGTTAAAAGTGTTCCTTCTGAGAAGGGCTATCCTTCCTCCCGTCCTTCTGCCATGAAAAACAGGTTTCTCACCATCAGATGCAGAACCTTTGAGGCAGAACTGGCTTGAAATATAAAGTTAATAGCATGTCCATAAATAAGTGAATTATCCTCAGACATTTTGGTGGATCTCTTAAAATATTTACTTTTTAGGGGCAAGTAGGGTAATGGGTTTTCCTCAAACCTTCAAGTTTTAGTGGGCAACAAAGAATGCAGAGTGGAAGCTGCTTACCAGATGTTCCATAGCCTGGAGAGATAAAAGGAGAGATTGTTTTTACAAGAATAAATGGTGATATAGTAGCCTGCACTGTGTAAAGTACATATTTTTATTAAGTCATTATGCAGTTGGACAAATAATTTTCCATATTTCCCAGTTGTAACCTGCTTCATCCATGTTGAAGTTTCTGCCAGTTCTAACTGCTTCTTTTTCACTTTACAGAGCTGGCAAACGTTTTAGGATTTGGTGGGGGGGTTTTTTTGTATTAAAAAAACCCTCACCAACTTTATTGCTTTAGTCATTTAAAATTACATCATCTTTTGAAATTTTAGATCTAATAAAGCTAATCTCATTAATAGAGTGAAAAAATATCCTAACACTCCAAAGTGACTAAACAGCTTGGGGAAATCACTTACTGCAGAAGACATGCCCAAAGGCAACAGAGGATTCCTATAAATGGACCTGACTTGGTTAGCAGTGCTGCACTAATTTATTATGTGTTGTAGACCTGGTCCTTAATCTATAAGAGCCAAACAACCCAAATAAATTAGGTGAAAGTCTTTAAAGCAGCAGAACAACAAGAAGGTAAAGATTTATTTTCCCATAGGATCTACCATCTTTTAAAATTTTCTGTGCTGTGTTCATGAAGTGAAAACCTTGAAATCTTGTCTCTGTTTTCAGGTCATAGTAAACAAAGAAGTCTGAAGAAGCAGACGTGTGTGTTCATGAAAAGCGTATGAGAGCTCCCCATTTACTCTTGTCTCAAACAGAATTCTCCAGAAGCTTGTTTTGTTTTTCAGCCTGCAGGTTTGGTTTGCTTCTCCTTGTGCAGTTAACCTCTTTCAGAAAAAAAAACCCACACAGAGAAAAAGAAAAATATCTAGTTTTCCTCTCACTTCCTCCTCCAGGCCAATTTTTTTTTACATCCTTATCAGAATACCCAAACTTGTCTCTATTCAAATGGGTCTGTCCTACAGATGATTTTCAAAGTCACAGGTGAACATAGAAATCAGAAGGATCTTTGCCTTCATCGTGCAGAGAAAGAATGACAGAGCTGAAGCAGACAGAATGTGGTAAGATTTTGCATTATCACCTTTAACAGTAAACATACAATACTTGGCTTTTATTAAGTACTGCAGTCAGGTGATACAGACCATAGACAGATGAACTAGTCTGGCATAATTGCCTCCCCAGTGCCTCTGTCTGCAAAATATAGGTTATTTCCAGGACTGAAGCTGAATGAAGCAGTATGATGCTGAAGTGCTTCTCAGATTTCTCTGGTTGTGATCAGGAGTGAAAGCACAGGTCCTGAGATGCTATTAATAGTCCCAGACTTCAAGAAGTCCTAGAAAGCAGGTGGTAAAGTCCACTTCCAAAAGATTTCTAATCTCATATCATGAATTTTGTACCTTTGGATAGTCCTAACTCTTAGAATTCATCAAAATTGAGCTGAAATTAGAACTGTCAAAGAGTAGCCTCATGCTAGTGCTATGAATTAAAGCAATATTATATGTAGCAGATCCTTGTAGCCTATGCAACATTCAACAGAAATTGACAAAATATCTTACTCCTGAAAAGGTTTGTTCTGATGTTAACACTGTCCACCTGCACTGTTTTAGGCAAGAGCATTTGACCCACAATTTATGTTAATTTCTGGTAAAAAATAAAATAATCCAGTAAAGTCCTAGATTGGACCATCTTAAGTGCATCATTAAATGTAAAACACGTGCCTTTGAAAATTAAAGCTCTAGTTCCTGAATGTGAACCTGTGGGATTATACTCTATGGTTCTGACTACATTTGATTTGTGAGATTTACAGCACTTTTGTGTTTTATTTCTTTTTAATCTAAATGAGAAATAAAGCCACAGAAATAAATGGAGCATTATTCTTGGCTCTGGTTCTCTTTCAGATCCAGACCCTGAACCCCAGCTGAAATGTGCCATGGATCTTAAATACTGCTTTCTTGAACTGCCTTTGGTTAGAGTAAAGCCGCTTTTCACATAGATGAATGTGATCACTGTCTCTGAATTTTCTGCTTGAATAAAAGAGAGAG
This sequence comes from Urocolius indicus, assembly GCA_013401255.1. Classification (NCBI taxonomy): domain Eukaryota; kingdom Metazoa; phylum Chordata; class Aves; order Coliiformes; family Coliidae; genus Urocolius; species Urocolius indicus. The sequence continues at coordinate 173,092 of WBNH01011351.1, read as the reverse complement.
TTTTAAAGATGCAGAGCTATCCATTAATTGCTATGTAAGTAGAAAATATAACAATGTATTACTTGACAATATAATCTGTGTTATTTTGAGATCCCGATAAGAATGAATGGCCAGTACATAAGGTAAGTAAAGGAATACTTCCTTTCTTGCAATCAGGTAAAGAATAGGAGGTAATTTAAAGTTTTCAAAAAGAACTAAACAAAAATAAGGACTTGCAGAAGAAAACTGGATTTCCTCCCATGAAAACATGAAAATAGGAGGAAATCTTTGTTCAGGAGAAAAAACAAGCAGTGAAAGTTTCTTATTGAAATGTAAATCCACTTGTATTTTCCACAGATTTTAAAATGGGAGCCAAAAAAACTTTAACAAGCAGTGGAAGACAAAAATAAAAAGATTAGAGACATCCTAAAATAACACCCAGACTTATATCAGTGTTACATTTCATTTGGGAAAAAGTTTTAACAACAAAAGGAATTGAGCTTGTAGTTTGAGAGATCTGTAAATAGCATTAGGAAAAATACATCTGCTTTGAAATTGCATATTAAATGACCCATGGGTGAGACAGTTTGTTGGCATATGATTCAACAGAAGTATCATATTTAAGATGCTTTTTATTTTTCAGTCTTCATTTTCCCTGGAGTTGGGTGTCATCAGCTCTGTGAAATGCCTTGGTCACAGTGTCGTATGTAGAGCAATAAACCCTATTGAAACCATAGCTGTTATGTGGTGTAAGATCTGCCATTATTCTTGTTGAATATTCCTGTGAAATAAGGCTTTTAACTCTGTTTCACTTCAGAAACTCCTGTGAAGTATAGGCCTACTTCTGTATGAGAAGGTGAGTGAGGAAAGTCACAAAGTGCAGAACAATTCTCTTTAGTATGTAAGCAATATCCAATACTTTTGAGCTAGCAATCTGACCCCAGATGTTTGAAAATGTTTCATGAGATGGTGTTTGGATATAAGTCTAGCCTGAAGCTTCACTGGAGAGATGTCTGGCAGCTCCTGAAACACCACAGAGGATATAAAAACTCAAGCAATGAGATCCTCCTGCGGGAGGGTAGGATTTAGCTAATGTTTTATTTAACATGCTGATGCCAAGTCCTGCTCCTCTAACAGGTACATTGCTGATCTGTGAGACTTAAACACTGATGTGTTTCTTTTTGTATTGCTTGTTCGCTGAACTCTACAGTCTTTTCAGCAGTTGAAATTTCCAGTGTTTTCTACTGCCTAAGTGTCTCAACAGGTCCAGCACCAGCTGGAAAGACATATGCAGGGTATTTGCTGTCTAGGTATTTCAAGAGCTGGAAGGGACCTCAAAAGATCATCTAGTCCAACCCCCCTGCCAGAGCAGGACACCTACAGTAGGTCACACAGGATCTCATCCAGGTGGGTTTTGAATGTTTCCAGAGAAGGAGACTCAACAACCCATCTGAGCAGCCTGTAAGAAGACTACGTAATATGTTAAGTGGAATTTAGTCTTTGTGGACTTAAGCTATTGTTATGAGCGATGGTTCAGTGACACAGAATCCTGGGATTTTTCAGCTACTCTGTACAAACGGATGAAGCTGTTGCCTCCCAAAGCCAACACCAAGAGGGCAGTCAAAGCAGCTCTCTGGGTTTCTCAGCACTGTCTGCTTTTATGTACCTCAGGTGCTGCTAAAACTGGCCTCCTCTGTATAAGCACCAAAGGGTAAATCCAATTACCGTGTCTCCTGCTAGAGTGAGGTAACCAGACATCCCAGACTCCCTGCTTGGCCAGAAGACCTGCGATTTTTAATAGCCATTAAAAATATATTTATTTTTTGCTGTTCTTGGCTGATCTTCTCCTTCCATGCTGATTAACAATGCTCTGATCTTTTACTGCTGCCTTTTAGTAACAGAACAGCCTTCCAAGATGGAAGAAGGCCATGCTATTCCTCTAAATAGTGTTTATGTACTCTGTAATAATTTTTCTTCCATGGTTGCTGCTTTTGCTAGTTTCTTCGATATCCTATTCCATACACTTTAAAAGTAGAGAGACTTCTCTTAATTTTCCACAATGCCTTTTATTTGGGTTTAATTTAGAGTTTTGACCATCACTTCTTTGCCTGCAATCCTTGCAGATATTTAATTACCAGATATGGTTTATGATACTGTTAATAATTTATCTTTTTGTTCTAAATGGAGTATTCTCTGCTATTTATCCTTTTGATTAATCTGTGGTTCTTTTCTGTTAACAAGGGACAGCATGGTTCAGGGAGTAGGCAATGGCATATGAAAATGTTTGCCACTATCTTGCTGCTCCACATCTAGACTGAGGAGGTTAAAGAAATGTTTTTGTATGAGAAAGACTTTGCTTTTCTTTTGCATTTGATTGCTCTAATTTGATCCTTAAGAAGTGATTTTAATAGCTGTTAAGAGTGAGACGGTGCTAATGAAAATGAACAGATTGCTACTGCATTCTACAATAAAAACAAGTGCGTGGTGATGTTATTAGAGGAAAAAATCTACATGTGTAATTGATATTTTCCTTTCCTATATTCTGTTTGTTTATAGCACAACAAATCCATTTACAGCTAAAACAATTGTGTGTAGCAAGCAGATTGTTTCAAATTAAATCAGATTTGTCCTTCCAAGTGGCACGCTGTGAGACTCGTGGAAGATTTAAGTAGCAGACACATATATAGGAATCCCTTTAATGTGCTCCTTTTTTTAATAAAAAACTCTACATGAATGGAAACTTTTAAAAATGAACTGTAATCACAGAAATACTTCGGCTTTTGCAGGTGGGCAGAGGAAATTCTACTTCACTGTATAAATCACCTAAAAATGTCTTGGCTTTCAAAGCTTCTGAACTCTGCGCCGTGTAGTATCAAAGGATTATGAGTGTTACAGAAAGAGAGCGTGGATTATGAGTATTAAATAGAGAGACTACCAGGGGACACATGGCACACACATGAAGAAGACCTTGTGGATAAATGGATTTATAGACTGGAAGATTTTTAGGCTCTCCTTCATGACTTGATGCCTTCATAAAATAAAAAAACCCCAAGTGGCTCTCTGCTGAAACAGGTTGCTGGCTATCACTGCACTCAGTGTTTTATCTCACATTCTCTTGGTTCAACTTCAGATCAGTGTATTTCATTCAGGTTAAGACTTACTGCAGCCCTGATGCTTTTCTTCTTACAAGAGGAAAAATTATCATAATACCTCCATTAATTTACTGTGTAATGACAAAGTCACAGTGCTACAGAATACATGTACTATTAGGAGAAAGAGGTAAGAGAAGTATTTTACCTCTAGAAGAACACTTTTGGAGAAGATCTCTGCAGTATATTTGAGTCAATGCAACTGGCAATGGCTTTAGCTACATTTGGAGTCATTGGTAGTACTTACCTGAAGTTAGCAAGCTACTGCTTCTGAAGGCTTAGGGAAGTTTTATTTCAAGGTCAGTGCTGATTTCCAATAAAAATGTATATGCTGTTTTTACTAATACTATGTTTGAATTATGTTTACAGAGTAGTTGCAGAGGCTGCAGCCTTGCTGTGCTAAGCATTGCACATGTACAAAGCAAGAAAGCACCCAAATGGTCTTACAGACCAAAATGGACCATAGGAAAAGGCAAATATCTCTGTTTTGCAGAGGTTTGAAGTCCAGATCTTCAAAAATGTTTCTTGTTTTTATGCACCCAAATCCCACTGAAATCAGCAAAAGCCAAATATCCAAGTGCCTTGAGCATCTGAAATGCCAGTGCTGGGACTGGCCTGAGCCAACACCATGTAGCACCATGGAGACGAGACAGACTGATTGACTGGGAGGGGATGCAGAGTTGTTTGGCTTGTGGAGCAGGGTCCCTGAGCACACAAGAATGCCTCTCCACAGAATGATCAGACAGGCATGCCCCCATCCATGTTCACTTATACTCAGTCAGTATGTTTTGAAGTCAGCTGGGTGCTTGTGACAGAGAGGCAGTGGAAGAGCAGAGGTCTGTTTCCAATCTGAACAACTACTTGGCTCTACTGACATCACTGACTCTCAGAGGAAGACTTCTGAGAGGCTTTCCCATGTCCTGTTCACAAGTTTGTGCCATTAGCCAAAGCCCAAATTGTCAAAATTGAGCTGAGTGAGGACTTGAATGAACTCTGAAGAAGACAGCTCTTTCTGTACGAGGATGAGTTCTATTCATGGTGAATAAATCTCACAGAATCAAACCTGTAGATAGTGAAAAGTAAACAAGATACTAGCAATCCATTTTAATCACACCAGACAGTTATTAGTAGCAGAACAGAAGGAAAAAGGGAATATATTATGCTGCATATCTCCCTTTAAAAAAAAAGCATTCAATAGAAAAATTACTTCCATTTGCTTGAGCTGCCATTTTCATACCCCACTGTCTTCATCTCTCAGCAGCCAAGAGCAGAATGGTGTGATTCATAGACTTTTTAATTGAAATTCAACACTTCCAAACCATAGGGCTGTTACTCCCTTGGAAGTCAGTGGCAAAATTCCCCCTGACTTCGATGGAAGTAAGCTTGTTCTGTCAATGGACAGGGAAAAATATGTCAACCTGGGTGATCCAGAAAAGGGCCTCTTACATGTCTTGGGCCATGCCCTGGTTTGTGTCCTGTTGATATCTTACTGATTTTTGCACAGCTGCAGATATTGTGGTTTTATCTGCCTCCTTTGAGAGTCTGCACTTCTGCCTAACTGATTTTATATTTAGCTTGAGATGTTCAGGCTAAATTTGTCATCTCAATGTGTTAGATTGTTCCAGCACATTGTATACCTTGTGAAACCCAGACCATTCCCCTTTAGTGTATGCTGTGTAGAGTAAAATCTTTAAAAACATCTGGTTGAAGGTTTTCTTTGTTTGCGTTAAAGATCACACCAGTGTAACGCTTCTTCTGATCACCTTCCTTTAATATCTTCTGTGATTTATCTACTTTTCTATGAATATTCATCACCTTTTCTGACACCAAATGCAACTCTCTGTAGAACACTGGGTGTGCAACTGCAGTCTCCAAGGTTGCAAAGCCAGATCCTGGATGGTGTGAGCTGTTTGGTTTGTTCCAGCAAAGCACTTAAGCACTGCCCAAAAACAAAGCGAGTAATCCAAGAAGCAGAAGACAGTGTCTCTCTTTACATACTTTATTGCTGAGTGGAATTCAATGGACTTGTGAGCCTCCAGCTAATAAATGGGAATGATTGCAGAGCAGCTGGTAGTACCAGGGCTGTCAGACATACAGAGACCATGGAGAACAGGCCTGTCTGGCAGAGCCTTCACAAAGCTGACAGAGGAGGACAGTCTTTGAAAGAGAGAGATGCTTTAGTTAGATCTATGTTCAAAACCTACAGCTGGAGCTAATTATTTTGCCTGATTTTGTATATTACTGAGATGCCTGGCTAATCAGTAATCCTGCTAGACTGCTATCAGTGATCTATGGGCAGTATGGATGGGTTATCACCTCTTCTACCACTCAGGAAAGATATTGGATTGATTAGTGTCAGAGACTGAGTCTCTCTAACACAGTGGTTCTCAATCTCTTCCAGACCGTGACCCTAAGTCACAAAAATGGGGAGTTTCAGGATTCCTCTTCTCTGATCCTAATAAAAGAAGGGTGTTTCTTCCACATGTATATGCATCCCTGCAGGCTCATCACATCCAGTAGACTGATTTTACTATTATTTACTCATTGAATTGATTAAACATCTGCAGCACTGCAAACATCATCTCTTTCACATCCACTTAAAGTGTAGTCACCTACAGCTTTCTAAGCCACTGATCTACAGATCTGACTTGCTGCATGCTTTTGCACTCCTCGGTTTGAAAGTGGTGTCTCCAGCTATTTACTTTCTAGTAATTTGCTTTCTGTTTCTGCTCTGTAAATCTTCTCCCTGGAATAGATCACCCTTGCTGATTTAGGGGAAGGGTAGAGAGCTGATTCATATTAAAAAAAAAATCAAAACAAAACAGAAAAGAAAAGATTTTGAAGTATTTATGTGAATGGATTGTCTGATCATAAAATTCAGTTGAATTTCGTGAACTACTAGATGCACACTCAAATTTTACATGATAAGAGGTAGTAGCATAACTACAATTCTTACTTTTTTTTTTCCTCTATTGATCAGTTCAAGTGAAACCAGTCAAGTGAAATCAGTCCAGTCAGTTCTGCCAGCTCTTCCACCAGTGTACTTCTGGTGAGGTAGGTAGCAGTGTGCTATTGCAGAGCACTGCACTGGACATCTGCGCAAATTTGTAAATGTAAATGCATTGCAGAAATGCAGATTATCCCAGTAATATGTGGAAATGGCAAAAAGAATACTAGATCTCCTAGATGAAGAGTTTTTGCTAGGTCATCCATAACTTTTCTTTTTCTGCAACTTTTGTTCATTTTATAAGTGCAATTAAAGCTATTTTGGTCAATTTTATAAGTGCAATTAAGGTTATTTTGGTCAGAGACCTTGCCGTGCTGTATAGTCTGGTCTGTTGTGTCTTCCCACACTTTCCATGTTTGAAGCAATTTTCCTTTAGGAAAAAAGGTTACTTTTCCTGTTTGTGAGTCAGACACAGACTGCACACAGCTGGGAAACAAAGTGGATTTGTAGCAGCTAGTTTGAAGGGGAATAGTTGGTACAGGAGGATCCTACTCTTGTCTCTCCTTTCAGCTCTTTTTTGGACTAGGACAGTTAAAGTGTAGTGGGAGAGTTCAGCTGTCTCCTCTATATAAGAATGAATAGACCTTGGGGACACTCTTGTTCCTGTTAACCTCAGCAGCATGGCCAGGAGCACGATTTCTCCTCTTTGCTGTCTCTTGACTCCTGTGAAGTAGCTCTGGGTAGACTCTTAGGGGCTTTGCCATGTGGGAGCAAGGATCAAGGCAGCAAGCAAAAATTTTGAAACTTCCCTTTCATGAGTTGCCTCTTCCTAAATGTCATTGTAACATCAGTAGCCCTACATTTGTGATGACAAGACTCTAGGCACTTTATGCTGCTTATGAAAGCATACAGATTTTCTTTAAGTGGTATTAAAATTCCAAATTTTTGTTGTTTACTATCTCACACAAGTAGAACAGGACAGATGTTTATCTCTTTTATCCAGGTACATTCTCTCTGAAATACTCCAAGCACCTGTTTACAAGGGAGAGGAGAATGATATTACACCTTGGCTAAAACCCTAAATCAGTTTTCAGTGAGTCGTACATTAAATTTATATTTATCTTAACAATGCTGAAACATTCAAGTTTTTCTCTGGTCTGCTTAAATATATCAATAGGTCTATAACTGACAGTAACAAACCACAGTATCAGATCAAATGAAGGGTACAAATGCAGTTTTGCCTGGAAAATGTCACAATTATTTTCTTTTCCCTCCTCCCTCCAAGTCTGCAAATAATGCTGTGTAATTGACATTTCCCACTGGACAATAGATAATCTGTTCAGCTGAGATAAGTTTGATGTGAGAGAAAAGAGAGCTGTGAGAATTTTGAGAAAAGATGCCTCGTTTATTGTAAAGTGATGCTCCAAGGAATTACGCAAACTCAGAAATGTAAGTCTCATCAAGAAACCAAAACCTTATGGCAGTCTGGCTGGATCATTACACCGTGTCTGTGCATGTAGGTGTCTTAACTTCTCATGACGTTACCTGAGAGATCACTAGAATTGAAGATGCTCACATGTCTTTAAGCACTCATCCACATATGCACATATCAGCATTAGGTGTATTCGTCATCTGCTTGGCCTCCTCATCCCTCTCTGTGCCAGTCATGTGAGCAGTGTCACCTCTTATGGTCAGTCAGCTGCAAGGTCATACTGTATTCCCCTTGAGAGTATCTCTTCTTTCTGTTGAAGGGCAACAACAGGAAACAGCAGCAAGAGACCTATTGATTTTAGCTGATTAATTAGTTACTTGAATACGAAGAGGTGAAGATGAGAGTGAGACTCTTCTTCTTGGGATGGATATGCATTTCCCTTCAGTTTGTCACTGGACTTATTGTGGGTGGTAGAAAATCCAGAACAGATCTGGGAGAATGGACTAGGCCTTTTAACCCTCTTCTTCCCAGATGTGCCCTAACCACTAGCTTACAATCATATTCCTTACTGCCTTTTCTCTGGCTGTTGCTGTAGCTCTTGCATGCCCAGCCGTGCTGTGGCTCAGTGTCAACAGCGAGAATGAGGAATGCTCTTTCCCAGTGTATCCTATGATTTGGTGATTTGAGCACTTTTTAAGGTGTGGGCTTAATCCCTTTTAGGCTGATTAGTTCCTTTTGCTTCCTACTCTAACCTTTTAGTATCCAAAGGCAGATACCGATGTTACTGTCTAACTTTTCATGCTTCTCCTAAATACTTGTTCAGGTGTATTATTCACACACCAAAATGATTCTGCAGCACAGCTTTGTGTGTCTGTCTCTGCAGAGCATACACTTTTGCACATAAAGTGAATAAAAATGGAAATATCCAATGAACATTTATATAGGAGGAACAATTGAATCAAGGTTGTACATTTGAAGGAGAATCGGATTAGCATTTGTGTAAATCTGGTTGTGTCTGCAGCTAATATTTAAAGAACAGGATGCCACCTTCATCACTTGCAGAATTTCACAGAGAGAGCTGCTCAGGATATTACTCTGAAGTGCTCCAGTCCTTGAAAGTAACTGTCACTGTTTTGGTCCCTCAGGAAACCGTACAAGAATTCTTCTTGGTTTAAAAACAGATAGCATGTGCTTTGGAGACCTGTTTCTCTATGCCAGCACCTTCACACAACTATGAATGTGTGGCTTCTGATTTCCACTGCTTTTACATTTCTCCTTGTTTGAGTATTGGCAGGGCTTTTGTTTGCAACTTCTCTGTTTTTCTTTTCTTGGAAATAAAAATTCCAAGTGACTTGTGAATCTTACAGGCTCTTACATCAATAAAATTTGCTCCTAAATATTATGATGTGCAATATGTTTCTAAAGGTACTGTCTAGCTACTTAGTTACAAGGGATAATGCACAGTCCAAAGGTTTTTAACATCTGTGTCTTTACAAAATTTATACTACAGCTTGGCTAACTGAAATAATCTTCCTATGTTACAATGTATTTTATTGTTTTCTATCTTTGCAGAAATATTCAGCAAGCAATAAGAGGAGGATATCCTGATTCAGTTACACATCTTTGTACCTAGATATTCTTTACAGCTAACAATATTTCAGAGCTGCTTTTAGGTTTTTTATCCTCCCAGTGTGGTGTATCCCTAAGATACAACGATCCACTAGTAGGTAGGTAGAGAGATACATGGATGGGCTTCTGTGTCCCTGTGTCTTTTGTCCTGTTTTTGCTTTTTTGTTTGTTTGTTTGGTTGGTTTTTGTCCTGTTTTGGTTTTGTTTTTTAAATTCATCCCTCTGCAACTGTTTGTCATCCTTGTTGCCAGTTGCATTTTAACTTTTTGTTGTTTTTTTAATCTATACTTGTGCTCTAACAACAGATAGAATTTTAGAATAGTTTGAAATGGAAGGAATCTTTAAAGGTCATCTAGTTCAATCTTCCTGCAATAAGCAGGGACACGTTCTGTTAGATCTGGTTGCTCAGAGCCCTGTCCAACCTGTCCTTGAATGTTTCAAGGGATGGGGTATTTATTGCCTCTTTGGGCAACCTGTCCGTTTCACCATTCTTATTATAACAAAATTATTCTTTATATGTAGTCTAAGTCTGCCTTCTTTTAGTTTAAAACTGTTAAACCTTGTCATATCACAATTGCTGAAATGCAATACTGTTCTGTTGTATAGTGAAGAAAATGTGGTGAATTTGTTGGCTTGTAAACTGTAATTTTGACTTTTAATATCAAAAAGTCATGATTAGTAAAACCAGAAGAAAATTTTTCAAAGCTTAGAGACCACTTCGTAGAGCCTCAAAATCAGCAGAAAGCGGAAACATAAATTTCCTATCATACATTTTTTCCAGTTTCCAAAACATATATAATTATGGCCAATCCTGTTTAAATTGTACTCTGGAAAAAATTATTTAAATAGTAGAAGATTCCACTGTATTAGGAAAAACTTATAGCTTCATGAGAGAGGATGCTGTGTCTAGCTCTCTAGAAATTTGGTTGAAGTACAAACTGATCCTGCTGAAAGGATCAAAAATCTGTGCTATCCCTGCTAAGTGGTATTTGCATACAGCTGCTCAGTGACAGATTTACTGGGAAAGTTAAAGGAGGAGAGCAGAGGTGGAGTAACAGTGTCCAAGCTAAAACACCTATGACTAAAACTAAAGACTTTAGACTAAGCTAAAACACCAGGGACACCTCCCTGGCACTTCTCAGAGATTAGGAATTGCCCATTTCACAGCTGTTTGGCTAGAAAAAAATAATGGAATTATTCTCTTTCCTATGCTTCAAAATATTTTTAAGAAAGTTGACCAGAAAATCATGCCTTTTGAGTGTTTCTCATTTTCATTTCTTTATGAACTTTTTTGCTATTTCGCCACTGTCCTCTTCTGAAAGAAGAGGAATTTCTCATTGCTTCTCTCCTGTAAGTGCAGCATTAAGAGGCTGGAAAGACCAGGTAGATGGGGTGGTAGCATTTTCATCAGTAAGCTTAGATCAAAGACATGATTGGAAAGAATCTTATCTAGTTATATTTAACAAAAGAAACATAGAAATGGAAACTGCAGCTATTTCCAAAATTACACATTCGGTAGTGCATAAGGAATAAAATGGTTTTAGAGACAAACCAGCTATCTGAGCCTTAATAGGTCCACATAGGACAGCCACATGTTCAAAGATAAATAGAAATCTCTCCTTCCTTTCTGCCAGGACCTGGGAGATGAGGCAGCACAGCTCTTGGGAAGGCTCAAAAAGCCAGTGTTTGAAAAGGTGCACAGGAAGGTAAATCTGGGCAAGGAAGAGCCACCTGCAAGCCCTTGAATAGCGTATTGTACTTACGATTCTCAGTCTGAAGCACAAGGCAACGTCTGACTTTAACATGAGGTGTTTTGTGAGGTGTTTTCATGGTGTTTTGCCTGAGGAAAAACAGTGCTGTTCCTGCCACACTGATGTAGAGGGTCTCAGTTGGATGTATTCAAGCACTTGTGCAGTGCCTTTAAGCTCTTCGACAAATCTAATTGATTTTGACTATTTGTATACTTAAGCAGAGGAAAGCCTTTTGTGCTGGGTTGGATTGGTGCTATAATGAGCACTGAATGACTCGAATACCTTCTCTTCCTCTTTTCTTAAAGCTGTCAATATTTTATTTTCAGAAAGAGCACAAAGGAAGCAATGGTGAGGAGAAAGAGGAAACTACTCCCAGTGCTAAAACCTTGTTTTGAGTTGTGGACATAATGACGAGATGCATTGCCTTTCCTAGTTCCGTAGATTCATGATTGATTTACCAGGAAATGTGATGTTATTACAAATGTGGGGCCTAATTTGGATTTTGTTGCTTGGGAGTTGCCTGGGTGGGGAAGGAAAGTGGGATCCTGTCTTTATTTTTGCTTCTCTTCTCAGCCTTGGGAAATAACATTTGTCTCACTCCTTTTGCATGGTCTGCTCGTCACTGCCATTTGCTGAAGCAGACCAAATACTGTTAGTACAGGGGAGCCCAGACTGCAACACTTACTCTGCCCTGTCAGGCAGTAGCTACATTTTAGAAGGAAACCGCAGTACAAAAGTGGGATCTCAGGTTCCATGCAGTGTATGCAAAGCAGTTTCATTTAAAATGTCAGGTTTACCTTGGCAGAGCCACTCTTTAGTAGGGATTAAGGCTGCAAAAACCACTGAATCATACTTTGTGTTTCCATCTGTGTGCCAGGTCACAAACATAAATTGTAATGTTGGCCCTCATCCGTCATCACATAACACTCTGGCATACTTTTTCATTCCCTGAATATGAGAGGAATGAGAAGGTTACTTGGAAAGTCATCTGTCTGAGAAGCTGTCCTGTTACAATTAGTGGGCAATCTTGAATTTCATCTCTGCAAGAGAAGAGTGAAGGGTGGGGGATGGGGAATGGGATGTGTACAGTAAGTTATCAGAGCCTCTGGTAAACCAATCTGACCATGCCTCAAAAGGCTGAAGCAGAAAAAAGTTGGAGGAATCAGACAATCCTATTTTTTAAAAAAGCAAAAATGTGTGAAGATGACCTCAAAAAGCCAAATTTAGATCTAGATATGCATTTAAATTTCAAGCAATTCTAAATGAGGGATATTTAGAGGTGGGAGTTTGGTTTGGCTTGCATCTGGTACCATTGAATCACTTTTCTTTCTAAAATCTTCTCAGTGCCAGAGTGAATGAAAGGCAGCTCTTAGGTGGGAGCAGTAGAATAAGGGAAAAACCATAAAACTGGATGAGGGTTGTAACTGTAGATTAATCACTTAAAGTTAGCAATGATGACCTTGCAAGCTATCCAAAGCTATCTTCTTCCTTTGCATCGCTTCATATCTGGACTGCAAGTCAAAGGCTGTTGTCCTTAGCTGTGCTTCTGTCACAACACCTGCAGCCTGTGTACAGTCAGATTTGAAAACATCTTTTAGAGCCTGCAACACCCAACCTAAACCACCCTGGTGCTGTAGTAAGGCAAAAAAGATCTTTTTTTCATACCATCCATGTTTCTTTCAAAGATGCAAAGGACATTATTCTTTCAACAACTTTCAGACAGACTGCAAAAGAAACTTTGCACTTCAGAATTTTGTGTTATGTATGTTCTCTCTTTCTTTGTTCCTTTCCTTGGTCAGGAAATATGTTACCATTTTTCCACCAGCTGTAGTGTGGGATATTAGATGCTCTGAGAGGAAAATAAACGCTTAAGACTTCCTTCCTCTGGCACTTCATTAATGCCAAGAAAGAGACTAGGCAGTGTTGCTTTAATTAGCAAGCTTTTGTTAAAAGAAATAGTTGGAACTACCTGTTTGCAGTTTTACCCAGCCAAAGAAACAAAAAAATTACATCCTAGAGCAGAACATTGCCTCTAGCAAGAGCAATGGTTATAATATATTTGGCTATATGTGTCTTACTTCGCAATTTTATTCCTGACTCCTGCTGGGGACTGACTTAGGCCTTGAAATATAAGCATTGTGTTTCCTGTACTAATTTAACTGCTTGGTGACTTGGCATCACTGCTTTTTTGCCTCCTCTCTAAACCTGTGTGTTGTGTAGTCTTTTGTCTTATTTAGATTTTTTTTTTTTATCAGAATACAGATTAAGGTTTCTGTAATAGTGCTCCTGATTTTTCATTACTTGCTCAGTTCTACCTGAACTATTTTGCTTTTGTGTTGCTATTAGTCTTCAATCATATGAAGTAATAATGAAAAATCACAGCATTTGGGTACTGACAGACATGCCCAGAATTTTCAAAGTGTCCAGTGATGAGTAGAAGAGCATGATTTGGCTGCATGAGCAGGGATTGCTTTACCCATTGCCATGGTAGATATTGTTAGCATACATGCAAAGGCATTGCTTCATGTGTTGGGTGTACGTCTCCCTGCGAGGTACTTCTGTAGCAAATTATGAAAGACATACAATTGAAAATTTTATCCTGAACCTTGGCAATACATGTCTAGGTTGCTTCCTGAAGTATGAAGCTTTCCATTTCCTCTCTGTTTTTATCTTGCCATCGTTATTGCTGGTTTTAGTAATTTATGTAATTCTGGTTTGAGCTCCCGTGAGCTCTTCTCCAACATTATTCCAGTTAGTTCTGCAAATACATGTTAGGCAGCAAATTACAAAAGGATGGTTTCTAAATGGGAAGCATTTTGAACAAAAGAAGAAAAGTGTAATTATTCCAATGAGGATTTGAGCAAACCCTCAGAATTAACATTGCTGCTTTTCTAAATGTGTCACTGTTTTGATTAGCTTATGTGCTTATACAGTCCCCGCCGTGGCAGTGACCATAACTGAATAGCCTGTAACCACAGGCAGAAAGCTATTAGAGCCCATCCACAACAAAGCAGCTGTTTCAATTTTCTTCTCATCAAAAGCCTACGCTACCCAAGTGATGCCAGTGAAGTATTTGTTTCTGTGGGATTGTTATCTCTTTCTACCATTCAAAATACTTTTTTTTTTCCCAGAACACTTTAAACTTGATACATTAACAATGTTTTTAAAAAGTGAATTCTTCAGCACATTCTTTGGGCAATGCCACAAAACAGCCCTTGAAACAGAGAAAACAACCCTAATTTCACTGACCACTTGAGGGAGGTGGTGTGTTGTCTGGAGGGTGGAACCGAAACCAGTGTTGTTAGTAGCTTGCAATAGAAATATCAAAGTTTTAAGCCTTTTGTAAGCTAAAGGAAATTCTGAACTTTAGCAGTGACTGCTTTTCCTCATGAAGCCATTCCCCATGCAGTCTATGATAATTCGTTTGTGACTAGCCAGCTTCTGTTTTCTGAAGGGCAGACAGTTTACACAATAAAGAAAAATGAAGTTGAAGCAAAGAAATGTCTTAGTTTTCGTCAGAAACAAATTAGAATAAGCAAAATCTAAGGAAGAGTTCTAAAAGCTGACAGAACAAAATGTGAGATTTCAATAGCTGAGCAACATGTTTTTCAGAATAAGGATGTTTACTGACCGGCCTGAACTCAAGTAAAATTGTGAATGTAAGAGTTCTTTATTCCCTTCATGAGTAACGTGCAATACTCAAGAGATGTGACCTTTTATCCTTTCCTCTGTCTTCCCTACCAGTCCAAGGATTCTGGACCTGGTGGTGCTGCAGAACACTCGAGGTAAAGGCAATGTAAATGTGATAGGACATTTTTCCATCTGAAGGATTTGGAGGTGATCCTAGAGTTTGGGAGAAATTAGGAACTGATACATTTCAGAATTACTATTAGAACTGGGGTTTGGGCTCATCCTCAAATGAAAATAAAATTTTTTAAAAAGCTAAATGAAATGAGCAGTCCATTCCCGCACCCCCCCGCCCACCCCCACCCCGCCGTGGGGCACTGCATACATTAAAGCCACAGAGGATGGCAGAATCACAAAAGCTCCACTCATCCCACACGTCATCATCAACAGTAACTGTTTCCATGTCCTCTGAAGAAGTTACTGCAAAGAAGGTATTTTAAGTTATCCTAGAAAATAGAGCTAGAGTGGACTTAGAAGTGAAAGCATCAAAATGGACTAAAGCAGAACAGCAGGATTTATTTTATGAGTAGAACAGAAGCTGCTGCATGTCTTTTCTCCTGTTTACAAGTCCAAACTTAACATTTGGCCTGTCCAGAGCAGGATGACATGGCTGATTTATACTCAGCCAGTGGAGCTTTATAACCCCGGGATCTTCCTCTGTCCACACATCCACCTAACCAGTTGTTCCCTATCCTGCATCTGAGATGATTCTTTCTGGCTAAGTGTAGTACTTTGTGTTCTTCCTCATTGAATAATATCCTGTTATTTTTTCATGTAGTTTTAGTTTTTGGGATCACTCTGAGCTCTTCGGCATGTCTGAAGCTCCACCCTTCCTATTGTCTGCAGATTTAATAAGGGCTTTCTGTTTTCCATCACCTAGACTGTTCATGAAAATATGCTCACTGAAGGAGACTTCCCCCAAACTCTGATTAACAGAGATTAGCTTAAATCTAAAACATATTTAATTGTTCTCTTAAAGCTTTATATCCACCTACCATAACTCAGGATATTCTATATTTAATGTAAGCATTTTAATTAGCTGTATTTTCTTAAACATATGTATAATCTCTTCAAGGAACAGAATTGAGTACTGATTTTCCCAAATAAGTCCCTCTAGCTGTCCATCCTGTTTTATAATAGGTGAACTGTCTGTTATAGATCATCAGACTTCCTACCTAAAATACTCTAAATTGAGGGATCTGTGCACAATAGTTTGGGCTCTGTAGAGGGTTTATGTCTCTTTATCTGTCAGTTTTACTCTGGCATCAAACAGAGTTTTAATTCCCAAATAAAAATAACTGTGTGAGTTTTCAGATTACTAAGAATCTGAAATCTGATGGGAAGTGAGGGCTTCAAGTGACAATTTTGACATAAATAATGCTCAGTTTCTGTATTAATAAGAATATGCTGATTAGTCTTACATTTAGCTGGCAAGTAGCCAGAAAATTTCTCATTTATGTTTCTCTTTCACTCCTTTTCTGCATCGTGTCTGCTTGACTGGTATTTTCTTCCATGAGAACTCTTCTATTAGGGGCTTGCAGAACCCTGTTTTGCATATTAACCCAAGCAACTATGACTGTTTTGAGTTCTTAAAATACATTTCTGAAAGGACCTAGAAGTGCTATTTAGCAAGTTAGGTGGCTGACAATGAAAACAAAAAGCAACAGCAAAACAAAATAATTGATGAAGTCCATATAAAAGGAGTTCATATAACATGTTTAAAATATGCATAATATAAATTGGGTTTTAATCTTGACCAAGACTTACCAAACATTTAAGATACAAATGAAACACAGTTAGGTGACCTGTAAATTATAACTGCACATACAGTGCTTCCTAACGCTCTGTGGTTTTTAGCAAGGTTCAGTTCTGATTTGTCTTATACAACTTTTTCTTAATTATTGCCTTTTTTTTTTTTAACTGTTGTAGCATTTCCCTGTGCTTGCTATTTTTATTGCTGCTGAATTTACCAATCAAGCATTTCTTGGCATTTGGTTTATAAAGATGAAGACAAAACAGCTTGAGCTCAGTACCTACTTCAGACATTTCTGCCTTTTAGCACTCCTGGCAGATCTGATGCTCAAATAAAATACATCAAGAAAGAAGATGGGTTTTGGTTGCTGAAGCCCTTTGGTAGATATTAATAGCACACTGATAAAATGTTTAGTATCCCCCTTTTTAGCTAAATTACTTTTATTACATTTGAAGAAGAACCAACAGCAGAAGGTTGCATTTGTGGAGGCTGAAGGGTTCAGGTGGTTTACATCGTAATAGTAAAAAAAACACCAACCCACAAGCAAAAACAATTTAGTCAAAGAATTGTGTTGTAAATAGGACTGGCAGTCGACATGCATTTTGTTATCCCCTGCTTTTGATTAGCTTGTTACTTTATGCTTCACTGCTGGTGATTAAAGCAAAAGTTATATTCACACCTACTCAAGACAGGAAAATAGACATAGCAAGAGAATTCTGCTGTGAACTACGGTATGGTGAGATTTGTTACACCTAATGCAGAAACACAAGTTATTATAATGCACTGCAGTGCACACTCTGTGTCTAGAACTGATTGATGACATTTCCATATATAGTTAAGAGTAAGACATTGCTTTTGAAAATAGAATTAAAACTTTCCCTTTTTAGGAGCAAGCACCACTTTGGCAACACAACCAGCCCCAAGTTCATTAGTTCTTTTGGTCAAAACATTAACAGGGTACTTTGTTAACAAAATGTTCAGGTCACGATGAGGTCAAAGCTTGAACTGTAAGACTTTTTATGAGCTAAATGTTTCCAAATAGCACTCCAAGTCGAAAGTGCTGAAATTAAAGCTTTTCTCCCTTAAACAGGGTGTTGCTATGTTGTTCTTTTCAGTTTTCCAGCATAAGGTGATGGGACTGGGCAATGATACGCATCCACTGAGTAAAGACAGATGCCACCAGAAACATCTGGATAGTAGGAAAGCTTCAAGGAAAAAAAATAACAAAAGGCATATTTGTGTTGCCGCTTTTTGTCTCTCAGCTTGGCAATTATTTGTCTGTTTTCCAAAATGAAAACTTTGTGGAACATATCATCTCAATTGTAGACATGAATCTGATATTTGTATCTAGGGAGCAAAATACTAATTCTCTCCCTTGTATTTGTACTTCTGAAGTCAGATCTAGATTTACATATGCCCATGGATGTTCATTCCTGGTGGGATAGACTATTGATAAGTGAGAATTCACCTGAATTGAAGGTAGGTAGCACTGGCTACCCCATGACATTCCCACAACAGTTCAGGTATGATTTTGGATACTGCTTTAATGTAGAAAGTAATTTACTTTGCTACTATATGTTTAGTGAGGTATTTTATACTACGGAGAAGGTATAAAATTTATACAATATCTGCAGAAGTACAAAATGGTTCTTCTACAGCTAAATCCACTCCTTACTCCTCATAAGAATAAAAATTAGCAGCAGCAATGCAACATATTAATGTGAGATAATTTTGAGAACACATGGCTAAAAGCATCTGAATTTTGAATAGAGAAGAACAAAAATGAATGCAGCTTCCTAAGCTCTGCAGGTCATGCTATCCCATAATCCAGACACTGCCAAAATTGCACGTGGGTCTGTGCAAGTTTCAGTTACCCCAAAACACTCCAGGTTTTGTTTTAAGACAAGACTCAAAAAATGGGGAATGCTCACTCAAGTGTTTTTATGTACATTTTTTTACTACCTTGAATGAAACATGACAATGTTGATACTAAAAACCCTAGAGCTGCTGCTTTATCCAGAAATGTGATATTGTTATATAAATGCATCTAATTTGCTTTGTACACAGGAGAAAATTGGAAAGAAAATTGTTGAAATAAATGGCATTGAGCTAGAACTGAGCTGTCTGTTTTGCCTGTCAGTCTATCAGTGGCTTCACAGTAGAAATGAAAATGGACTTCAGTCTTAAGAAAGGGAATTCTGGTTTTGGAGATTGCCCTAGGTTTTGACATGGAAGCAATGAACTTGAAGAGAGCATGACTTGGCATAACCTGCAAAAGACAATGTTTTGAAGAACATAATATGAAATTGCAGTACTGAGAGGAGAGAGGTTTTTATTACAGGACATAACCAACTTAGTATTTACTCTGCTTTCAGACCTTTATGTTATAAAACACAATGTAATGGTGTAAGAACAAGAATGTAATAGAATTTTTTTTCTAGCAACTCAGAAGCAACTACACTGCAAGAATGAGTTAGAAGCAAATGTTTTCTGTTGTTTTTTTTCTGATCTCCTGAATTTAAAATGACGGTCAAACTGGTATACAAAATGAAAAAGTACTTTAAATATTTTCAAACATAAATTCAAATTTCTTTCTTGTGTTGGTGCAAAAATTGTCACAGTGGTTCAAACAGGCTAAAATCAGAGCTAACTTTAATAAAAGTATAATTGCATCCTCCTCCTCATTCCTAAGTACAAACTTATGTCTTCTCTCCTGGAACTCATTTAATTTGAAAAAAAACTTGTGCCTTATTGGCATACAAAAGGAAAAAAAAAATTCTGAAGGATTAGAGAATCACAGAATGGTGGGGATTGGAAGGGACCTTTAGAGATCATCTAGTCCAACCCCACCACTAAAGCAAGTCCACCCAGATTAGGTCACACAGGAACATGTCCAGGCAGATTTTGAAGACCTCCAGAGAAGGAGACTCCACACTCTCCCTGGGCAGCCTGTGCCAGGGCTCCCTCACCCTCACAGTAAAGTAGTTATTCCTTATGTTTAAATGGAACTTTTATGTTCCAGCTTCTTTCCATTACCTGTTGTCCTGTTGCTAGATACAACAGAAAAAAAATGATGCCCCAGCCTCGTCACATCCACCATTTAGATATTCAAAAATATTAATGAGATTCCCCTCACAATCTCTGCTAGACTTAACAGCCCCAGATTCTACAGCCTTTCCTCATAAAAAAGATGCTCCAGCCCCCTGATCATCTTGGTGGCCCTGCACTGGACTCCCTCCAGAAGTTCCCTGTCCCTCTTGAACTAAGGAGCCCAGAAATGGACACAGGACTCCAGATGAGGCCTCACCAGGACAGAGTAGAG